>JAWWLV010000001.1:33433272-33454698 GCA_035041135.1 Platyrinchus mystaceus
CAGGCTTAAGGCCTCCATTTTCTGTCACTTTCTCGTTCCATCTCAGGGTCTCGGTCCAGCCAAGATTCCCCACAAGGATCACTTACATTAGATTGAAACTCCACGCATTAGGGAGTTTCATGCATTGAGGCTGTTCCCTTCTTCCCTCCTGTCCATACTTTTATTTTTGCTGGTGGCATTTTATGTTTGCAGTTCAGTTTTTCACAGGAATTAGTGATTGCTGACTGTCATGCTGGGCTCTGTATTGTCCATCAGAATTGATGCAGTACAAGCCCCATCTACATGGGAAAGACCCTGACATCTGCAGGCTGCATTGAACAACCTTCAACAAAGAAAGGAACGTACAATGTGCACTGTCCAATAGATGAAGTAAGCTTCCATGACTCATGATAACACTCTTCCTTCTACACCAGTTCATGTATAGAAATCTGGATTCAGGACATCTGGGAATTAAGGGAAGTGCTGCATCTTTTTCACAGGTATCTGGCTTGCCACCGTTTCTCTGAGGAGATTTTGGCTTGCCTGAAAAGCAGTGGTGCAAAACCTGCATGCTCATTAATTTGCTCTTGTGTTCAGAAATGGAATTCACTGACTGTTAAAACAATCTGCTAAACTTTGTTCATAAAAGCAACTCTTTCTGCAGGAGACTGTTTCTTGGGTTTGCATTTTATGTAAAGCCTAGCAGCATATAATTTATGCAAATAATATTTCATTGTTTCCTCCATTTGGATGGACTGTTGAAAAATTTGAATACCAGTATTTCCAGTGACTCAGAACAATGCCTAAAGTAACAAGAATTTATTTTTTTTCCCCTCTGTAATTTTTTTATCATGAAATTTTTTGGTCTTCATGAATATTTTGCTGTGATATGACAATATTGCTACCAGTGATACTATTGTAGAAATATATCTTTAGAGGATAAAAGGGGCAATGAGTGAAAGTTGGAAATATTTTCAGATTTTAAATTCCACTGACAAAGATTTTTTTTTCTAGGCTGATGAGGTGATTTTATAACATTTCCCTATTAAAAAAAAAAATTACCAAGTCTATTCCTTAAGGCTAAAAGGACAAATTAAAATTCTTCTTTTCTGAAAAATCCTAGCACTGTATAATAATGTAGGTTGAAAGGGATCTCTGGAGGTTGTCTTGTGCAATGCCCACTCAAAGTAGAAACAACTTTGTATTCTAAAGTTACATCCAGCCACAAAGTTATATCAGGTTGTCCAAAGCCTTGTCCAGTCAAGTGTTGAATATCTTCATGGATAGAGACTCACGACCTCTCCAGGTGACCTGTTCCAGTGATTGACCACCCCGTTGTACTTTTTGTCTGTTGAATTATGCATTTTTACTCTGCATTTAGGAGATGAGTCTTCTTCTTTCTTCTCCATCACCTCCCATCAGGTAGCTGAAGGCTAATTTTCCTTCTTTATCTTCCTTTTCTCAAGGCAGCAAAAGCTTTTCTCTCAATCTCTCTATATCATGTGCTCTGAGCCACTAACCATCTTTTTGGGTCTCCACTGAACTGCCAAGATCTTTCTTGTGGGACACACAATAATGAAATACAGTAGCCAGATGAGTTTCATAGTTACCAGGTGATGGAAACAGTCAAAAGATTGCTATAAAATCTTCAGAAATCAGTGAGAATACCTCTGGATACTGCTTCAGTTGAGAGGTGCTTAATTACATTATTATTATTAAAAATACAAAGACTTTGTATATTGTAATCCTCCATTAGGTAAACAGATATAGAAAATCCTACACCTGTGAAAAACTTTTGGTCATTTATCTGATAATAGTAGAAAATGCTGATGTCAGTTGTTATACCTCAATTGAAAGTTTCTTTTCTTTAATTATCATATAGGACTATATAGGTCCTTCACTGTTGTTTACAGACACACAAAAAATTTTGTTTATCTCAGAGTTTACAAAGAATGAGCCATACCAGGAGCAGTTGAGATCACTTGGTTTGTTCAGCTTGGAGGAGACTGAGGGGAGACCTCATTGAAGTCTACAACTTTCTCATGAGGGGAAGAGGAGGGGCAGGCACTGATCTCTTCTATCTGGTCACCAGCAAATAGGACCCAAGGGCATGGTTTGAAGTTGTGCCAAGGGACGTTTAGGCTGGATATTAGGAAATTATTATTAGGATATTATTCTTCTTCACAAGAGGGTGGCTGTGCACTGGAATAGGCTCCCCAGGGAAGTGGTTGCCACACCAAGACTGACAGAGTTTGAACAGTGCTCTCAGGCACATGGTGTGATTCCTGGGGCTGTTCTGTGCAGTGTCAGTAGTCATACTTCAATGATCATTGTCAGTCACTTCCAACTCAGGATTTTCTATGATTGTATGAAATTATTTTATAGTTCTTTCAAACAAAAGTTTCAAAAAAGAAATCAATATTATTCTGGTATGGTGTTTGATCTAGTTTGTCTTATGAAGTCCCAGGACAAAATCATAAATGTCCTTGAACAACTATTTATGTAACATTTCTACTACTATTTGATACCACATTATCACCAGTTAATAAGTGCAGTTAACTGAAAACATCTACCTTAAGACATCACATCAAGTACAGATTTGAGGAAGTGATATAATATGCTCACATGTTTCTAACATATTGACAACTGGGTGCTATTTTACAGAAGCTGTAGCTGAGTGTTAACTTATACCTTAAGGGCTCTTGCAGAAAAAAACCTAAATTACTCCTAGTTGGAATCTTATACTTTTTGTTTTCTGCCACTTGTAACTGTTTTAATGTAAGTTATCCCAAATAAGCTCTGACTGCATGTACTCAGCCTATCGAATTAGAGGAGCTGAATCAGCTTTGCAACAAACAAGTAAAGTAAAGGAAGATCTTTTTTGCACTTAATACCTTAGTCTGAAACTACACTGAGTGTTGATGTCAGCTTTATATAAAAGCAAAACGCATTACTTCTAACTACTGAGTTAATCAGGCTTTCTTTGGGCAAATGGTGATTGTAATGAGAGTTTTTATTCTTTCACACTTTGCAAAAGGCTTCCTCAGACAAAGATGTGTTCACACCATCCTAGTTAAACATTATTTTCCTCTAGAAACATTTTAGGGAATTAGTCATCCTGTTAATACTGGGTGTAGGGTTCCTCTTAATGGCAAAGGAGACTTGAAAAACTTCAACCCGAGAAGTGAGACTTTTGGGCAAAGCTCAGAAATAATCATACCCCTCTAATCTCTACACAGCTGAGAAGAATTTTAAAAAAAATAACACCTTTTGCACTGAATAAAAATTGAAGTGTCAGAAGTTGCACCCTGGTATTTGCACTTCAGATACAGTCTCCTGAAATGCAGCTGATGATTCACTGTACCTCTGTTAAAAATTGCTAAATATAAGTTAAAACTAATTCTTTTATTTCTTCAATACTTGTGCAAACTGTAGGTGAAAGATCAAAGGACTGGGTATTTTTCTTTTATCTGCATTATTATCAGAACTTTCTGTAAGAGATTAGGAGACTTTTGTGGATAAGGTGAAGAGGGGCCAAGAAACTGCAGCCCAATTTGCTACCTAGCTCTCAGCTCCTTAAATAAAAAGTCATACAAAGAGTATTCAAAGATGTTTTTCAGCATGTTTTCTTGCTGCTGAAGACTACCATACTCTTCCCAGGTATACACTGAGTTGGCCTATGCAGATGGCTTTGCCTCCTTAACAAGTGTGTGAATACCAGATATATTTCCATGCAGTATTCCCTAAGTCTCTATCTGAAATAAATGTGATTTTTTTTAAGCCTTTGAGTGAATTCTCTGATAAATTAAGTGTAGCTGACTTTCCCTTAAATATCCCGGGAACTCTCCCTTAAATAACCCCAGCTTCATCTTAAGCATAGGACTAGACACTGTGAAAGGCAAAACATCCATCAGAAACCAGGTGGATTGTGTCTTTTGACTTGGCTGCTGAGTCATCTCTCTCAATGCTGAGACTGAGACTGCAGGAAGACCTGGGACAGTATATCTGTAACATTGTAATGGTCACAGACCCATTAAATTATGAGTTGGAGCTATCAGTAGTCAATCTGCAAGTAACTCAATCACTAGAAGACTTCATAAATTGTTTAATTTGTTGAAGCAGCAATTTTCTTGACTGTGTCTGTTGGAAAGAACTTGAGAAAAATTTGAGTATCACATTATCCATTAAGAACAAGATAAGCTCAGAAGTAAAGCCTCAGCTTCATCACCTTTCTCAGTTACATAGCTCTGACCATCTTGCATCTTCTGTAACACAAGAGTGCTTTAATTTCTCAATATTTTCTTGTTAGAAACCTTCTATTTTTCTTTATCTTGAATGTAATGTTTAATATTTGCAAAAAGAAAGCATCAACTTTCCCACACTAAGGAATCAAAGCAGGGGAAAAACATCTGACATGATTCCAACTTGCTGATACGTGTGCATGTAGAGAATTGTAGAATCATAGAACATCCTGAGTTGGAAGGGACCCACAAGGATCATCAAGTCCAGCTCCTGGTCCTGCAAAGAACAGCCTCAAGAAGCACACCATATACCTGAGACCATTGCCCGAACACTTATGAACTCTGTCAGGCTTGGTGCTGTGATCACTTCCCTGGGGAGCCTCTTCCATTGCCCAACCGCCCTCTGGGTGAGGAACCTTTTCCTAACCTAAACCTCCCCGACACAACTTTAGGCAATTTCATTGGGTTCTGTAACTGATCACCATAGAGAAGAGACCAGTACCTGCCTCTCCTCTTTCCCTCATGAGGGAGTTTTAGACTGCAGTGAAGCCTCCCCCCAGTCTCCTCCACGATGAACAAACCAAGTGATCCTAGTAGCTCCTCATATGGCTTCCCCTCTAGACCCTTCTAGAAGTTGAACTATTTCTTAACTTGAACCTCATTCTTCTGCTATCTATTCTAGTTACTAGCAATGAGTAGTGATCTTACTAAATTTAAAAAAACCCAAACCCCTAACTGATCATAACATGCAATCCTGCACCATCAGTTACTGTTAAAATTAATAATAAAAATAATGTTATCCATTTTCTTAAGCTAGTATAAATGTAATTAGTAAAGTGACCAGTAACCATTCCCAAAGCATTTTGTATATAAGTTGACAACAAGGTTTGAGAATCTCATTTTATAGTACATATTTCATTGAAACTCAGTAAAGAGTAGGTAATGAAAACAAAATATTTGGCCTTTTTTGTTCTGTTTTTCTTATTTAGACAATGAAAATCATTGGTAAGTTTGGGTTTATTTCTAGATTTATATTTTTTAAATACTTTGGTTCCAACTATTTCCATGAGAAGAATTGTAAGGAGAATGCTTGTCTACAAATTTTCATTAAAAAAATCAGACACAAAAGTTCTAGGGCTTTTATGGTTGGTTGATTGGTTGGTTGAGGTATTTTTCCTGAAAATTGGAAATATTTTATTTAATCACTTTCAATCTAAATTGAAAATTAAAATTTAGGGGGATATTTATGAAACATAGCATTCTGACCCAGACAAGGGTCTTGTGATACAAGGAGACTTTTGGGAATTTTCTTTAGAAATTAAAATATTTCAACATTTTAACTACCTCAGAAGTAGCCCAGCCAGTGTGTGGGGCTCTGTGTCTTGACAGACAAACTATTGTGTGCAGGTTTCTTTTCCATATGACATAGTTTGCCTTTCTCCAATGCTACTGAGAAAAGAGGACAGTGAGGGGGTTGTGAGCTGTATGAGCCTTTCTAATGGCCTTGATTTTGTTCATGTGTAATAGATTGGCCATCCTTATTGGTTGGTCATTCTTGTCTGACTGTACTCTGTGTAATTGTCAAGTTCTGCTTGACTTGTGCTTAACAGGCATGTAGGGTGTGTGAAGGTTTTTATGTATGAACTAAGACAATATAGGTGACCTTGTGGGAAAAGAAACACATAAGCACATTTTTGGGTGAAGGTGTTGGCCTAGAGAATGCAAGGCATAGCTGAGGGGTATAGGATAAAGATCCTTTGAGTTTTAATATTATTTAACATTAGACATGGTGACGGGGAGACTCACAGGTACCATTTCACCTAAAATAGCAGTATACTCACTGCTAAGATGCTTTTGAAGGACAGCGACTTATGTAGCCTGAGTCTGCTGCTGTTCCAGGTCTCTGTTGCAAGAGTTTGATTCCTAAGCAGATAACTTAGGTAAAATATAGTGGAAAAAAGAGAAGTCCTGGTCATCTGCAAGCTGGAAAGGAATTTGGTTCCATGTCTAGTTTTTTTAAAGAATTTTAAAGGTATTTAAATTCAGCTTTGTAGGAGAAATAATTCTGCTTTGTTATTCTATGGAAGGTAGCTCAAAGATGAGAAAGAAAAGCTTGTGGCTCTTCACCCATGATTGTGAAAGACCATGGCTTTGGGTTTTGTTAATGTTTCAGAATTAAAAGTCATTCAGACTAGCTTGGTTTGGACCATGTTTATTTCAAAATTACTTTAGAATGCTCAACAGCAATGAAACCTGATAATGACCCAACAGAAAAACTACTAAGAAAAGAAAGAACTGAGAGGACAAGTGACAAGTTATTTCAACAAAATGTTGCAGGAAGTAAAAACGAATATGTAGATATAAAGGGGACCTGACTCTTGTACAGTGTCTACTGTCCTACTTTTCATTTAATTTTAAAGTTCTTATCTAAAAATATTAAAATTACTAAAGAATATGGATAATCAATAAATTTTAAAATCGGAAAAGCAACCCAATATTCCTAAATCTTACCACACTTTTTGACTAATTAAATCTGTCTAAGCTCGATGACAGTATCTCAAGCCAATGTAGTGTTGATTCATGTAAAGAATAACAATCTGCTAATTCTATCAGCTCTTCTATTATTTCAAGAAGCAAAAGTCTAAAAGCTTCCACTGTTCTGAAAAAAAGAAGACTTTAACATGAGTGATAGGCCATTTTTCTTTTCTATATGTTTATAGTGTGGTATTTATTCATACAAATGCTTTCTAAGCAAAATCCTCACTTTCATAATTCAGGAAATATTTTTGTACACCTTATACCTCAATTGTCAATTGAAAAATGATGATTTATTTGTATACTCCATTTTCCTGTCACACTTATTTTTGTGGAAAAAAACCCGCCTGTATTTCTTACATAAGGCTAAAAGATGTATTCTAAGACATTTTATAGAGTGGTCCTGTGAGTTTGGAGAAACTGAATGAGCATCATGGAATGAGAGACAATGCTGACTATTAGTGACATCTTCTTATGGAATTAGAGAAACAATATATATGAGAGATACTGTCTTGCTGGCCTTTAAAATTGTTTTACTTTCTCCCTCCCTTTTTTTCAGATTGTGATCTAAAGTGGTAATAAATTCTATTGATTTATCTTTTCATATACTTGCTCTTCATTGTACATTTGGGGTTTAAAACTACCGAAGGTCCAAAGCCTTAAAGACATATAAGGAGGAAAAACCTTTTGGTGTAAAGTTAACAGCTCCAAGCAGTTACACACAGTGTTTTAGTATGAGGAAAGAAAATTTAATCAAATTTACAGATATTTAGGTACATTAAGTCAGATGTGGAGAGACATTTCCTCGGATTTTAGCAAAGACAAGCACATTTCAGTATTTTTGTTCAAGCTATAATGTGTCCTTGCTAACAGAAGCAGAACCCAGCTATGATGTCAAGTAATTTGCCAGGAATTTGATGTTTCTCAGGCAAAAAGGTAACACAAGACAAGAGAAGAAACTGCCATAGGGAGGGTCCAGAAAAAGTGCCTGTGAGAAGTGGGAGGCAGATGGGGAAGTGAATTTCAGCCTGCAGAAAGGGGAAAGAAACAGAGATCATTGTAACGTAGCTATCATGGCAAACTATTGGTTAACATTAACAAAAATTAACATGCATTAGTGAGGATAGGGTATTACTGGCTAATTCCGTGCTCATGTGCAGGCATAGCCTTAGGTCATTGCCAACATCCATGGGCAGCCAACGGACAGAAGAGCTGTGGGAGAGGTTACAAGTCAAAAGGTGGCAACTGTAGGGCAAGTCTGGGTTGGGCAGATGGAGGATGACACGAAAAATACCTGGTATCACCTGCTACTGCAAAAGGTAAGGGTTAAGTTTAAGGATCAGTCCTGGATCAGCACAGTTTTTTGGCTGATTGTGACACAGCCTCACCACATTTGTGAAGCAGGTAACCAAAAAACATGGTACCTCAGACAACAGCCTGTCCTCAGCCTTAAACTGTGCCCACAGTAGTCCATAACGATGAAATTAGACGAGTCCTAATGTCCATACTCTCATTCCCATAACAATTCATTTTCACAAAAAATTTCTTTTCATCACCATGATGACCAGGGGCTGGACCTGGAGCACTAGTCTTTCAATATGCATCTCTGTGCTTGTGTGTATGTAGATATACACACACGTATATATGACAGAACTTTCACATTCCTCAGAAAATTAATAATCTCCTCCAATTTTTCTTGCCTACAACTTCTAGTAATGCTACAGCTTCTTCAAGCCTTTCTTCATCCCACGTAATGCTATTTTCATAAGTTGCTGTGATGACTAGACAGATAAAAAAGAATTCTAGACAAGCCATCTTTATCTTTTCAACTTCATATGTAATTATTAAAACAATTCATGGCAGTCCATTCTTTCTAGGAAGTCTGATCAGAACATAACTAATTCTAGTGTTAGTAATCATATTAGTTAGCAGTCTTATAGTGTCTTAAACCATGTTTTAGACAGGAAATTATTTGGGGTTTTTTATGTATGGCTTAGGATAAACAGATCATCTCTTCACTGAAATTTTCTTATTTTTCTTCTTGATTTACTGTTACTTTCTCTTTCCCTCTGTGACCATTTTTTTAGTTCTTTACAATGGTGCAAATAAATAGTAGTTTCCATTCTGTTCAATAAAGTCTAAATAATGTACCAGAGTTTTCCCTATTCAAAAAGAAAAATGGTAAAATCTGTGCAACAATTGGAAGAAAAATTGCAGCAACTCCTTGCCATATGTTGCACAATAATTTCAGTAAAATACCACATATGTCTCTATAGATTGATTGTCAATGTGCTTGAAGGTGCATTTATTCTTTCTTATCACAGAATGTTTACACCAGAGTTCTTTTTATAGTTAGATCATTATGTTCTATAAAAATTCTTTTTTTCATGGCCAAGTAAGTAATGGCCTGTGCCTCATGGCTTTGGGTAAATGCCTCTGACTGTATTTTCTCTTTTTCTCCCAATCTCTTTCATCTTTTGAACACTCAAGGGTTTCATTTTTTAAAATCTAAAATTATGCCACTCATGTTCAACTTTCATAAAAGCACTTTAGCTTATGACTTTTCAATACTCAGTGGATAAGATATAGAGGCAAAATCATGCATTTTATGGCATTCAGAGCTGCCTGTTCACTCTTTTAGACTGACAGTAGTGAAAAAACTGAACAAACTAATGGTCCTGTCGCTTCATGCCCAGTTCAGAGCACAGACTGCAATAAGCCTTTGCAGTACTTAACTGCAGTCACTGGAAAGATGAGATGTTGCAATAGCAAATCAACAACTGTGCTCATTAAATTAATACTCATGACTCCTAAGTGCGACTACTCTCAACAAAACTGACCCATACAGGATAAAGTTAGTACAACTGAAATCAGAGTTGGATTCAGAAACTCCTGGAATCCCATGGTGCCAGTACCATTTGGAACTGATAGCCTGTCACCACCTCTGTTAGCAGTTTTGCACTGTTACAATAAGCCACTACAATGCTTCTATAAAATTCATAACTGGTACAAATAGATCACCATGGAATATCCTGGATTTCAAAGAGTAACTTGCTGCAAAGGATTTTTGAAGATCCATTCATATAAGGATTATATATTGCATACCTGAAAGAGCACAGATAAAGGGAAATCCAGTGCACTTGATTTAAATATCTGAGTCAAAAGTTTTTTTGCCCTAAATGTGTATATTTCCATTAACAATGGAAAAAACTTCAGCTCATTTTATCTGTTAAATAACTACATTTTATAATACCTTTATTGTCTTGCAAGGCTTCATCTTAATTTGTTTTCTGACATTCTTTGGGAGGTGAAATAGAAATGTTTTTACCAGGGGATAGTTTCACTTGGCTTATAAAGCCATTTACCTGAGATTTTTCTAACTCACTTCTGTTGTGTTTTTAGAAGTAATCTGATGCTTACATATGATGCTTTTGGACTCTTCTCTGGGATCTAAAAGCTTTTCTCTTGCCCATAACTCTCTCTGTGTATATGTTCCATTTTGGATTAATTTAAGTATGCTTCTGTGAGGTAGCATCTCATCCCAAAAGCAAAGCTTAAATACATTTCATTGTAAATACATTGAAAACACATTTTCACTGTCCTCCAATTTTGAATAATTTTTCATTTTATTATTTTCCTTAGCTTTTTGCTATAATTGAGGAAGGGATAACAGATACACAATTTCCATTTGCATAGTGGTGAGATACCCTCCCAAAATGAAAGTACAAAAACCCTGTTAAACAGTTAAATCCTGACTGTACTTAAGTAATATCTAAGTGTTGTGTAAGTTACCGTGGCTTTTCTCCATTGAAATAAAATTATCCTTAGGCTAGCAAACTGGTAGCCTAAATTTTTCTTTGTAGGGATTAAATTGCTTACAGTGCTACAAGTGAATCTTTTACTGTGTTATGAAACTACAGTCAGCTTTTAAGTTCAAATAAATATTCAAACCCACAGATAAGCAATAAGAGAAATCAGAGAACCACAGATGTAATCGCTTTTTGTAACAATTTTGGGTCAATATTTGAATCTAGTAAATAGTTTGGACTTCCAATCTTTTGTTTTGTTTTGTTTAATTGTGCTGAGTCTATGAAGCTGTACATCAGAATGCAGTTTAGAGTTTGGTCCCAGTCATACATATTCTCATTATGTTTTATGCATTAGTTTTTCAGTGGCTGTGTATGCACTTGATTTAAAATTTAATCTACTACAACATAACCTTTCAGGCTTTTCAGTGAGCTTTGTAGATCTACAAGTAAAGAACAATTACAAACAAATTTTATGTTTTGCATTCTAGCTTTTAAAATTCCTATTCTATAAACACCTCCTAGTTTCAGCTGGAATAGAGTTTATTTTCTCCCTGGTAGCTGGTCCAGTGCTGTGTTTTGACTTCAGGATGAGAATAATGTTGATAACACACTGATGCTTTTTGTTGTTGCTAAGTAGTGTTTATTACTAGGTCAAGGGCTTTTTAGCCTCTCGTGCCCGGCCTGCAAGAAGACTGGGAAGGCACAAGGAGTTGGGAGGGGACACAGTCAGAACAGTTGACCCCAAATGGCCAAAGAGATATTTCATAATGTAATGACACACTTATTATGTAAACTGGGGGAAAAGCTGTCTGAGGGACTGCTGTTTGGGAACTGGCTGGGCATCAGTATGTGAGTGGTGAGCAATAGCACTGTGCATTACTTGTTTTGTATATTCGAAATCTATTATTATTATTATCATTACCATTATTATTATTCCCATTATTATTATCATTACCATTATTATTATTCCCATTATTATTTTTTCCTTTTCTGTCCTATGTTTTTTGTCTATCTCAACCCATGAATTTTCTCACTTTTACTCTTCCCATTCTCTAACCCATTCCACTGGGGTGGGGTGGGAGTGAGCGAGCAGCTGTCTAGGGCTTAGTTGCTGGCTGGGGTTAAATCACATTATGTTCTCATCAAATTTCCATTGTAGCTGACTTGCCTCATATAACCTTAAAAGAAACAGAATACTGGTTGTCTATTATTGTATTTTAAAATATGGTCTTCCCTGGATCAGGGTTTATGAAAAAATAATTTTTTATTTGCTTAGATATCTAAAAGTTTTTGGCTGTGGCAATCTTATATCCTGCATGAATGAAATATTTTAGAATCTTTTATTCACTATATGGACTGTGCATCCTGCCTTCTTAACAGAAAGGAGTATAGATACCTTCCACTGTAATTTGTGTATTTTAATATCTGCCATTTATGATGTGCTTGATTTGCTGAGTTTTAAAATCGTCACCATCATCAGTTATCTATTTAAGGCCTTTAACTGGGATGATTTTAAAAATAACACTCAGTGTATGTGTTGTTGCCTGTTTTAAAGGCAGAATTTCTTAGCAGTTTGCTGCCATGGTGGAGACAGAGGATCCTAAGAACCCGGGCCCAGGTTGCTGCCTGTGGGAGATGCATACGCTATTTCAGATCCGTTTCTCTGTAAAGGAGTGTGATACAGCAGCTTGGACAGACCTGAGCTGCTGAAGTGGAAAGGCATTTTGGAAGGTGCCGATAGGCATGGCCTCTTTCATAGTTTCAGATTCCAACATAGCATTATGATGTGATAAGAAGAGGCTTTTCATGCTGCTTTTTCTTCTCATTTGCACTCTTTGCCTCTCACTTCTCATGCACAATGTGTTGGTTGTGCTCATGGTGTTAGGTGAAGGTGTTGTAATCATCACTATAATCTCAGGAAAGCTTTTTTTTTTTTTGTTACAAGATTTATCATTGGAAATGCTTGCATTCCGCTTGAATTGTAACACATTTATTTTTTTCTCTTAAAAGTCTGTACATACACTTTCAGCTTCATTTACCACTGGTTTGATTTGGGAAGAATTTGACAGTGATTGGCAGAACAATTTTAGGCAAATGAAAATTGTTTATCAGCTCTCTGCTGAGAAGTTTTATTAGCAAGAAATAAGAGCACAAGCTAAGGCAGAGGGACACTTACTTTCATTTTATTGCCAAGCCATTGTGGCTCGGAGGAACATAATTTCACACAGAACTGAACAGAACCCAAACATAACAGCCTGAATCAAGCTTAAAGGAAGGGTTTAACCTTGGATAACTTGGGATACCCGAACTTTTTGGTTACATCTTTAGCTTTCATGGAAAGAAGCTAGTTTATTTTTATACAGTGTTGCTGAGGTCTTTTTGTCACTCTCTGCTTATACTTTATGAGGATTTGTCCTTCTGGGTTTCAGTTTACGAGAGAAGTGACCCAATTAGTCTTCAAGAGACAGAGGTGAGTGAGCCAGTACCTATTCATCCAGCAAGTATAGTTGTGTCACATTTGCAGGAAAAGTGAGACAGATGAGAGCAGCCATCCTCAAATAACCTTGAAAATCTTCACATTTAATAGATTAACAGCCTAGTTTAGCCGATCAATTTACCAATCATTTGAGCAATCACCAATTGCTTTCTATAAACCTGTGCGTTTTCAAATTCTAGTTGGCAATTTATCCTCCTAAATTGCCATTAATTTTTTGTACTGGCCATAGTACCTCTATTCTCCTAAATTATGCTAGACTCCAAGCTACATGGAATGATAGAGTTCTGCATGTGGTAAGTGACACTACTGTTGTCTAGGGAGCAAACCTGACCCCTCCACAGTATCTCTGTGTCATAGCTTTTCCACACGAATAGCTTATACTATTTTATTATATATATATATACAACATACTATATATTATACTATAGCTTATACTCTATCCACTCTAATATTAACTGTGCTCCATGGATAACACATGGTAATACTCTATCTCCAGGTCCACAGCATTCCACACTTTACAGCACCTCGAAAGTTTCTCAGATTGTCCTCAAAAGTTTCTCAGAAGGCTTCACAGCACTCCATGAATTCTCATGTAACACCTCCCTTCCAAGAGGGACAGCATTTCTTAGTCTACAGAGCCAAGGAAGCATGATATAGAGCTCTGCCTCTGGGAAATGAGATGGAGAACAGGAGGACACTGCTGGCAGGAGGGCACTGGCAAGGTGCCAACAGGTCATCCAGAGGGCCAGAAGTTTTCCCCCATCACTTCAAACAGGCCATAAATCCCACACATCATTGCACTGCAAAGTCAAGAGGAACAGTTAGAGTTTGTCCTCCAGATTGAATCCGCAGTGATCTTCAATGAGGCTGGATAAATTTGATAGATTTAGGTGTATAAGTCTTATCCATTGTTCTGTCCTGCTTCCTCTCTTAAAGGAATGCCATTATTGCAATCCTCTGACAAAATTTCATGCTGACGATTCTTTTCTTGCTTGTGTTATGGCCCTGCAATGCTGTTACCCCAATGTTTTAATAACCCTGAAGTATGGCAATTATTAATCAGATGTAAAAGAAAATTTTTGTAGTGACACATTGAGTTGTGCCCCTGAAGTTGTTGTGAAGATAGGAATAGCTGTGTTTGGCATTAGTACAATGACCCTTTAGCATGAAACATGCAAGGATTTTTTGTAATAATTATGTTATAAAACTCACATGACTGATTCCTTCAAGTCCCTTTGATCAGTCTAGTCTCGGTTCTGCACAAATTGAAGACCTCATCACATAGAGTCATAGAAGAATTCATAGAATCATAGAATGGTCTGAATTGGAAGGGACTTTTAAAGGACATCTAGTCCAACTCCTCAGCAGTGAGAGAGCTGAGATACTTCAGCTACATCACGTTGCTCAGACTCCATCCAACCTGACCTTGAATATTTTCAGGGATGGAGCACTTACCACTTTTCTGGACAACCTGTGCCAGTGTTTCACCACATTCATCATGAAATTTTTTTCCTTGTATCCAGTTTGGATCTACCCTCTTTTAACTTAAAAACATTATCCCTTGTCCTATTGCTACAAGCCCTACTAAAAAGTTTGTCCCCATCTTTCTTATAAGCTCTCTTTAAATGCTGCAGTATGATCTTCCAAGAGCCTTCCCTTCTCCATACTGAACAGCCCCTGTGCTGAACAGCCCCCATGCTCTCAGTCTGTCTTCATAGCAGAGGTGTTCCAGCCGTCTGATCATCTTCATGATTCGCTCCAACAGGTCCATGTCCTTCTTATGTTTTAGGCCCCAGAGTTGGATGCAGCACTCCAGGTGGAGTGTCATGAGAATGGAGTAGAGGGGGAGAATAAATTTCCTTGACTGTCTGGCCACGCTGCTTTTGATGCAACCCAGGGTCCAGCTGGCATTCACCATGAATGTCAAGATTGTCGTGATAAAACTGTGTAAATAAAATAATTATTTTGAGTCATTCTTCAGAAATATATTTATATAAAGTATCATTCAACATTGAAAACATATTTAAATATAGTATTCTAGTTTTAAAAATTTATATATATATATGCATAAAAATAATTGACAGAGTATTCTAAGCTACAGAATCAATTGGTGTTTTGAATATTGTTAATTCTACATTTCAAATAATAGCTTTTTATATGTGTTCTCAAAACATTGATACAGAGGCATAAAAGAAGTAGAAGTGTAAAACCAATAAATTTAATTTTAAAAAATCAGCCTTTCCATTTTTTTTTAATAAGTTTGGATACACAGAAGTGATCCATGTAGTTGTAGTTAAGAGTTGTGGTTAAGTCTAAAAAGCCAAATAGAACTGATTCTGGAATACACTGCTAAGATAAAAAAATTAGTTCATATTATTTTCCATGGTAAGATTTCAGTGCAAATGAGTAATATTAAATCATTATATATTTCAATAACTTGCAGAAATCAGTACATTGGAACAGTGTCATATTCATAGTCATACTTGGCCATTTTCAAATTTACATTAAAATGGATACTATCAGTACTTAAAAGCTATTTCATATTTGATCTGATGGTCTTTTTTTAGGAAAGAAATACATGAAAATCAATTAAAATAAAAATGCACTCACTTGATCACCATGACATATGATATGAAGGAAGGTGAAATCATTCAGTAAAACAGTTTGTTGACTTTATTTATTTTTCCAATGTATTTTTTATTGAAATGAAAACAAATACCGTCAAATTATTGTCTGTCTTTTTTTTTATCACTACACAGTCTTTTTAATATATTCTTCTAGTCTTGATACAATGGTAATGATGTAGGAAGATTTCCAGTCCTAGTTCAGTTATGTCATCCATAAATTATTCTCCTTTAAAACCTCTGTAGTTTTCCTAATTCTGTAGCAAATGATCTTTATATACTCATTACACCTGAATTTCATGAGTCAGTGCTTCAACAGATCAAGTGTGTGTGGTGAACCAGAACAAATATTGTGGCTTCAAGTTATGACTTTCAAGGTTACAAATATATAACATGAAAAATTTTTGAATTTTCAGCCACTGAAACAGTAAGAAATCTATCCTCATCATTGCTATTAGCCTTCTACTTCCTTCTGAAGTCATAAATGTTAATTTTTGATTCCCAAACCTTTGAAAATAAATTAAATAAAACCTAGACACTATTAGAATAGGGTCAGTTTCTCAGCCAAAAATATTTATATAGTGTTGGATTGTGGAAAAAAAAAATTAAGCAACTTACCTTGAAAGTGTTTAAGACATAAAATATGAGGATTCTTTTTCTATTTTTGTGGATGCATCTTTTTGATCATATCACATGAATTAAACTGTGACCCAATCTTGGTTGAAGTCTTTATTCATTAATGTATACCTGTATACTTTATAAGTATAAAGTCTTACTCTTTAATTATAATATGAAAGTGGAGTTTTACTAAACAAGAAGTATTTGAAAGATTTAAGTATGATTCTTCATTTCAATTGCATGACAAATTTAACAAATCTTTTATAATCTCCATAATTTATAAATGCTCATGGCTAGCTTTAGCCTTGAACAAGAATAATAACTCATTTTTCAGGAGATTCACATCTATGTACAGTTTTCCATTGTTACAATCTACATGACAGATCTAACTCATGCACTCTATGCATGACAGAAGAAAAAATGTTACCTGTCACTGTTAGAAAATGTTATTTCATGAGCAATACTTTTAGACATAATTTTAGAAGGAAAACCAAAAATTATTATTTATAGTGTTTTAAATTGTCTTAATATGACATTACATTCAAAACCCTGAATACATACAGTTAGTGTGTAACACAGATTATAAAAGGGGAACAAAGAGGAAAAAAATCAACACAGATGTTAAAGAATAGTATATAATAGTATATATAATATATATTCGTACTTACTTTTTGAAGCATGTCAGCATTATTTCAAACTAGGAGAATCTTACTTAATAAAGCAGCTGGAGCCTGGAGGCCTGGCCTTGCAGGCATCTGGAGGAGAAGGAGCATGGAAGATGGCTGTTACCCTCCTAAAGTAATGAGCACAACAGAATTGTGACTAAAACAAAAGTATTATCCTGTTCCTGCACACAGTAAGACCAACACTGCCTTCCTCAATGCTTCCAAGCTTACTAGAGCCATAGAGATATTTGTTAATCTGTGACAACAGATGGATATTTGGTGGTAAACCACAGAGAACCCAATTTCAGCACCAAGAAATAAAAGAAAACCTTGGGTAGAACAGTGTAAACAACTGTCCATCATACTGCTAGTACTGTCTGCCACATATGGAAAAGCCAAAGACTAATCAGTATGTGACAGCAGCTTTAGGAGGTTAGGATATCCATGGGAGTTATTAAAATAGGTTATAATCCATTTTGAAGAAACTACTTGTTCTGAGGACTCCACTGTGCTACATCTACAGTGAAAAGTGATCAAATTCTCAAAGCTACAGTCACAGGGTATGAAGTTCATAGCTGAACAGAAGGTCAAAAAATTGTATCTAAAATATGAGGAGTTCCCATTGCAGTTGTCACCACCTGTACTAGTCTGACTCAACTGCAATCTGCCAGATATTTTCATTTTTTATCATGTCATTTTTCATCTTAAAATGAGTGCAGTCATGTTTTGTAATGGAAGTGCCTAAAACTCAGACAGATATGAGATCCCTACATACTTTTTAAACTGCTTCCTGGGGATTTGGATTTTTCAGCTCTAGAAACCTTCCTATAGACTTCCAAGGCAAAGTCCACCAATCCCTAAAGATACTGTAATTCTGAAGAGATTCTGCTCACAAATAATTTGAAAAGTGGTAGAAAAAATGCCTTAAATATAATTATGTGTTTTAAGCACTTTACACTGTATTATTTACCCATTTAATGGATTCTAAGCCATTGCCTGCTAAACTGAAAGTAAGATATGCATATTAATACATGGATGTCAAGAAATAATAAACTTGGATACATTTAAGTACTGGATGTATTAAAAACAGCTTTCATTGGCAAGAAGATAGAATATAAGACCTGTGAGATCTTTGTTGGCATTTTCCAGCAATTATTTAACATACTTTAATACAATGGAATATATCAAAATAGACTAGGGGTGAAATTCATCCTTTAGTTGCTGGCTGTTGTTACCTGGTGTCAAATTCACATACCAGGTTTAATTTCCTGTTAATTGCTTATTGATGATAACAGTCACTGCCTTACAGAATCGAAAAAAATGCAGAAAAAAAATGAGTGAAGAAACACCGTATAAATTAGGGTAATGTGGTACCTGTTAGTGTGATGTCAGCATTTAATGCAACATTTCTGATAGATTTTTGCCATCTGAACTTTTCAAATTAAAGGAAAACTGGAGCTAGTAGAACTCTATCCATTCTTGAGCAGATAACTATTTGTTATAAAACTTTGTCTCTAGGAAAGGAAAAAAACCCCAAATTATCTACACAAATACAAGTATGTAAACATGAAAATCTGTGTTACTGAGGATAAAATCCATGAACTAAAATTTGCCCTGTACTCCTACTGGCTTATGGCACCAGTACATGTATACACTGATAAAGGGACTTCTGTGGGAATTACTCATTAAAGTAATAACACAGGGGCTGCAAAATATGTTTGCAGTGTCGCTTACACCCACAAAATAAGGAAACATTTTCCTAAATACAGTAAATTTTGGTAACATGACTTGGCCACTAGAAAAGAAAGATCTGGCACTAATCTCTTTACTGGAGTAATATATTTGTCAAAAACTACAGAGCCTTGGGAAATTCTTCACAATTTCCTCCCCATCCATATGAAATGCAGCACGTTGCAAAAGCACACTGCTGAGGCTCCCAGCATCACATGACAACAGAAAACACTGCCATAATTATCTCTGCAACATAATGCATTCTGATTACCTATGTACAGCAATTATATAAAATAACAGAGCTGTTAATGTGCTATCACTGAATCACAGAACTCATGTGAATAATTTTTGTAGAATGAAGTAGATAAGTGCCCTGTTTTAATTAAAGGTAAATTCTAGAACATTCTCAGAGAGTAACTCCAAAGATTAAAGATTGCATCACAGAATAGAATCATAGAATACTTTGGGTTGAAAGGGACCTTTAAAGGTCACGTGGTCCTGCTCCCTGCAATGAGCAGGGACATCTTCAATTACATCAGGTTGCTCAGAGTCCCATTCAACCTGACCTTGAACGTTTCCTGGGTTGAGGCATCCACCACTTCTCTGAGCAAACTGTTCCAGCATTTGATTCCTTCTTTTACCTAACTTGGGAATATATACATAACTATGGCTTTTCCCTTTCTCTTAGGGGCTACTGAACATTTGGTTCTTATCTTTCTTTCTTTAAAGAAAATAATGTATGTGGCTTTTTATACAATGTAAAAATGTTTTGTTTTGTTTTGTTTCCTGAATTATGTGTATTTACTAGGAAAGTACTACATGTAGGCTTGTTTGAAATAGATCCTACATTTTACAGGAATTAGTTGAATGTCTTATCAGCCTCATCTGTTCAAGAAAGCCATAGGGATTGAGTGCACTCCCAGCAAATTTGCTGATGACACCAACCTGAGGGTACAGTTGACATACCTGAAGGATGGGTTACCATCAAGAGAGAGCTGGACAGGCTTGAGAAGTGGGTCCATGGGAATCTCATGGGGTTTAACAAGACCAAGTGCAAGATACAGCACCTGGGCCAGAGCAACCCCCCAACTGTATCAATACAAGCTGGGGGATGAACTGATCGAGAGCAGCCCTGACAAGAAGGACTCCGGGATGCTGGTGGGCTTGGGGCTGGACATGAGCTATCAATGCGCACTTGCCACCCAGAAAGTCAACCGTGTTGTGGGCCACATCAAAACCAGTGTGGCCAGCAGACTGAGGGAGATGATTCTGCCCCTCTACTCTTCTGTGGTGAGACCTCACCTGGAGTACTACATCCAGCTCATCCAGCTCTGGGATCCCCAGCACAAAAAAGACATGGACCTTTTGAAGTGAATTCAGAGAAGGGCCACCAAGATGATTAGAAGGATGGAACATCTCTTGTATGAGGAAACACTGAGAAAATTGAGTTTGTTCAGCCTGGAAAAGAGAAGGCTTCAGGGTGACCTAATTACAGCCTTCTAGTACCTGAAGGGAGTCTACAAGAAAGACGGAGAGAGACTGTTTACAAGAGCATGTAGGTCAAGGAAGAATGGATTAAAACTAAAAGAGTGTAAGTTTAGGTTAGATATTAGGAGGAAGTTCATTGCTGTGAGGGTGGTGAGTCACTGAAACACATTGCCCAGATAAGTTGTGGATACCCCTACCCAAAAGTGTTCAGTGCCAGGCTGGATGGGGCTCTGAGCAACCTGGTCTAGTGCGAGGTATCCCTGCCCATGGCAGGGGGATTGGGGCTGGATGACCTTTGACGTTGCTCCCAACCTAAACCATTTTATGATTCTGTGGTTTTATAATTAGACAAATCAATTTTCCTCTTGTGAGGGACAAATCTATTGTGCTAAAAGTGCATTGGTTCTTCTTGTACCAGATCCAGATCAATAAAAACTTTGGAAATAAGGACTGAGTAGTTGAGGCACTTGTCTGTAGGGTGCAGTATTGAATAACTGGGACATGTGCCCAAAGCTTTCATTATCTGAATCCAGATGTATCCAGGTACAGATTTTACAAGACATTTACGAAGACTAGTGTTTTTAAGCCTCTATCGGCTGCATTTCTCAACTATCGTTACTAAAAAGGCAAAAGCAGGTACTACAAGTACCTCTGCCTGCACATTTTTGCACTGCAGTACAGCCAGTTCAGTACCTCTATTTGTTCTTTGTTTACAATTCTTTCAAATTAGGCATGAAGTCTGAGTGCAAGTCCAAAGAAATGAAAGTCCTTCCACTGACTTGAATAGATTTTTAGGTCATTTCAGAAGTGCTTGGTTTTCTTTTGATTTGAAAGATCATCAGTTCATCCATCAGTACATCATTTAAAAAATGAGGTCCCAGGTTTACTAATGATCATAGGCTGAGTTAAAATGATCAGATTTGCTAGAGTTAGAAAGCTAGAACAAAAACAAGTAGCTTAGAAACAAATAGCTTTTTCTTGCAATTGACAATGCAAATATAAGTATGTGTTTCCAGATATTGTATCAATGTTGAGCAGTAAAAGCTTTGTTATTCAAATACAGTCTCTTTTAGATCTGGTTGACTATTCCCTATTCTTTATAAATACAGTTTCTTTGAGACTAGAGCATTTCATAAGAACATATCCATTTTAATTACCTTTTCCCTTGGGACATGATTACGTTAATTTTTTTACTGTAGTTTCTTATTATATTTACTTAATTCTTCTAACATTTTTAAT
>JAWWLV010000001.1:33454798-33529928 GCA_035041135.1 Platyrinchus mystaceus
ATATTTTCTATTTAGCAGTTAGTATTCTAATATTTCAAGATTGTAAAACATGCTTCTGGATAATTTTTTTCAAACTTTATTCAGTGAAAAAATTTTAATTTCCCTCTTTCATCATTCTGAAGTGCAGAGTGATGTCTAGAGAATTTCTAACTCTAAGCAGTGAGAATTGTTTCTAAAATCCAAAGAAAAAAATTAAAATTAAAAAAATAAATTAGATTCAGGGGAAAAAAGTAGCTTCATCCTCTGAGAATTTTGAAGATGCCTTCACAATAATAAATGGGATTTTTATTTTTTTTTAATTAGAAAAGACTTAAACTTATGAAGTGGTGCAATAGACACGTGAGTAAAGCCTTTGTTGCCACTTTCAGAAAAGAGTCCTTTCTTTTACTTGCTTTTGCCTTGCAGGTGGACATAGGCCACATAGTTTGCCATGTTTTTATTTTTCCTCATGAAGGAAGCTTATACAACTGACCTCTAAAAAGAAGTCCTTTTAGCTTGTTTAGTGAAAAAACTACAGAAAACATTTAAAAATATTTGAATCTTTATTTTATTATTTTATTCAATAATTTTGAATTTAATAATAATAACCTGAATCCCCTAGCCATGCTTTCAGTAACAGGAAATTTCATAGGAGCTGACAGAACTAAGATGACTCTACAGTGGGTGCTAGTTTGATGTGAAATCATTGGAGCTACAACAGCTCAAAGGAATTTCATCAAAATCACAACCAAACATCTTCTATTGTCTCAGCATTCCATTTCTAAACATTACTGGTGCTCCAGTGATTCAAAACCCATATTATTAGTGACAATTTGGGAAAGAAAATACCAGGTCTTGTTGAGGTTCTTCAAGTAATATTGAGAAGAGGCTGCTACTGTACAGATTATAAAATTAGGTTATTTGCAGATGGTGGTTTCCAGAATGATTTTTACATCCAGTAAAATATAAATAGGCTCATTAGCAATGTAATGCTTCTTGTACCCTGCAGAATTGCCTGTGAGAAACAAACAATAAAAAAAATTGGAGTGTGCTCTTTACTTTGCAGGAAATGTGTTAGGAATCTTTCATGGACAACAAAGCTTCCTTCCTTATTTATTTTTTGTATGACCTCATTGTTATTTGCACTAAGACTCTTCAATCCAACTTTGTCACTGTAAAGAGTTGCTGAATTAGGTGGAAACTATGCATTTGCCCCTAGTTAAAAATCTCCTTTCACAGCTAGCATGGTACATACCAGCATGTGTGTATAAAAGAATCAGGTTCAAGTTAATGAAAGTTGTTTTATCCCTGTCTTTCCTTTTTCCTTCTTTCTTTTAACATGCTTTTAATATGTTAAGACCATTAGGTTTCACCTGCTGAGAATTTATTTCAAACCGATAACACCCAGAAAATAAATTAGCTTTTTGAAAACTCATGACTAAAACCTAGTTCAACCAATCCTTCCTTCACACATTTTTATACAGTCAAAAACATTGTTTTCACAATGTTGATAATAACTTTTGAAGTCAGAAACTGATTGCAATCCTACAGGAGGCAGAAAATAGTTGATTAATTGCATACTGTTTTTAAAGAGCAATCTTGAGAATGTCCAGCAACACAATTTTCTATCATTAGCTCTGTGGCTGCCTTGTGGAAAACCTCTGCTTTTCACCTACACACATCTAAGAGTTCTGCTATTATCCCAGTGGTATGCTTAAGTGCCAGATTCATACTGTTAACTTTCCAGATCTTGGAACATCTGGTAGATGTTTTCTAGTCACTTACAGAGCAGTGCAGCATGATGGCAAAGCTTGTGGCCTGTAGGAGCAAGAATATCACACCAAGGACAAAAGTAGCTTCTTGAAATGTGAGACGTCTGCCTGCATGTGCCACTGCCAAGGAAGACTTTCTCCTCCCCATATTCAGCATTTTTTAACAATCCCATGTGAATGTGCAAAATGCTCCTTTTCCCTTGCCATTTCTCTGGGGGTTTTTTTCAGTGTCACGGGTCCTTGTGGTTCTAAAATGTTACAGCGCACACCTACAAGTGAATTTTTGTGGTCCCTCTTTGCACACAGATTTCCTTTGAAATAAGGAAAATTATGTGCAAAAAGTTGTACTGCTTATTTCTCTAAGTCTTCTTCTGCCTTTCATTATTTTTAATAATGAAGCTATATTTTCTGTTGCCCATAGCAGAATATTAGGTGTTACTATGAAGAATATTTCACTGTGGACTTGAATTATTTCTTTAGGCTTTAAATACAGTTTCTTAGAGTTCTTTTCTACAATTTCATTTTAAGTAAACTGCAACCCACCCATGTTCCCTTTACTAATAATGTCCTTAATCTCATTCCAAGTTACAATGTAGTGCCTGTGATTACTTCCCTAGTAAGACTCCAGTGAAATGCAAGTGTAAATAGAACTTGAAGAAAAGGAAATGCATTGATTGGAACTTAAAATGTCACCTTCACTTTTTGTGCAGATGGTCATGGATTTTTCTTTTTAATATCACCTTGCCAGTTCCCTGTTGGATAAACTACAAAGTTGTGTAGTGGATGGACTTGGGTTTGCAGGCAAAGATACTCTTCCGTTGTATTTACTAGTATAGACAGGCCTGACATCAAAAACCTAAAATTTCAAGGATTCTTCAATGTAGTACTTTCTTTTTACTTTTTTGCTTTCTTTTACCTCCTAAAAAGGAGGTATCTGTATTTATATTTTAAACAGATCCAGGTTCTGGATCATGTGCATGGCATTAGGAATTTGACTAATAGAGACCTTATTGCTCTCCTCCCATGAGCTTGAGTGAAGAATTTTCTGTGAATAAGCAACAGTGAGCATTATGATTTAGAGACTTGGTTTTGAACCCTTGCATTGTCATGGGCTTTTTTGATGATAACAATTGCAGTAACTTGAGGTGTAAACCTAACCTAGTAATGCCTGGGATATGGCTGTAGACACTTAATGGCACTATCTAGGGGCTGCTTTGAACCTTCTCTTTTAATTTGCTGAGCATTGGCAAGATTTTTCAGCCTCTAGAAGATACTGGAAAATAGCTTTTTATCCAGAGATGATGAGGAGAACTGAAGAGTGGAATCTCTTAGTAGTCTTGTTTTGTTTCTTCCAAAAAGCTTTACTTCTGTATTGAAGGATTTGGTTTGTCTTTCATGTTTTGGAATTTGTTTAACTTAAGAGATGAATAAAGTTAAAATATAGAAAATTAAATACTAAGAGAGAGTTATGCAAAACAAATGTTCCGTGCTTGTTCATAGGTTTGCAAACATCAGTGGTCTCATGAGTATAAGGATGTGAGACAGAAAAAGTATAAATACTGTTGATTTATCCAGACTGACCCCTAAATACTACCTGTTTTTCCCATAATGGAAAACATAAACTGATGAGCCGTGATTACAGACAGAAGAAATATGCCTGTTTATAGAAATAATTTCTGTTAAAAAAGCATTTAATTTGGTGAGGCTGGTTTGCAGTTCACTTGCCAGAAGAAGGATGCTTATCCTATTGTTGTTCTTGATACCTGCAAACCTATCAAACCTTTCGTATATTGGGTATATTGAATAAATATCCCTGGCAATAGAAATATGCATAGGGAGATGCAGGTGTGGATTTAGGCCTGTCACAGATATAAAGTAAAATGGAAATAAATAGTGTTTACAGTATCTTATTTAATTTAGAGAAATTTGGTTACAAAATCATCATCTGATGCTGTTGTTAATTCTCAACATCACCACCAGACTGATAAGAGAACTTGTCATTGTGAAGTGAAATATTTTTCTATATGAATAATGTTAGTGCTTTTGGTCATTATGATCCCGCTCAGCTAGTAGGAATCTTTTGAATAAACCAGCTATTCCAAGCTTTAAGTTTTGCAATAACAACATTTTTCTTCATTCTTTAGAGAATACTTTAAATGTCTTAGTGAAATCATTTTTGCTATGACAGTGTAGTCTTCCCTCTGCCTAAGAAATTATAAAGTATCAGGAATGTCAGAAAAATTAGAGTTGATATTCCCAATGACTTTTCATTCAAATTTAGCAAGATAAATTTACAAATATCCCTTTAAAGCCTTTTTTATGCTGTGTAATACTGATGTCCATACAGGTGTTCCAGTGCAAGCTGAGCCTGACAATTTTATTTAAATTTTAAAATACTGTTCATATATATTTGTCCGCATATACACACTAACAGCTGCTCTGTTGTAAACCTTTTCTGTATGTCAGAGCCATGGCATTTCCTTAAAGAGAGAGATTCCCATTCTTTTGGTTTTGGCAGTATTATGTACACTGGTCATGGACCTCTCTGGCCATCAATGGTAATATTATCTCCCTATTTCTTACCATTGACAAAGGCATTTTCAGTATTGCTCCTTTCATTTCCTTTTGTTCCTATGTCAACATACAGCAATGACATATTTCAATTCTACAAGCCCTGGCTTTCCTTTTGCAGCTCTCCAGCTTCCTCTGAGTTTGTTACTGCTATTTATAGATGGTAGTATTCCCAAGAGTTGCAAATCCCTCCATCGTGATCCACCAAATCATGAGTTGTTTATGAAAGATTGTATTGAATAAAAAGTACTTGAGTGTGATCTATTTTTTTTTTTCATTTCTGAACTCTATTTGACCATTCATGTGTTTGTGAATTTCTGGGTTATATTGTTATCTGTCTGATGATCTTCTGCCCTAACTCTTTGGGTAGTCTGTACCGCTGATGCAGAGCTTAAAAATGTTCAAATCCCACCGCCTCCTTTATTTGAGGTGTGGGAGGGGAGTCTCTCATCTCCCCTCCCTGTTTAGCTGTGCTTCTCCCTGGTGATATTTACACCTCTTGGAGGCATCTCGGGCAGTGCTGCAGGGCTGGGGCAGGGCAGAAAAGCAGCATAACTCATCTGTGAGGGTCATTAAGAGGGCTGGGAACACAGGAAACCTCTCTCCATTAGCAGTGATCGTTCATTCAAATGATGTTGATCACAAATGAGTATATTTGCTGGGCACAGCACTGTCTGGGGACTTACTAATGAACTTTGGGAAATTAAGAACATAATTTCTGCAGGAGAAGACAGTTCAGCATTCAGTGGTTTCTGCATATCCGGAGGAAAAGATGTGCTCTCAATATTCAGTTTGCCACTTGTGTTGTTAGTGCTCAGCTAAAATGGCCATTTATAAGGGAGAGGGAATTGGGTTCACTGAATATTTCACGTTACTGAAATTTATTGTCACTATGGTGGCTTTTGCAAGGCATCTTGCACAAAGGGATGAATGTAAACCATTGACTATTAAGCCTGTGCATCTCACCTTAGAGTTGTCAAATTTTGTGAAGCACATTTAACTGGAAGTGTTAAGGCAAAAGAGAGAGAGTCATTCTTAATCCGATGTGTGCGCTAAATTTCTCAACTTAATGAATTGTAGGTAGCTTAACTAACTTAGAAATAATTTAGCCCCTCTTAAAAATTCTTTTGGAACTTGGAAATATAAGGGATTGCATAAGATATCAGAGAGAGGTTCAAGAAACTCTGCAATACGCAATTGCACTTTTAGGATAACTACGAATTCCTTCATCCCTGGGGGAATGTGAGTTTTAACATCATCTTTGAACTCCCTATTTTTTTTTGGTTTTACTTTATTTATAATTCTCTCTTTGAGACTTAAACGGCAAACAGATTATGAATGTCTAAAGATAAAAACAAATTTAATTTCACAGAATGTGTGCTCAAATATTTGCCCACGATTCTTCGGCTATACTAAAGCTCTAATAAATTACATTGTTATCCTTTCTTGAACGTCAGGTCTAATGAATAATATTGATCTCTTTTCTAAGCCTTCTTTTCTATCATTTTAATATACAGACCTCTTAAATAAGTACTTTAAAGGGATTTTAGGTGAAAATACGTGTAGAATGAGCTCTTTTTTGAAGACAGGAAATAAACAGAAAATTAAATTTGTACGAATATATATATGTAGGCTGCTTATGAGATTTGATATAATGCTAAGGTAGTTGAAACTACCTTAGTTTGTGATAAAGCTTTTTCCTTTTGGAAATGTTTTATTAGGAATGTATCCATCTTCATTAATGGTCTTAAAAATAATGAAAATTAGATTAGCAAAAAAGTTAATGTATTTCAAATATTCCATTTAATTTTGTTTTGAATTATGTGTTAATATTATTTTAAAAACTGACACTCCAGTTAAAGTAAGAAACTGAGATGTTGATTTTCCTTAGTTTGTTTTTTCAAGGCAATTCTTCATTTAATTCCCTCTGAAATCAGCTTAAGCAGATTTTGAAATAGTACTATTTAATGTGAGGCCCTGTGGGTAGTGGTATAAATAAATACAGATACTAACATTAATTTCACTTGGGATTTCCTTTTTTTTTTTTTTTTTATCCTTTTCATTGTCTTTTGGGACTTTTCTGCATACATTTTCTTACTAATAACAAGTGATATATATTTGACATCCTACTAATGAGGACCAAATACTGATTTCTGATATATCCTAGAAAAAAACTCAGCAAAAATATAAAAATAAACAAGTACATGACAGGATGGAAATGTCAGATATAGTCTTCAAGAATTCATGTTTTGAAGGAAATGGCTACTCTTTTTTCTTTGGTATATTCTAAAATAAATTCAAAGAAGAAACCTGGCAATGGCACCTTTTCCAATTTCACTTTTATAGGATACAAAAGTGATGCTCCAGATTTTTGTGTAGAACTGCAAATATGTGCCATTTATAGTCTGTTCCAAGGCAGTGTGTTTTATATAAAAGTACTACTAGAAATCTGAAGCACTCTGAAGCCGGAGAAAGGAACAGAATGGGTCCAGAATACCTGATTAGCCACTTATGCATATGAAGCTGGCTAGTACAGCTTGGCAACATGTAGCAAAAGTGCAGGTGTTCGAATTATTTTACAGGCAGGTCAACTCTGAGAGCATGCAGGGAGCTGTCAGAAGGGATGCAGGGGTGTTGGAAAATCCAAATATCTGACCTATTTCCAGGTGAGAGCTGAACACTTGCAAATGAGCCACACTGATGTGAGAAAGTTAGTGAGGTGGGAGGGACTCAAGAACTGTTAATTTTCGTGCAATTGGCATAATAACTGAAACACTTCAGAAATTTTGGTGCAACAGTAGAATAACCTTCACTTGGAAAACATTGGTTCTTCAGAACTTCTTCTTCAGTCTGTTCTTGAGAACAGACTTTGTCCTGTTAACGTAACGTATTCCAGGGGTCTTATTCATCAAGCTTTTTAAGACATAAATTTGTACTGATTTTATTTGAAAATACAGTGTGACAAAAAATGAAGGAAATATTTTTACAATGGTTCCATGACACTTATTTGTTGGAAAGTTCAAGAAGACAAAGTGTTAAGATCCATACCTCTAGCTATTTTATTATTGTAATGATATTTTAAAAAATTAGGATAGTCAGTACAAAAGTGAGATTATCATCCTACATTCGTTCAGACAACAAGCATATATCTTATAACACTAGTTAATCATTTGTAAAAGAAACTCTTCAAGACATTTCCTGCTGCAACATTTAATCATTACTTTGGTGGTAAAAAGAAAAACTATTAAGGATGCAATTTTAATAAGCTAATGAAGCTGAAAAATATCTCTGAGAACATGGATGGATAGGGCCAAAATATTACTAGCAACTGGGATTTGCCTAATGCTATGTTTAATGTTGAGTCTAATGGTTTGCATGGTAGCAAGGGAAATGAGATGATGCAGTCCTTCCCAAGTGAGCTGCAGAAGAATCAACTTGATTTAACACAACCTGGAGATTATCAGCTTTCAAAAATACAGATAGAATCATAGAATGGTTTGGATTGGAAGAGATCATCGTGATTATTCAGCACATAAAGCTAGTGCAAGGTTGTTACAGAAAATTATTTTTATAATTTGGTTTCCACAAAAACTTCCAAAGTAATCAATAATCATAAAATGATGGAATCATAGAATGATTGGGTTGGAAGGGACCTTAAAGGTTATCTTGTTCTAACCCCCCTGCCATGGGCAGGGACACCTTCCACAAGGCCAGGTTGTTCAGAGCTCCATCCTGAATGCTTTGAATATCTTCAGGGATGGAGCATCCACAACTGCTCTGGGCTATCTGTGTGTCTCACCATCCTTGCAGCAAATAATTTCTTCCTAATATCTAATCTAAACATCTAATCTAGTTGTATGTTCACAAGTTCTGGCAATTCCCACATTTCACTTTGGTTTAGTCACCTAACATTTAGGACAAAGTCAGCACACCAAAAATTAAACACACCTCCCAAAGGAAAGCACACGTTCGCCATTTATCTCAAAGTCTGAGAGCCAGAGGAACTTCTGGATGAGGCTCAACAGTGCCAATATCTCAGCTTTTGTGCAGTTAGTGTCAAGCACCATTAAAGGGCAGCCCTTCTTGAGCAGCAGAGATGAGATGAATCACTCAAAAAGATATATTTTCCTTAGTGTGGATAATCATTCACACAATTGTGATTAATGTTGCCAGAACTGTGCTCATGCAGACATGTTTTATAAATAGTAAAATGTGTTTTTCCCACTCTAGACATGATAGTTTGATGTGAATAATGTTATATATATAGCCACTGACTTTTAGATCTGTGATCCAACTGCAAGAAAGGTCAACGACCAGTGAAAGTTATGCTTGCTTTCTCATTGTCAAGAAAAATGAGCTGTAGCTCTCGGTTTGGTTCCTAGGAAGCATTTCTCTTCCTCAGGAGAAAATCACAGCTCCAGACTCAACAAATTGTATTCCTTCTTGGTATTACCAGCTGAGTAGCAGAGGACTGACAGAAAATGCAGAGTGACTTGTCTGGTCTTGTAATGGTGGTTTATGCAGAGAGAATGATGTGATTTTTACAAGAAAACTTTTATTTTGAGGAGTTTAGATTGCTACTCCATCAGAAAACAGGCAGCGATATAGGTCTTCGGCTATCCATCTAGTACTTAGTCAAGCACTAAAAATGATGGAAAGTGAATAATCAAATAGCTTTAAATAGGCTATATTTCCAGATGGATGATGCAGATTTGGCCCACTGCATATATAAAGTTCTGGAAAATATTTGTTTATATGATCAATCAATCCATTTGTTGGGTCAGGACTTAAAAAACCGTCACTACCTAATAATAAAACTGCTGTGTCTAGACCAAGCTATTTGCTTGGGATTGTCTGAGTTTTGTTTTGGGTATAATTTTATCATAATGTCTTTCATTTCAAAGTTAAGAGTGCCTCATGATTGCCTTATGATCTGGGCTGAATCTAATTTTAACCAGGATGAGTTTTGCTTTGTCCTAATTTTCTAATAATTAAGATCACAGAAAATGTACCACGACATTGTTATTCAGCTGACAGTCATTTACCCAGCCTTCCTGAAAGCTAGTCCTTGGACTGAAGGAATTTAGATTTTGTTTTCTTCGTGATATTTTATAAAAGAAATTTTCTTTCTTCAGCTGAAAACATAAAGAAATTAAAAAGAAAGTTGTTACAGTATCTAGACCTTTTCAAATAGGAATTCTTATTGAACACAGTAGTGATTTAACCTTTTAATTAAGCTACCGTTATCACGAAGAAGGATAGCTTTGAACATTGATAAGGTCAGTTTGCCAGAAAGAAATTTCTGTTGCCTCAGAGATTACAGCCTTCCCCCTTGTCTTCCCCTGCTCTTTGCAACTGTAGTAACTACCAAGAAAAAATCAAGAAAGGCACAAAATTTTGTAGAATTCAGCACAAAGATAGGCAGGCACAATGGTGAGACACAGCAGTTGAATCCAACAGAAGAGTCAGGTAAAACTTTCCAAAGCAATAAAGTTTGAGGTTTTCCAGGTTAAGACATGTAGAGTTTTGATTTTCAATGGACGGGTAGTAAATTTCCATCTAAATCATTGTCTGGTGCCCAAAGACTCTCCTATGCCACATATTATAAATTTGTATTTTTATAGAATTTTTCAGCTCTAAATAACTTTTCAGCCATTACTAACTCTGCCAAATATACACTATAACCTGGTACAAATCAAGTGTCTGATCACTCTACCATAAAAGAGATTGTAGCTAGTGGGGGTCAATCTCTTCTGCCCATGTAACAAGTGACAGGGCAAAAGGAAATTGCTTCATGTTGCTCCAGGGGAGGTTTAGATTAGATATTAGGAAAGAATTTCTTCACTGAAAGGGGTGGACTGGCACTGGAATAGGCTGCCAGAGAAGTGGTGGAATCACTATCCCTGGAAGTGTTCAAAAAGCATATGAATATGACACTTGGGGATATGGTTTAGTGGCAGCCACGGCAGTGCTGAGTTAATGGTTAGACTCAATGAACACAGAGGTTTTTTCCAAACTAGGCATGGACTCTATGTTTTGGGAGATCAAGAGTCCAGTTTGCTTATTTGAAATATGAGTGCTCAAATCACTTGGCTATGGAAGGAGAATCCCAGATAGCAATAGCCCCAACAGATAATCATCGAGCAGAGAAAGCGCTGCTTGATTCCCACATTTAAGCACAAATGCTTAATGTGAAAATGTGAAAAATGCTTCCCTATCAAAATAAGACAAAGGCAAATTGCAGGTGTCTAGATCTACAAGTTCTACAGATAGTAGACATCTGTGCATATATCCCACAGTTTTCTGAAATTTTGCTTGCTCCTTGCAGTTCTATTCACCATGACCCACTCACTGCCTTGGTTCAGGCCCTGTGGAACTCAAAAAACTAAAGAAAGATGTGCTGGTAGGCTTGCTTGGCCCTTCAGAAAATGCAGATGTAATACATTTGTTAGCTTATTTTTAAATAGAATAAATAAATATGAAGATAAGATGTTCCGTCTTCAGCTAAAATATGGCCCAAGGAGTGATAAATTCATTCCCTCTGTGGGCTCAAAGGATGTAAATCCAAGCAATTTTCCCATTACATTAAACTTAGTGCACCTGCAGGTAGTTCAGTTTAATGGGATACTCTCTTACTGCCCAGCCCATGACCCGGCACTACTTTTACCCTGATGTGTTGCCATCTGATCATTGAGCTGAAGGAGCTTCCCCTGGAACCGTAGACTCCTTAGATCAGGAATCAGGTTGCTGTGGAGAGGTGAAATGTGAAAATAGTGTTTTTTACAATAGCCTCAGTAAAGCAAATATTCCCTTGTTCGTGCAATAGCTTCATGTTTCTCTGTGTTCTATTTACAATGACAGCTACTCTGCCTGTTTGTGCACTAACCAGGGCTTATTAAAGTATCGGAAAGTGGAGATTATTTTACCACAATTATGCTGTACTGAAAGGCTGTGGAAGGATTAAGACCCAAAGGTCCAAAGCTGTTTTTTCAGTAAGCACCCTGCTGTTGAAATGTTTATCTCAACTCTTATGAGTGTCAAGCGCATGCAAATTCACCTGACATAAATGTGTTTTGCTGGCCTATTGAACAGCTAGTTAAAATGGATTAAATCCATCTTTCTGTTAGTAAAAATTCATGGCTTTTCAAAGAGGATGCTGATAAGAAGACTAGATATTTGAGATTTGTAATAACTTTTCCAGCACCAGCATAAATGGGTTTGGTACACAAAGAACGTTATCTTCAGAGCTAATAGTCTGGGTTCATCAGGATGACAACAGTGAGATTGTCAAGTTTATGTACACAGAGAATTTGTATTTTTATTTAAGAAGAGCCAGTTTCCCACAAACACTGAAAAATGCCTTCGTGATGGCAGAAGAAGCAGAAATGCTATTAAAGGTTATGAGGTTTTTTTTTTATGAGTGTATACATTGTGCTCAAAGTACAGTTAAGGGATGGCAGGGTAATAAAGTTAACCACTCAGATTTAGGAAATGCAAGAATTAAGATGGTCTGAGCAATGTTATTGCAGGCCCTCTGTGGCCATATATTGCAATGTAGTATTATAATACACATCAACCCCAATACATTTTTAATTACTGAGTTACTTTTGTTTTCATGGGCTTTATTCTTCTTTCATATGACATTTTACATTCAGTATATATTTCCATGCATTATTTAATGCAAGCAGTACAAACTGTGCTCCATTATTAATTTTTTCATTGATTTTCCTGTTACACTGAGTGGACCTTATCAATGTATCTGAAGGGAGGGTGTCAAGAGGATGGGTCCAGGCTCTTCTCAGTAGTGCCAAGCAAAAGGACAAGAGGCAATAGGCAGAAACTGATGCACAGGAAGTTCCACCTGAACATGAGAAAAAAATCTTTTACTGTGTGGGCAACCAAGGGCACAGGATTCCAAGCTCAAGGAGCATTTGGACAACACTCTCAGGCACATGGTGTGAATCTAGGGGTGTCCTGCACAGGGCCAGGGGTTGGACTTGATGATCCTTATGGGTCCCTTCCAACTCAGTATATTCTATGATTCTATGATTGTGTGATTTCTTCTGTACAAAGCCCAGCTTCTCCTGATTTCAACTGAAGTGGCTGTTGCTCAGCACTTAAAACTGGCCATCTGTGGCTACCAAGACCTTTCAAAATGAGTAATATCACAGTTCTACACCTGTGGAAAGCTAGGTTTTGTGAGAAGCCTAGCATTGCATGAGAGTTCTGTGGCAAAAGCAAGAATAGAAATTGTTATCTACAATAGCATTCACCTATCTTAGCCTGAGAACATCCTTTTGCCTCATAGAGCCTTTGGCAAGAATTCTCCAATTTCTGTAAAAAATTATATAGGAATCCCTCCGTCACACAATTCCTGTGTGAAGACAGAGGAGAGGGTTTCAGCTGCAACAGAGAAGTGGCTGGCTGTGTCACGTGCTGCTGGACTAAATTAAAATATTTTTTTTGGTACAGAAAACACAAGAGGGGCAAACCATTTGTTCTGTGATTTCTGTTTGTTTCTCTTTTATCATTTGTTTCAGGCAATAATAATAATAATATATTATTTATTTATTACATCACATGATTTCTTTGTAATCTTCTAATGTATGCCTAGGGTGTCTGTTTTGCCATGCTGCATTTCCATTGCAGGCTTATTGGCAGGGAAACTAAGTCATGGCAACTGACAGCATTTGCCAGCTCTGCCTTTCCAAATGCTCAGTTGTAACCTCAGCACAGCCACCCCATGCCAGAAGCTGCTCTTCAGGGCAGGCAAGGGGTGGGAAAGGAGAATTTGTGAAGCTCAGTGCCTCCACGTGGGGGAACTGCAACAGCAGGATTAAAGGGGTCAATGGGAACCTGTGCATCTAGGTGTTTGTGGGCAGCTGCAGGGGAAAAAGGAGGAGCTACTGAGGCATGAAGACTTCTATAGTGGTTGTGGGATCATGGACATATTAAAAAAAAAAAATTGAGTGGAAGAGTTGAAGACTATAAAAAGGAGTATGCAAGTGAAGTTATTACAGGACAAAGGGATAGAGAGGTGGCTACTGCATGATGCTGGTAATTGGTACGGTTTCACCCACGTCTTTCCTTTGCTCCCCTTAGATAAACAATCAGTATTAGCTGGATTTTCTTTTTTTCCTTCTACTGATTTTTATAGTCTGCAGCCACATTCACCATTTAATCTGAGCAAAGCCGCCCTCTTAGAATGTCTTTTTTTATATTGGCACTTCAAGTTAAAAATCTATTTTAAATTATTGGATAGCAAGTAGCAGTCTCCAGAGGGCTAAACTGATGCTGTTAACAGGTCCAAAATGTGATGCAGCATATGGAGCTGAATACCTCATGGTACAGATTTGCATGCAGGCGGTTTTAATTAGGATTTAGAATTCCTGGAGGAATGCAGCATTCTGGGCTAGTCTCAATCTTGTCAATACATAGTGGTTTTGTTCATGCTAAAGCTCACAATAACAGATAGGTTCCTACTTGCTTGTAATTTTTGTGACTTAAATGAACTGTTAAAACTTTTCTCCAGCTGCCAGCTTTACCTCTACGGGTAAACTTACTGTAAAAATTGCTGGTTTATTTTTTTAATAATTTTATGCCAGGTCAGTTCAAAATAAAAATCGTTTGAAGTTTTATGACATTGCATAGATACTTATTTTTTCCTTGCATCACTTCATAGTTCAAAGTGAGAATATGCTTTAACTTGATGGTTACTGTGCCATCTTGTGAGGAAAACGTGCAACTGCCTCCAGCTAATACAAGGAAGAGGTACATTGGCTAATGTCCATCTAATTTTTATTTTGTCATGAAAAATAAAATTATGTAGCGTTTCAAAAAACAGATGAGGATAATACTGTAAAACATATTTGTTCCACTACCTTTTACTTTCTTTATTTTTTTTATTTTAAATGAACATGTATTCCCTCCAATGGGCAAAAACCTCCTTCTTTCAATAAACTAAGATAAGAAATCATACTTTTTCCTCTGTCTCCTAAAAAAAAAAATAATAATTTCTTTCTAACTGTACTAAATGAAAAATCTATGTAAATTCTCAGCACTGATAATGTTTTTTCTGTGAACCAATTTGGCTCTTACAGGAAACCTCATCTCCTAAAATTCACTATGTGTTTCTCTGAGATAGCACACTGTAACTTATCCAAAGCACTGTGAGAAAATTAAAAGTAAATTACAATGTCAGCAGCAAACATACAACCTTATTTTTAAACAGTAATAATTATTATCGCTCTTAAAGTCAGTGCAGTAGCATTAGATCCTGGACTTAGAAGAGTAGACTGGGAAAATCGCCTAAGTTCTACTACTGCTTAATTAACTGATTTTCTCCGTGACCTTGAGCAAGTTGATGTATTTCTGTGCCTAATTTTGCCCACCTTTAGATGATGCACATCAACAGGATGTTATCAGACTTGACTACCACTTGTCTTTGGGCTTCTTGGATAAAAGGTATTGCTGTGATACAGTGACAAGCTTGTTAGAAATCGACTTGATAAGCAAAACAGCAAGTAATTCACAATAAGTATAATTATTCAATGATTTAAGCTTCCTAATCTACTTCCACAGTCTTGGCAAGCAGATTGTGATTTCTTCCATTTTATATAATGAGAAGAGTATTTTTTTTCTTTGTACTCTATAGATTGATTGCAAATATTCAGAATTCAAGCTGTGTTGCTCATTTGCAATCAGTTGGATGAGTAACATTATTTCTACTCATGATTGGATGAATGCCCAATGACTTGTGTGTGCAAATTGTAAAGTTTGTTTTCTGAAGATGCTCATTGGTATGACATTGAAATTTGCTGCCTTTGGAGAGCAGTGACAGTAAATTCAACACACTGAATACCAAAGAAAATACTGACCACCAAAATAAGACAAGGTGACATTGAGATTTTTTAATGGGACTTTTCAGATTAAACATTTGTCTAAATGGCTCAAGCCCTTTGTTATTTTAGTTTTTTGTTGGTTGCTGATACTCAGAAAATCTCAGAATCATAGAATGGTTTGGGTTGGAAGGGACCTTAAAGATAATCTAATTCCAACCCCCCTGCTATGGCAGGGACACTTTCCTCAAAGCCCCATCCAACCTGGCCTTGGAGACCTCCAGGAATGGGGCCATCCACAACTCTCTGGGCAAATCCAGTCTATTGAATTCTGAACCTAATATCATGCAGAAGTTGGGTGATGCTTGAGCCCTGTTCAAAGGTAGCTCCCATGACAAGGTTACAGCAGATGACTAGCAGTAGGGCTAGTCATATACATGGGAGTTACAAAACAGCTCAAATCCCGGTTCGAGATAAAAGGCAAGTGAGTGAGAAATAAGAAGAAAGTAATGTTGGGACCCAGTTGCATACACTGTCTATTTTCAGATTGCAATGGGACAACTGTATCTGTAAGAGGTCATTGTTTCATGTGGGAAATTTTCTGCAGAATTCCTTTCAATCTAGTCTTAAAGTTATATGGCTTATATGAAGCCTCACAGCTTCTAAGGTGCAGAAGTCTGGCCCCTCCCAAAGAGGAATGTAAAAGAGAAATAGTATTTGAGACTTGAAATGCTGATATGTAAGAACTAAAACTAGTGGTATTGCTATTGTTTCCTGAGACAAAATATAATGTGGTAGCCAGAATATTTTTATCGCACTGGCTTTGAAGAGAGATTGGGAGCAGAATCCACTCATGAGTGGGTTATCCTCTCATAGTGTGTTGCAGTACCTTTTATTCCACCATTTATGTCTATCAGCTGTATCTACTATAACATTTCAGCTGAGTGAAAAGCACTGTCTCTTTTTTTGCCTCTGTGTCTGTTGCATATATCAGGGTTTTTTCTACTAGATCAAGATTCTTTAGACCAGGATTCACTGATTACCCTTATTTCACAGAATGTTGTAGAGTCTTGTGACTCCTAAAACACACTTTGCTCCGTCCTTTTGCAGCCCTTCTATTGCAAGCAGCAGTAATGAGTGTGGTCCAGCCAAAAAGTCCTGTAGAGAAGAGCAGGGGCTTGTACTTCTAGATGGCAAGTCCGGTTGGACCACATTCAGCATCTTAGGATACAACTCAATTTGAACTGATATAAAATGAAATGTTCTATTTGCATTTTCTGCAAAGCAAACAGATGGCAACTGAAAAAATAAACAAATACTGAGGGCTTTTGTAAAAAAAAAAAACAGCTCCCTTCAGCCCAAAATTGAATGTCAAATTCCCAGCTATCTTAATTCACTGTCAGTCTGTCAAAGGTACATTGTAAGAACATCTGTATTTCCATGCCAGTGCAGTAGTCTGGCTATTGTAACTTGAGAACTACCTTTGTTGAAATTTAAGGCTTTTGACCGTTATGTCCTGCTGTATTCATGTCTTCAGTCCCGTCTAGCTGACATCTCTTTGGCAATCACAGGCTTAGAAGTGCTCCTTTAGAGAGTACAATGTGAAAGAGCAGTGATGCTGTAATAATCTCACACTGTAGAGAGAATGATCTCTTATAAAAAGGCATGCTCATATTAAAAATTCATAGTCGCACACTCCACTCCCCCCTTATAGGTAATTACAGAGGATTTTAAATATCTGATGCTAGTTGGCAGCAGCAGGCTCTGATTTGTAATTTAATTATCATAAGACATCCACCTGTTCTTTTGTCAAATGAAGAGTAGCATTTCCGTGCAATCATGCTTTTCCTTCCAAAAATTTGAATTAACCCTTAGAGAAAGATTTCTAGGGAATGGGGTAATTTCAAGGACATTTGCAGGACCTCATCAGGGCAGGGTGATTGAGACTAATGAGGCATTTCTGCAGGAGAGTCTTAATTCTGGTATTTTCATCCTTACCAGTGGCTTTTTGCTGTGTCAAGCCGTTTTGGTTCACAGCTGAAAGCGTTTCAGTGAAGAGGTGCTGTGGGAGGAAAGATGTATGAAAATCAGTGAGTTTGGTGCTAAGAGCATGAGGCAAACCCATAACAGGATCGACCCAGAAATTACTCTAGGCTCATACTTTGTGAAGAAAGAGAAAGCTGTGCTTGGGGTGGGAGGGAGACAAAGGCAAATGGGAAAGTGGAAATCTGTTCTGTAAACTTTCCAGTTTATGGCACATGAACATGGATATTACTGAATTTGTCCTAGCAATATGCAGTTATTTGATAAATAGATCAATTCAAATTATAAAGGAAGTCTACCAGCAGAGATTCATGGAAGTGTTCTGCCTTTTGGGTCCACAGGGCTCATTAATTGCCTCTGGGGTTTGGCTCCCATTTATGGGACAACTACACTGCAGTGTGGTGATGGGGAAAGGACTAACTGCTGGTCAAGGAGATGTTCTGTCTTTAAGGCCACATCACACTGCTTCTCATGATGTAAAGCTGCATGGATGATCTGGACAGAATAGCATATATGTTTTATAAATATTTTATATATATATAAATAAACATATAATATCATAGAATGAATCATAGAATCATAGAACAGTTTGGGTTGGAAGGGACCTTAAAGATCATCTAGTTCCAACCCCCTGCCATGGGCAGGAATGACATCCATTAGATCAGCCTGTGTGATCACCCTAACCCGTCACCTTGCACTTTGACTTATTGAACTTCGTGAGGTTCTTGTGGGCTCACTTCTCAAATTTGTCCAGGTCCTTCTGGATGGCATTCCTTCCTTTTGTTGTGTCAACTGCGCTGCTCAGTTTTGTGTCACCTTCAAATTTGCTCAGGGTGCACTTGAGCCCACTGTCTTATTCATTGATAAAGATATTAAAGAGCAACAGTCCCAAGACAGAGCCCTGAGAGACGTCACTTGTCACTGTCCTCCACCTCAACACAGAGCCATTAACCACAGTTCTCATTCTACCAATTCCTTATCCACTGAATGGTCCATCCATCAAATCCATATCTCTTATATCAAATCTATATCTCTCATATTTGGAGATAAGGATGTCATATAGAATAACCTCTGGATCCTAGCCTGGCTACTGCAAAAATTAACCCTGGCCTTTGCTGGAACCAGGACATTGTCATTCCATCCTAGAAGGCTATCAGGTCGGTCAGGCATGCCCTTAGTAAAGCTGCACTGGCTGCCTCAGGTCACCTAATTGTGTTTTACCTGCCTTAGCATATCTTGTAGGAGGCTCTTCTCCATGATCTTCCCAGGCACAGTGGTTTGTAGTTTCCCAGATCTTCCTCTCTCTTCTTAAAAATGCAAGCAATGTTTTCCCTTTTTCCAATCACTGGGGACTTCACCTGACTACCATGAATTTTAAAACATGATGGAGAATCACATCAGCCAATTCCCTCAGGATCCTGGGATGCATGTCATCAGGTCCTGTAGACTTGTGGCTAATTAGCTCCATCAAGTGGTTCCACTCCCACTAGAGGGTCAAGGACTTGAGAGAAGTGGGAAGCCTAAATATAGACATAGATATAAATAGATATAGATAGATATAGAGAGAGATAGAGAGAAATATATATGTATTAAATTTTTTTTATCCACAAAAATATTGTCAGCAGGACCAGGACATTAGTCATCCCCTCATACTTGGCACTTGTGAGGCCACATCTCAAATCCTGTGTTCACTTTTGGGTCCCTCACTACAAGAAAAACATTTAGTGGCTGGAGCATCTCCAGATGAGGGCAGCAGAACAGGGGAAGGGTCTAGAGCAGGGAGCTGGGGTTGTTTAACCTGGGAAAAAGGACTCTCAGGGGACACCTTATTGCTCTTTACAACTGTCTGAAAGGAGGTTGTAGCCAGGTGGGGGTTAGTCTGGGTAGTCTCTTCTCCCCTAGCAACAAGCACTAGGATGAGAGAAAACAACCTCAAGTTGTATCAGGGACGATTTAGATTAGATATTAGGAAAAATTCCTTCACCAAAAAGGCTGTCAAGCATTGGAACATGCTGCCCAGGGAAGTGGTTGAGTCACCATCCTTGGAAGTATTTTAAAGATGTGTATATGTGGCACTTGGGTACATGGTTTGGTGGTGGACTTGGCAGTGCTGGGTTAATGTTTGGACTCAATAATCTTAAAGGTCCTTTTCAACCTGAACTATTCAATGATTCCATGATATAGAACTTCTTATGGCTTCTGTCACTGCTGTCTTGTCTTTTTAGAAAGTAGTCACTCAATGTTTTCATTTTGCCTGTTCCTGGGTTAATGAGATGACTCTGGTATTCTGCTCTTATTTCTCCTAATTATGTTTTAGCAAATGACTCACTTTAAAGAGAGTGTCTCTGAGTAGTTGTCTTTTTTTGAAAGAGTACTCACTAGATTAAAAAAAATAATTGATTGCTTATGGCTTAAACGATCTATGTGCCAAGCCTTAAATGTGACATTGGTTGGAGCACCATCTATTAGACTGATGGCTTCTTGCCCAAATAATATTTGCCTGGTGCCAGTCCTTTTATATATTCATTAATTATGTTATATGAAAAGTGAGTATGTGAAGGGCTTCAGGCATATCCCAGGAAAGAAGAGAATAAATCATGTCACATGTGTAATCTGAAAATAATTGGCAACTGCTGAAACATTTTCATACATGAGTAAAGGCAGGAATACACTGGGGTGGTTTCCTTAGGAGGGATATGTAAATGAAGTAACAGTCTAGAGCTGAATGATCACAGTTAAATGGACAAGCAGTGGAGTGGTCTGCTTTGTGATGTCCTTGTGATAGTACCTGGACTTCAGACTTATTTTTCTTATATAGTCATCCAAATAGGTCTTAGACTTTGATTCAATGGCCACTTCTCAGGACACAGCTGGACCCGCCAGCCAAGTGGGTGGTGCCTTTTTACAAAGGATTTTAACTGAAGGACAGATCTGGTCATTTAATTTGATGTTTACAGTTATATTCCTTGTTGTTACAAGCTTTGTTTAGGATCTTGAACAAGCCACTTGTCTCCTTTATTTCATGTTGTGTCTCCATGGAGAAGAGGGGTGTAACACTTCATACCCCATTTGTGCTCAGAGTAAAGAAAGAAATTTACTGGAGGGGAATCTTCTACTGGACTGTGTCTCTGTGGAAAAGTATCTGTGCTCTCCAGCATCAGCATACACACTGCTAAGTGGAAAATTACTCAATGCAGTTATTAATATGGGGATGTGAAACTGGTTTGACACCACAGCTCAGCTGATCAATGTGCCTTTTTTTTTTCATTATTAATGTGTCGTCTCAGAAGTCTACCTGATGACGAAAGTTTTGTTGAATTGCTGACATATACCACATTTCTCTCTTTGATAAAATGTTTTAAAAAAATGAGGCATTCTCTCCCGAACAGATTAGGAAATCCAATAATTATTGTCTACTGTCTGATAATTTGTTATTCTGTAATTATATTAACACATATGAATTGTCTCCTCAAAGTTTATGTGTTCTTCCTTGCTAATTTTTTTTGTCTAGAAATATCGTTATCAAGATGAGGATGCTCCACATGATCATACTTTGCCTCGTTTAACCCATGAAGTGAGAGGCCCGGAGCTTGTTCATGTGTCAGAGAAGAACTTGTCTCAAATAGAGAACGTCCATGGATATGTGTTACAGTCACACATTTCTCCTTTGAAGGTAGGATCGATACTGCCCGCAGCTTTGGTCCTCAAATATGAGAAAACGTGTAGCATGAAATGCTTGGGAAACTTATTTTGTTGTACAAACAGACAAGCTGCTTTTTGAAACGTATCACTGCGGATTGATTGTCCTGTGATGGGTTTTTATGGCTTGCTGTAGTGTAACAGGTATAGTTGACAAAGCTTTGTACTGAGATGTGAGCTTTTTGTTTTGAGTGGGGTTTTTGCTTGAGTAAAAATAATTCCTGGCAAGTGAGCCTGTTTTTCCTACATTGAGAAAGGAATAATGTAGGTTCTCGGCCTCAATATCATGGTGATTTTGAAATGGCAGACTTATCTTCCTGATTATCCTTTTTTCCTTGTTCAGAAACTGAAAAAAATATTGTAAATGTATCCATCTGATGGAATCCTAGTTTTTTCATCTCTCAAAAAGTTGTATCAAAGTCACAAGTTATGACTGAAAAAGGAGCTCATTTGCCACTATTCATATCCTTACTGCTCAAGCACTTGCTATTTTCTGTGGAATTTGATGGAATTCAGAGTGCCGTAGAGATGCCTTTCTGTTAACTAAGCCAACTATTTATAAAATATAGAAGCTTTTCCTCTACGTGTCTGGTGTCCTCTGATATATCTTCTTGTGCAAAAATGTTCATCTTCTTGATGAACCCGTATAACAACCAAAAAGAAATCAATTTCCAAAAATTTACATTTGCTCTTTCATAAGACTGCAGTAGTTTGAAAATATTCCTAGAACTTCTCTAATGGAAGGAGCATAAATGCAGTGATGAGCACAATGAATTTCCTATTTTATTTTCTACTAGGCCCGGGAAGGGGAAAAAAAGAAGAATATTTTTTACTAGAGGCAGTGATGTTCTGGGTAATGGTTTTATTCCAGCAATTAACTAAGCAGCAAACAAGGCAGATGGGCTTTGCTCCTTCTGGTGCTCAAAGCCTGTGAAATGGGCATTGCTTGCCTAGTGGAGTGTTTACAGCACGGTTACAAGTGAAAGGATATGTTTATTATTAAAGATTGATGTGCATACAGCTGGTGTTTATTGAGCCTTCATGGAATAGCCATGTGAACTAATCTTTGTCCTCTGCTCTTGTTGGTCCTGTGTTTAGTTTGTATGTTGTTTGTCTTTTCTTGTTTTAGCAGCTTTCTGGGTTACTTACCTAGCTTCGACTGCAGAAGCCAGCAGTACCAAGCAATGATATATCTTATGCTGAGGTTATCACTTTAGTTATCTGGAAGCAGCTACCTCTATGGGGCCTCTGTGTAACATCAGGGGATAATCACAGACAAAGCTATTTCTTTCCTGGAAGGGAAACATCCCTGTTCCTCTAGGACTTCTTTAGTATTATGATTACAGTGGTGTTTCTTATTCATGAAAGTAAAAAATAGATATTTTTCTTTATATTTTGAGACTTTCAAGAAAGGTTATATGATCCAAGCTGAGGGTACAGCAGTGATGATAAAAAGCTCGTTGGGAAGTGAGGTGAAGGGTATCCCCAGACATTTACAGTTGCCTTAAAACAGCTACCTATCTAACTTGCTATTGTGACAGGAGAAAGTTGTCTGCTGCTGTTTTCTGAAGTGATGGGAAGAGAGGAGCCATATAGTATTTCTCCTTAGAAATCAGTGTCTTCTGCAAGTTCTCCCCTCAGTCTGAGGATTTTTATCTTTTTATCTACCCTGTCCCTTTCCTTTCCTTCAGATTCGCAGTGTCTCATGTCTGCCACTTAGTATCTCATGCCTGCCATTTAATCTAAATTTAGGAATTTGTCTCTTCAAATGGCTTTGAAGGTCCTGCTTTCCCTCCTCTGCAGTCTATGTCCCATCATTTAACCTTCAGTAGAGAATTACGTCAGGAAGCCGGAGAAAACCTGCTAGAGCTCACGGCACTGTGGTGCCCTTCCTATCTGAATTACTTGCTTTGGATTCACTTCTGTTTCTGGGAGTTGACTGAAATCGCTGTTCAGAAGCTTTTTATCCTAATGATTTCCACATAGTTGAGAAATAGCATTTCAGTACTCCAAAAGCTAGTCAAAATTGGTTAATGTCTTCAATTACAGACTTTCCATCCTATAGTTTGATATCATTAAGTAAAACCCCAGGGGTTCCTTTGTTCAGGATTCCTCCTCAGAGGCACGAGCTCAGGCTGTTTCTTAGTTGCAGCGACATGAATAAATTGCCTTATGGAACAAAACATCTGAGACTCTGCTATGGGGTCAAACCAGTAAGGAAACCTGCTCTGCCTGTGTGTGAGTGTGGGGTGTGCAGGGGGTCAAGTGGGAGCACCCATTGGAGCTGGAGCTGCCCGCTGTGAAGGGGCTCTGGTCCCAGCAGTGAAAGTCTCTCACACTGGGAGTGTGACTGCCAGAGAGTCTCATGAATGTTCTGATCAGAGTGGGAAGTTTCCTTGACACCAAAACAGGGATCACGTTATCTCCTGTGTGTCCTGTGTTTAGTGGCTGCACGATGACCCGATGACAGGATGATTAGCCCAATATTTTTTGTGTGAAATAATATCATAAAAGAAAAATGTTTGACCTTAAAAATATTCTAGTTAAGATGCTTTGGAACCAAAGTGTTGTCCCAAGACCAAGTCACATGTCCATCTTAATCCCATCAGTCCATCTTAATCCCATCACTTTTCCTGAGTGACCTGACTTTAGCAGAAGAAAGAGTTGCTGGTTTCCACACATTCGTGTTCATTTGAAAAGAAATCTGCAGAGATCATACAATTATAAAGCTGCCTTTGGAATGGCTGATTCCAGCCCCCTGCAACTGACCAGTGCCCATGGCCATCTCTGGAAGCCGTAGGTGTTATACCTTGTCTGTACATGTAGACTGCTTGCTACCATCACCCTGCTCCCATGTTTTCAGTGAACGTGTCAGTTTCCATCCATAAAGCAGCTTGTCAGCTTGAGGAAATGCTTGCATCATTAGTTGAAAGTTTTGTGGATGGTTGAAGTTCAGGCAGAAAAACCATGGGCCTGTCCAAGTAAAACATTCTGAGGATTCTTGAAACATTCTCTAACACTCAGGATGGAAGGATTCAGGCCATCTTTTTTCATCACACATGATTCAAAATGCCTAGTATGGTCCATTTTGCTTAAAAATGAAGCACCTTAAATTTTATATCAATTTGAAGTACAAAAACTTTTAAAGAATTGTACTTTAATTTCATATCACAGATTACATGGTTTGATGTAGTCCAGGAATATTCTAGTGGAAGACATAATTATTAGATTATTAGATTGGATATTAGGAAGAAATTCTATACTATAAGGTGGTGAGACACTGGCACAGGTTGCCCAGTTATGGCTGCCCCATCCCTGGAAATGTTCAAGGCCATGCTGGATGGGGCTTTGAACAACCTGCTCTAGTATAAGTTGTCACTGCCCATGGCAGGGGGGTTGGAACTGGATGATTTTTAATATAATCCCTTCCAATTCTACCATTCTATGATTCCATGATTCTATGATTATTGATTATTTCAGAAGGGTTTTTTTGGAAAGCAAAATATAAAAATAATTTTCTTTAACAACTTTGCACTAATTATATGTGCTGAATAATAAGAAATCCCATCCTCATTCTGAAAATCTCTTTGAGACACACAGATACTGATTATGATAAATACTGTTTCGAAATGTGAATAGATTTTCTGAAATTAAAGTTAGGTTTGTTTTTACTTCCAAATATGTAAAATCTGGTGTGCACTAGCCAGATTACTCCCTTTCAGAAGACAGTAATGAGCAAGAGGAGTTGTGCTGGAAACAGATCCTCTTTTCTCTCTGTTTTTTACTTCTGCAACTAATGTGTATTTTGAATTAACTTTACTTTTCTATGTTCTGTGGCATTTCATGTACACTCAAATCAGTACTGGAAAATGTTTAATTTTAGAAAGCTTCAAACTTCTGTTAAAGGTTGATCTGCTTATTAGTGTGGAGAAGATAAAATTTTCAACAGCTTAAGCAACTTTGAATGTCAAACACTGAAGTTGTAAAGGAAGTTTTCAGTTACATGGCTGTATTAACATTTGGGAAAATGCTAACATTGGACAAGTTTTGTTAGAGTTGCCATATTAAGATGATAAATGTTCTTTGCAACTTACGGAGGTGATGAAATTGTGTTTTATTAATCTGTTAAAGGAAAAAGTATGTAGTGTAATGAAGAGTTTAAAATAATTTTCTTGCACTTCCCCTCGTTTGACACGAGATGGTGCAGTAAGCTCAGAATCCTTTGGTCTGCATCTCTAAATCTTCATTGTATGCTACGGAGGTTTTTCTTAAACGGCTTAGAAAGTGCTAATTCAGTAAAAAGTGCTTTGTGAACCTGTGGTGTTTTGGGAAATCTGAATTCAACACAACTGTACCTGAAATTCAGACGTGCAAGTTCTGTCTCTAAATTAAATGTGTGTCTCTTCCCCTTCCTCCTAGGAATAGAGCTAATCAGTGTTCATTAAATGAATTATAACTCTGGCTCCTAAATGAACCTTATTAGTATTATTGTGATGTTAGATTTACTTTTGCTTTTTAAGTATATTCCACTTTTTTTAGATAAGCCGAAACGTACAAATCCCTGTAAGAATCCTGTATCTCCTTGGGTGTCTGAACCTTTTAAATGTCAGGCTATTCCAGCTATCTTAATTTCCTAATTTAATGCCAGGTTTGACTTTAAGAGTCAATGACAGATATGCAAAATGAAGTAATCAGGTAAATTACTGTTATTTTCTTAACCTAAGTTATTTTGAAACAGGGCTGATCAGGAACAAAACTCTTAAGTTGCCTCATCTTTCATGGTCTCACTTTCTGGAAGGGTAGGAGCTGCTCTAGCTATTCCTTCATTTCTTTCTGTCAAGGGGCATTGTCCTGCAGCTCAGCAGGACTGATGGAATAACTATCTAGCGGAGAGAGGGAAAAAAAAACCATCTCCACATGGAGTAAATGGGCTCTGCGATCTCCAAAGTTAAGGTTATCCATGAATTGACATTTGTACGAACTTCTGTACAGAAGGAGGTTTGCGTCTCCCAATGCCACGGCATATCGATTTAATTTCTTCTTTTTCCTTGTTGATGGCAAAAATCCCTCTCTTTCTCATTACTTGGATCAGAAAATCACAGATTAATTTAGGCTGGGAAAAACCTCTGAGATCATCAAGTCCAACCTTTGATTGATCACCACCTTGTCAACAAGGCCATGGCACTAAAGTACCAACCACATTCTTGAACACCTCCAGTGATGGTGATTCCACCACCTTCCTGGGCAGTCCATTTCAATGTTGAACAACCCTTTCCATGAAGAAATTCTTACTGAAGTCCAACTTGAATCTCCCCTGGCACAGATTCAAACTATGTTCTCTCCTTCTGTCATCCGTTGCCTGGGAGAAGAGGCCAACTCCCAACTTTCAGGTAGTTCTGTAGGTCACCCCTGAGCCTCATTTTCTCAGGCTAAACAACCCCAGCTCTCTCAGCTGCTTCTCACAGAAGTTACCCTCTAGACCCTCCCCCAACAGCGTTGCCTTTCCCTGAACTGGTTCCAACACCTAAATGTGTTTCTTGTAGCGCGGAGCCCATAAACGGGCACAGTACTCATAGTGAGGCCTCAGCAGTGCCAGACACAGGGGGACGATCCGTGCCCTGGTCCTGCTGGCCATGCTGGTGCTGATACAGGCCAGGATGCCATTGGCATTTTTGGCTACCTGAGCACACTGCTGGCTCGTGTTCAGCTGCTGTTGACCAACAACCCCAGGTCCTTTTCTGCCAGGCAGCTTTCCAGCCACTCTGCTCCCATCCTGTAGCACTGCATGGGGATGTTTTGACCCAAGTGCAGGACCTTGTAGAACTTCATACCATTGGTTTCAGCCCATCAATCCAGCCTGTCCAAATCCCTCTGCAGAGCCTTCACACCAGCCAGCAGATCAGCACTCTAACCTCACTCGGTGTCATCTGCAAATTTACACGTGATCCCCTCATTCAGTTCATCAGTAACGATATTAAATAGGACTGAACCCGATACAGAGCTGTGGGGAGCACCACTGGTGACTGGAAGATTCTCTGAGATTCTCTGTATCTAGTGGTGGAAAGATGTTTACTGTCTGCTCCAAGGCAGATCTCTCTCTTTCCCAATTCCAGTCTTCCAGTAAATATGTAGTACCCTTCGCATGCTTATCATTCTTTTTATTTACCTGGGTGCAGGAAGGTCATTTTCTCGTGAAAGGTCCTGGAATCTGACACTCTTTCTTTTCTGTCTGTATCATGATACAGCTTTTTTTGCCCATCTCAGAGGCTTTCCCTGTCCAGGTGTGAGTCAGACCTCACTATAGTGGTTGCTATGCTCGTCCAACAAGTTAACAAACATGGGGAAAGTGGATCTGAGGATGAGCCTGGATGATTAATAATTCTGTGAAAAATGCATTAGCCTGAGCTTCCCAGTAACTGTCATAAAGAGTAATTTTTTTTGTGTCCAAAAACGTAAATCAGGCAAGAGCTTATTATTTCATGAATTAAAGTTGACTTAAAAATTAGGTTCTAAAGACAGTTTGGATAAATAAAGTCAAAACATTCTATAGTTTGGGGTTTTTTTCAGACGCAAAACTCTCATTTTTAAATTCAACAAATTTTGGGACTATTTTCTTGATATTGAAGTCTGTATAAAAACCAGTCATGCACTAGTTACAGGTACTGTGAAAATAGCAAACTCCAAGACTCTCCTGATATCCTGCAGTGGATCACGTAAACTGTAAATTAACTTGGGATATTGCTGCACAGAGCTGTAAAATAGCATAAGGAAATACCCTCAGCAGACCTGTGTAGCTATTTTAAATCACAGAATCACAGAATGATTTGAGTTGGAAGAGACCTTGCAGATCATCCAGTTCCATCTCCCCTTCCTTAGGCAGAGACACCTTCCACTAGACCAGGCTTGAGCAATTGCAGGGAAGTCATCTGCTCATGTAATTGTAAATATCTCTAGTTTCCAGAGGCCCAGATTTACACAGGGAAACCTGGTTACTGCAGCTTTCAGCATTACCATGCCTGATACTCCTGTGTAAATGTGCTTTTGGGGCGATAATCTAACTGTAATAAGAAATCCTGTTTATTTTTCCAGAGCTGCTGAGACCCCTTAATTCCTATTATGGGGGAAGACTGCTATGCTAGGGGTGAAGTTCGCAGAGGGAAGAGAAAAAGATAGGGCTGGATTTGTTTTAATTTCTGTTGCTGAGGTGTGACAAAGAGTTGAGGCAGTGTCACAGCACAGGCTGTTCTTCCAGAGCAGAGATGTTGCATTTCAGAGGGTCTTTAAGAGCTATGGAGGATTGAGAGATGCTAAGGCTTTGTTACATGGCAGGAACAGCAGTCTGAGGTTTTCTCTTGCAGTTACAAAATTAATTGGGGTTATATAGAGGACATATTAATGTATGCATGGATATATTAACAAGCCATCTAAAATTTAATCTTGCATCCTTTTCTTTGCTTACACTGACTGCATGTTATAAGTATAGCTAATCTGCATGAAGCATTTTTTATCCCCAGGGTGGCTCAGCCGAGTAGCAATGATCTTATAAGAATACTTTTGATCTCTGCCCTGGTAGCTTCCCAGCCTTTGTGTTTTGGAGCTGGTTTTGTTTTGTCTTCCCCCCCACCTCCCCCTTTTTAGTATGCAGTTATTGGCAAAGCCCCATGCTGCAGTCAGTCCGTTAGTGAATTCCATTGAATATTCAGTAGGTTGCTTCATTAAGATACAACACTTGTTACATGTTTGATCATGTACTGCTTTTCTCTGTCTCCTACTGTAACAGCAGATAAGCATATATCATAGATCTGTATCTGTGATCTATGTTTTTTAATATAAAAATGCAATCAGATTAAAAAGAGACAAAGGAAGCTCACAAATGTGCCTGTGTCTGTTCCTGCTCTTACAGAAGTGACAAAAGTAGCTCTGAATTCTGATTTTATTTCATTATGTTTCAAGGCAACATAAGCCATTTATAAATTAGCATTTTGAGTAATATTTTGTGTCTCATTTTCATGCGGGTGGGAATGTCTTCCATTTTTGAGTCCTTGTCTTACTCTAAAGAAAGTCCTAAAATGGTGCAAAATTTGAATGTTACAATGAAGAACAGTTCCTAATAAAGAACACTTTCTGCTGGTTTTGTCATCATAGCTAAGTCCATTGTTTTGTGGGCTTGATGTTTTGCCTTGGCTTTCTGATTGATAGCTTTTCACATGATTTATGTAGTTGCAGAGAGTACCTTTTTATCTTTTCAGCTTCTGACAGAATAAAAGAGAAACTAAATAAAATTGCTTTTGTCAGCTTGGGTGATTTTGCTTTGGGTGATTTAATTGGAGAAATCTCAGCAAGTCAATGTAAACTTCAGGCATTGCAATCCTTTATTTTTTGGCAAAATAAATTATGGCCTCTGATGGACACAAGGAAAGCAAATTCTGATAGTATCAACTAGCCCATTATATGTTGTTAGACTTGCCTGAAGAATGAGAAAAGGAATTTTCAAAGGAACTTGAAAATATTTTCAGGCTGTGGACCCTGTTTACTTTATATGGGCCTCCTAGGTATTGCAGGTCTTTTCAAATGTTAATGCTGTTTCAGGAGACTTTCTCTTTTCTTGATCTACTGGGTCCTTTATCCATTAGTATTAATTAGCTGATTTATCTTTTATTCTTTTTGGATAGCAGACTGTTTTAAGGATAGTCTTGTTTCTGAGTATTAATTTTTTTTGGGGAAAAAAAAAAAGCCTGATATATTGCAAATATTTGTGACCATGCCTCTCACTTCCAATCAAGAAAATAGAAAATTCCAACAATCATTTTTTCTCGTTATATTTCTGTTTTTGTTTTTCTTTGTCTATGTTTTTCATAGTTATTCCTTGCTTCCCTGTAACTCACTGAGTTGTTATCATTTTGATGTGTTGGCCATATGAAATGCTCATAGAATATAAACAGAGAGATGGACGATTATAAAGAGGGGGGGTTCCATCTGAAATAAATGAAGTATATATGCAATAAATCCATGGAATATCTACTAGATGCTGCAAACATAAGATTTGTATGTTCTGCCAGTTCCTTTCTCCAAGGCTGAAAGTACCAGAATATCAGTATATTTGTAAAGTATCTGTAATGATGTTTGCCACCTTTCCAAAGTGTTTTGTGACCTACTGCTGAAAAGTGCAATAAAGCATCTTGGTGTTATTAGTCAGACTGCAACTGGAGGGATTTTTCTCAGATATGTCAGACAGGTTTAACACCAGTTGTTTCCCTAAGCTCAGTAGCTGAAATGCCCTTCTGCCAGATTTCAACTACTGCTGACACTTGGGAATGTAGTCTACATTTTAAATGAAGCACTAAACTGCTATAATCCCTTTTCACTGAGGAATATACTGATAATTCACTCCCTCAATAGAAGATATATGTGTTTATACGTGCAGTGATGTGACGCATCAAGAATGTTCTGACTTTTGTCAGTATCAGGTGTAAAAGAAAACAGAAGTTTGCATTTCCAGGAGCTCTGGAATGGGTGCAGCCTCCAGGATGAAGAGGACAGAAACTCTCTAGTCAAACCTTATGAAAGAATATCTTGGCAACCTGACTAAGAAGGGCTTAAGCTAATACACATGCTATTTCCAATGTTTTTAAACTCCTGTTTCTTGTGGATCTTATTTCATTTGACTGTAATGTAGTTTTGTGGACTGTGGAGCTGTGAAAAAAAAATGGAATTTGGACATTTAAAAGCAAAACAGATCTTTCTGAACTGGCTATTATTTTCCAACTCTTTTCAAGAATCAAGCATAAATAAGAGTTTTTGAGACTATTATTGTGCGACATCTTCACAATCTTATTGTGTGACATCATCTCCCTTCCCAGGACAGGAGCATTGGAACCACATGATCTTTAATGTCCCTTCCAACCCAAACCATTCTGTGATCCTATGATTCTGCGATCTTGAGATCAATAGCTAATTGAAACTTCTCAAAAAGATTTCAAATGCTTTTTGACATTTAGTTCTTTTCGATCTCTCTATTTCAGAAGATCATGTTACTAGCTTTCTAATAATCTTTAAATATTGCTACCGAAGCTGATGCAATTGGGGTAAATGTTAAAAAATAATCAGGCTTAATGACTCAGGTGACTTTTTTAAGACCTGCACTATTTACTAACTTGATTTCTCACAATGCTGTCTTTCTCATTCCCATCATGTTGTTTCTCTTTTCCATAGCTAATCAGTGTTCCTTTTTCCTGCTTCTTTATCTGAATTACTTTTGGGATCCATTCCTGTATTTCTCCTTTTCTTATTTTTCTCCTATATCCATTCCTACGCCTACAAGTGGATCTTGTTAATCCTGCAAGCCACCCATGAAGTACAAGTTTGTACCAGGGAGCTGTTAATATGTAACGATTGATGGCCTCCTGTACAAGACAATTGCACTCTTATTGATCATTTTGCTTTTTGGCTCCTTTAGAGAACAGGAGACACAGTTCTCCCTGTCTCTCCTTTGTCATACATGGTCTTTATGGACAGTTTTTTGTTATTTTTCTTGCTGCTAAAAGATGGATTCTCTTTTCCCTGAACAAAAGCAATATGAAATATAGTTGAATATTATCAAGTCTAGTGGAACTCAGTTGCACACTGAAATGGCAGCACCCTGGGCAGCTTTTATTCTACTAATACTTACAGAAACTCTGAGCCACAGAAAATGCAATTAGTTTTTTCAGCCAACAAACTCAAGCACACCAAATTGCATCTGTTATCTTCCAGATGTGAACAGAATGAGACTTTTCAATACACAAGAGCTAGAAGACAGCTTTTTAGGTTAAAGTGTGTTCTGTAGAAAATGACTGCATTCTCAAAGAAAGTCTACATAGCTGATATTTTCAAAGCCTTCCTTCTTCTACAGTTTTAGTAAGCATCTGCCTGAATTGCTGCACTGGATTTAGTCAACCCTTAGTGTTTCAAGTTTGTGCTTCCAAATAAAAAAATCATTAAACCTGATAATAGACAATAAAATTATTATAATTGATAACTTGATATGAGAAAGGCTAAAAAGAGTATTGGTGCTTACAGAAAATAAGCAAATTTTTACTTTGAAGTCATTGTCACAAATTGTGTCTTTGATCAGGTAGATGAGTAAATGCCAAGCAGGGAAATAGAATTTTCAGTGATATTAATTACTGGGAATTGGCCAAAATAATGTGAAGTTAACAATTTACACTCTGGGTGTGTTAGAGTCATCAACCAGCTTCTGAAGACTACACTTGTATATGGTTTCACATTCAAATTACTGCTGTTTCCTCTTTAGCAGTCATTAGGCAGTTTCCTTCACTATTTTGCAACAAATCTTCAGATTGAGCAGATCTGAACTGAATTAGAGGTTTCAGCTGAAACTGGTTTATTTTCCTAATTATTATGTTCATAATTTTACTTCTGCTTAGAAAAGGCATTATTTTTTCAGTATCCTTGAGATGTTGATATCTACTTAAGGCAAATGGGAATAAGTATAGTAAAATTAAGTAAAAGGCATTTCTGTATTGCTTGTACTTTGCTAATACCTATAATGTTGGAGAATGTCTGAAAAACTGGCTGAAACCACTTCCCTGGGGATCCTGTGTCAGTTATGTTTCTAAACAGAAGAGAAGCAGTGCTGGGCAAAGTGGTAGAGCATCACTATGTAAGTCCATTATGGCTGCTAAAACAGTGAAGTGTTGGGATTACTTTGGAAAACTTCGTTTGCATCCCCTATTCTCCTTCATCACTTTGTGTACTGGGAATTTCCACATTTATGCCTCTGAAGGACTGTGTGTTTCTTTGTTTAGGTGTTGTACCTTCCTCATTTGGAGACTGTGGAGTCATTCTCTCTTTACAACGTAACGGCAGAGAAGCAGGATAGGTATTTCCTAATACTGGATGTTAGTGAAAATTTGCCACTGAAAGAGTGGTCAAGCATTGCAGCAGGCTGCCCAGGGAAGTGGTAGAATCACTATCCTTGGACGTGTTCAAAAAACATATAGATGAAGTACAGTGTTAGGATAACAGGTGAAAGTGATCTTATAGTCTTTTCCCTTAGTGATTCCGTCTCTCCCAGTACAGATTTATCTTTCAGACCAGAATGACTTAGAAACTCTCTGTACTCAACTGGACTATAGAGAGCCATCAGAAACATACATCTATTGCTTTTCACCTTTCATAGACTGACCTTATCACTACACCTTTTTTTCCTCTTACTTTCTTGCTGAAACAGGATGACACAGCAGCTGACCTTCTATGCCATGTCATTGTCTCAAACCAAGGAGGATCTGAGCCAGTTTGGAACTACATGAAATGCAGCAGGGTAGAGGAACAGGCTGAGGAAAATCCAATTTGGACTTTGTCCCATTGCTCTTTTCCTCTCTCACTCTGACTGTCTCTGCAATTTTTTTCCTTTCTTGCTTCCAGGACAAGTTTTTTGTCGGAAAATTTATTTTACAAAAAGTTTGAGTGTGAGGAACTATGAGAAGGGAGTTTGTCAGTCAGTGGCTGAAGTGCACGTAGGTATGTGCAGCTGGGGGGAAAGAGGAAAAAATGTTAAAATAAAGAGGATATTTGAAAATAATTTAGAGCCTATATTTTGCTTCCTTACAGCCTTATTTGACTTTGTAATTATCCAGTTTCTCACACCCAGACCAGTGGCATATCTGCAAAGTTGTTTAAACATATTTCTTTTGACAGTGTGGTAATCCTAGGGGTGAATATGGTAATATTAGGGGTGAATACTAGAGTGTCTGCCATAAACCTGCTATCATAACATGCATAGAGATCATCTTACCTTTTCTGTTTTTTAACTCAATTATAACTATTTAATATAGATAATTCTGGCTATTGGAACCCAGGTTTTACTCCAGTTATTCAATTAAGCTGAAATTGTTTGTAATGTAGTACCATAATTGTAGGAGAGGCATCATTGCAAGATGGTAAGTAGGTGAGATACTAATTAAATTCTTCTGAACTTCAGTAATTTAATATTCAAAGGAGGCTGAGCCCATATAGTAGCTGCTCATTGCATTGCCTCTGGGGATTACAGAGGAAGAAACCTGAACAAAAATAGCAGCCCGCAAATGATTTTTGCTGGACTTCTCTGACTGAATATTTTTTTTTTAGTATTACTCCACCATTCTAGATACGAACATGATGGGTCATATCCCTCTGTGGGTGAATGCTCTGCAGACTTCAGTTGGATCATGTGTGGGTGGATAAGTACAAAATTTTCCCAAACACTGCTAAACCCGGGGGTGGCAGTGGTGTTTATATATAATCTTGAAAAGCTTTTATATTCAGACTTTTGGGAAAAGTAGGTTTCAGCCTAATTTAGGCAGGAATACTTCTCCCTTTGATTTTCAAAGAACTGTAAGTCACAAACCCTTTTAAATTCTTTTTGAGAATCTCATCTGATAATAAAATGAGAAGTGTGGGAGAAGATGAAATTCATCAGTTCTTAGAGTCATCATCCTGTAGCACAGCTCATATTATTTTATCTTTGCTACATCAAGATTATTGACCAGGTTAGTGCAGTCCTTCTAGTTCCTGAATACATCAAAGCAGATATGCCACTGCCCTTCTCATTATAGCTATCAGTAATGATCTAAGCAAGACTGGACTGGAAATTCCCCTCTAGATGCATATTCTTTCCAAGCCTCTTAATTCAATCTGAATGATGATGATGATAATTTAGGTTATAGTATTACCCAGGGGCTGTGATAGCAGTGCAGGGTTCCATTGTCCCAAGCATTATATGGACAAGAAAAAGCTTTAATATTGTGATACCACAGGGTTGCCCAGGCTAAAACCAATGCAAATCAGCAGAAATTAATAGGAATTCCTGTGTAAATTCAAATCTTATCTAATAATATACCTATTATAATCAAATTATATCTTTTTAACTACTGTATAATTCCTTTGTAATTTCTTTAGCTAGAGATGTTCATATCTTGAGGCTGAATTATAGACCAGTGCTATCTTGTTACATTTATTGGCTTTTTCCCATCAGCACTGCACTGATGCTTTGCATCTCATTGAGAAATACATGGACAAATATACATTTTGAAAAAAAAAAAAAAAAAACAACAAAACAAAAAAAAAAAAAAAACCCCCATACTTGGTAGATGGAAAATTTTTCTGAGAATAGAGTCCCTTTTTAATTAAAGGGATCTAAAAAGTAAGAATCTGCCAGGACTGCCTGATATAGAAATTAACCCGCTAACTAACATACCACCACTTACTTACTGTGTTAATCAATTAATATCCTTGATTTAATTCTCCACGTGTTTAACTGAGTGGATGAGTGTTACTATACTTTCAATTAGATGGGTGTTTCAACATAATTTCAATCATAATGGTTAGTATAAATGAGTTTTCTTAATTATGATAGTGTGAATGCTTTATTAAGAGGCTTGAGATGTAATCTAACAAGATCTGGCACACCATCATGGGGACCCTTTTTTCTCAGGGACACCCATCTCCAACTCTCTTCTCACAAACTCCTTCTGTTGGCCTACTAGGTGTGATATTGGAGACCTATGATAAGTAGACTGTCAAATTCAAATTCTCCATAATTTTATTTATTAGAGTACTGTAATTATTGTTTAATAACGGCTTTCATCTGACACATCATCTTGCTTTTGGGAGCATCATGGTGTACTCTAATTTTTCTCTGTCAATGTCTTGGGGGCTGCAGTGTCATTTTAACCTGTCATAAGATCTTATTAAGATGAAATAAGTTAAAAATTTGATACATAAACAGAAAAACCATTAGGGCAATGCATTATGGAATGTTGAGATGCAGAAGTGCAAAAAGTCCTTATATTCTGGAAGTGGTTTCTCTTCTCTGAGTATTGCCTGTTTCCTTGGTCAGGCAGTGTCTTTCCCAGCTTCCCTTTCCCTTTAACACATGTGGTCTGAATGACCAGAGGGAAGGAGAAGATTGGTTTGCTGAGGAGCACAGTGGCTACCCAGGCAGCTGCATCTGCATCTGTGGAAGTCTGGGACAAGAATGACCACGTGAGAAAAAATTAAAAAGATGGAGATGACAGGAAATCATAGTTTTAATGCTTTTAATCCCACCTCCACCCCCAATTTAACCTTTCTATGTACTGCGTCTACCCTGCAGCTCCCACTTCACACTCTTTTTGCAAAAAAAGATGGAGAAAATGATGGGGGAATTGGAAAACAATGTTTTGCATTGCTAACATTGCTCAAAGACTGATTAATGTAGGTGCAGTGCTAGATCATGTAGGCCCTGGATATTCCTGCTCCAGTGCCATCTATTTTTCTGAAGTGTTAAGGTCACAGAGTAGGAATCTATCACGCACTTGTCCTCGTTGTCTTTACTTATATCAGTGTCAGCTGCTCTTTTGCAGATTTGGGAGGGTTTCAGGGGTTGCCTAAACCGCTTTCCTCAGAGGTCCTGGAACTGTGGACAAAACCTAATCCTAGGAGCAAAGAACTCTGTCTGCTTGGTACAATCTGTTTTCCAGAGATATAAGTAAATTTGTAGTTGGTGTAATTTAACTCTAGATTTTTATGAGTTGGTGGTGTTGTTGTATATTTGAAAAAGAAAAAAGTAGACAAAAATCTTTCTCTCCTACAGGTAGTATTAATTAAATAGAATAGAATGGCTGATGGTTAGTTAATAAAAATGAGCAGTGTCACAGCTGTTCCATTCAGAGGACTGGATGGCAGGAAATATTTATCTGTCTTTTCAGAAACTCTAGGGATGATCATGGGAATTACACATTAAAAAATCTGTGCCAGATACTTTTAATGAGATAAACGTAATGGGATTTGAACAAACAGGAATAGTTTCTGTAAAGGAAAAATGGATTTCTTTTAGCTTAATGGCATCTCTGATAGTGTCAGTAAATTAGTAATAAGTGGAAAAGAGGCTGAAGTAATGAACAGACTATCTGGAATATGGCAGAAGGCTTATGGCTAAAGTTATTCTAAGACAACCTGGACCAGGAAAAGTCTATACACATTTTGAAATCTGTCCTAGACAGTGCTATAGAAATACAAACATGGTAATTAGCTAGAAAGACACAGGATAATTTGCAGATGATGTACAATTATTTTGGATAATGGAAGGAAGACAAAGCTGTAAAACATTTCAGTTGAATTAAATAAAACTGGAAGAATAGGTTGATGTTACAATGTAATTTTGAAAAATATACATATATGCAATGGAAGGGGATATATAAATTACTCATACATACTTAACTAGCTGAATGTTTTAAGGATAACTTACAGCTTTGTGGCCAAATCTCTAAGTGACTGAATTCACTAAGCAGAATCTTTACAAATTAATGGCAAAAATCGAGAACTGAAATATTGAAGGCATTCTCATGCCATAAAAAGCTCTATAGCATAAAGCTTTTAGAAATGGATAAAGAGGAAAAGGAAATATGTGGATTACAATGGAAAAACAAAAAAAGTCTTTTTTTATGTTTTCTGAAAAAGATACTGTAGTACACCCTGATGCTAACTTTTTCCACCTTCTCTGTCTTTCTTCCCCTTTGGTCATATTGAATCAAATCTGAAAGGGGTAAGTGGTTGAAGAGGAGGTCCCATGACTTCCATAAAAAGAGGTAACTAAATAGAGGAAAGATACAGAACTACCTCACCTGGTACAAATACTAGTTAATACCATCTAAGTACTGTGATTGTTTAAGAGGTGGTGGAGTGAGAGAGAAATAGCAAATGTAAAATTTCACTGCAACAGAAACTTATGTTGGAGCTAATTTTACATGTGAATTTTATGATGTATTTTTATCATGCTCTTAACAAAACTTTAACCTTTTTCTAACAAATAGATCATTGAGAACATTTGGATCATTTTGAACATTTCTGTTACCTTTCTCATCATTAACTGATGAGATCAGGTATTGAGAGAAACAAACCATATTTTAGTGAATGTAGTTTGGTCTAATTTAATTTTTTTAAAAGCTGGTGGTAATCATTTTGTTAAGTTCAGTTTAGACTTCAAGACCCCATACAAATGGAAGGAGGAATTTTCAGATGTCACCTTAGGAGTTGCACAAGTTTATGCACAGCTTCACTTGCTCCAGAGTTACTGATATAGAGCAAATAAAATTAGTAAGGTTTTTCCTATTGGTTTACAGTCCAAGAAAGACAACCAAAAAAAAAGCTGATCCTGCAAGATGATGGTATCTTGTTGGTTTTGCTGTACTGTTTGATGCTTGTTCCAGAAGCAGACTGATGAAATCAGTAAACATTTTGTGATCTTTCTGAAATATTTAGGGAATTGTATCATGTTTAAATGTGAGGAAGAAGTGATTTATTTTTCTTGATTTTCAGTGACATGGCTGCAACAAAACAATACTTTTCAGTACAAAACAAGAAAAAAAATCAGAGGTGCATATTTATTGTCAGAAATGATAGCTTTAAGCTAAGAATCTAACTACATGTAATGTTTACCATGAGTACAGGTAGTGTCATTTTTAATAGCAAATCTGCCACAAAAAGCTATTTTAGTCTTACCTTAAAACTTCCAAGTCAAAGTCAACAAATAATTTCATCTGAATAAAGAAGGAAAAAAAGATACAGTGTTCTGTATCAACATTTTTAATGTAAGGTTTGTTTTGAAAAGTCAAAACATTTTATTTAAAAACTGCAAAACAATTTTGGACTTGAACTTTTAAACTGGTATTCCAAAATGGAACAAAATATCCTAAAATAAATGTAGCAAAAGAAGATATGTACCCTCTTCCAGACAAAAACTTTTTGATTGAATAAAATGTTTCAGGTCTTGCTGACCCAATTTCTGTTTTTGTTCTGTTATTGAGTGAAGAACCCATTATTTGTACAGGTTTACAGGGTCTATGTGACAAAATATGTACAGGCTTTCTCAGAACACATGCAGCAATACTTTTATTTTTGAATCTTTCTTTTGATTTATGAAGATAAAGGATAAAAGTTACCTTCACACCATAAGTACATACAATTTCCACATGGAGGACTGTGAACTCTAGAATAGTAAACTCTTTCAGAGTACGCAATGAATCATCTATGTCTGATGTTGGAAAAATATGCAGTTTTGCCACATATGTACTGCATTCCCATTCTGCTCTTGGCAGGATGTGTTGCGTTATTTGATAAATGTTCATGAGACGCCCCCCTCAAGAAGAACAACAAGAGACTCACTTATCTTGTCACTGATGTTTAAACCTGGTTTTGCAAATGCTCAGGCTGTTTAGCGTTCCCCATGTAGCAGGCTTTCTAAGGATAAGTCATCATGTGTCCTTCCAGCACCATAGTCCAAAGGCTAAGGATAATCTGGCTTGGAAGGGAGAGATGAGAGGTGCCATTTCTGACTTTCTACAAATCCAGGGTAAGTGGAATAATGCTCTTGCCTCCAATATCCTCATAAAAAAAATAGCACAATATAATTACCTGCTTGTTTGGGAATGCACTTAAATATATATAGTTATAAATTTTTCAGTCCTTAAGTTTTGCAGCTGAGGTATTTGGTGTGCTGACAGCCAGCTCTAAGGTCAGGGTGATATTGCATTCAGGAAGTGCAAAAGCTGTGTAAAAGTCCCTAGTGGATATCACATATGGTGTACTCCACTGTAGCTTGAATCCAAATCCTGGAATTACCAATTCATAAGTCTGTGCACCTCTGCTATGCTGCAGTCTACAGTGGCTGCAGTCTTGTCCCTCTCTACCCCCACTCACCCCTCAGCAAATGCAAAAAAAAGACAGGATTCAATCCTTTCTGAAGGGCTTTCTAACATCCAATCTTCTGTGAATGTAGATTTTTTAAAATATTTAGAGTCAAAGGAAATGAAAAAACTTATTTTTTATGTTTATAACATACGATGTAGTTAATTAGAGAGGATGTAGAGATTATTCTCTGACAAGTGCTTTATAAAATGTCATTCATAAGCTATTTGCCTGAATCATCTTTTATAGACTTTACCTTTCTAAGTAGTTTGTTGGTTCACTTTTTTAAAAAAAAAAATCCCTTCTATATGATAATTGTTTTACATGCCTGATCTGTCATGACATTTTGAATTAACAACAGTAAAGGAAACACTGAGAATTAGACAGGCAAAATATAACTCTTGTCAAGTGTGAGCAAATCACTTTGGAATGTGGGGAAAAAAAGATGGTGAAATACCAGGTGATGAACGCAGCAAACCCAAAGTGTTTAATATTATGCTTTGTTGTAATTACATGCATGCATAGCTGTTATTGGTCATATCTGTATTTTGGCAGAAGTCCTGTTTAAGTCGATGGGGATTTCAGCCTAAAAGCCGTGTTATTGTCCATTACTTGGAATATTGTTCAAATTGCATGAACAATGTGACTTTTTAATTAGGCACCTGGTATAAAATAGAGTTTCAAAGGGAATTGTAGTGATGTGTTTTAGATGAAAAAGCATTTATTGCACAGTAGTATATTTTGTTTAGCTACCTTTCACTTTATATAGATAAGAGAGGAAAAGGTTTATAACTGGGTTGTCCTGATGAAAAAGTTTTGGAGGATTACAGTTAAGGGTCTTTTGTAAGATTTATTTTATATGAATCATTTGGAAAAATGATGAAGCACTTTGTAGTGTTTCAGCTATGACTTCTTAACCATTATTCTCAAGTAGCACCCTCTGTTAGGTACATGATATTGCATTTAACTTATTAAGAATTTCCGATGTATCATAATTTTCAAATGAATGCACGATTTTATTTCCGTCTTTCAGACAGAAATCCCTTTATTTGTTCAAAGCTTTCTATCTTTTCTATCGTGCTTAGGAAGGCTGAAAGGCAGCTGATAGTTATATTTATATATGTGTGAATGTATATATATATATGTATTATATAATAAATTTGAAAAAAGTCTAAAATCTTATTAAAAATATCATAAAATCATAAAATCATTTAGATTGGATGAGACCTTTAGGATCATTGAGTCCAAATGTAAACATACCATTGGAGCTATATACATTTCTTAGTTTCAGCCTTTTAAGATAATCCATTTTTTTCCTCATTACAGTGCAGTATGTGTTTCTTTTAGCTGAAACAGACAAGTTTCTTCAGAGAGATATTTAGAAAATATATTTTAATACAGCAACTGCTGTAAGGTAGAAAAGAAGGTAGTAGGTAACACAAGATGCAGAGGGGTTGAAGTTTTTTTTTAAAAAATGAATTAACAGTAGATAAAATTAAAAGAGACTGGAACAAATGAGAATTTTGTTATAAACACTGAAGAAAGAATGAAGAAATTGTTGTGAAGATGAAAGAAGAGATGAGGCACATAGATGAGCAAACTAGAAGGATTAAAAAAGTAACAATTTCATGCTACCAGTCTTAGTTCCATCCTTCTTTACTCTTTCCATCAAAACCTTTTAGTAGTTGGACTCAGTGAATTTAGAGGTCTTTTCCAGCCTTTATAACTCTATGATTCTCTGATCCAGTACAGTTTTGATTTTCAGATCTAAATTAGAAAAAGTCTATCTTTTGGATAAACATCTTAAATAGAATGAAGCAAAAAAGGAAGTTGATTGTACAGTTCCAGTTGAAACACAGCTTCACCGTTTTCCTTTCTTTTGGGGCATTATCTCATTTAGTATTTCATGCAGTAGAATCATGAGGGCACAGTTCATTGGTGAGTTACATTTGTGTGTCTTTACAGAATTAGAGCTTCTGGTTTCAGGTGCTACAGGAGAGGATCACATCCCTATTTCCATAAGCAATATTAATTGATTATTAAATATCAAAAGGGTTAATGACCTATCATACCTCTAAATATTGTGATAGAATTATTTGCCATAAAAAAAATCATAAATTCCAGGACATGGTGAAAGACCATAGTTTGCTCTCTGTATCAGTTGCCAAAGAAAATTCATCTTCATTTGCATACCTGCAACATTGTTGTTCGACTAGTGGAGTCCAAAAAGTCTTTCACATGCATTTATTTGAAACTTATGCTGGTCCTTCACCTCTGATGCTTTTCTGTGGTAATTTTTCATAGGCACTGGTCCCTATTTTCTTTTTGCAGATTGAGTATTCTAGATTAAATTTGTTGAGGTAAGCAAAGTGAACAAGAGATACTCTACATCTTACGAGGCAAACAGTGTGAAGAGAAGTCACCAAATTAGAAATATCAGTTTAAGTAATAATAAATAAATATATTGAATAACTACAGTGACTTGTTGTGCAAAATATCACTTTAGTATACACTAACTACATCTTTTCCAAGAAATTCCAAGAATAAGAAACTAACAGAGTATGTTCAGAAGGTTTAGTTGCTCCCTTTAAAAGTGAATTAGACTAAACCAGAATGAAAGTACACTCATAAAGGCTAAGTTCGCTAAATCTTTATGCATAAATTTATGGACACTTAATGGGACCATATAACAGAAAACAAATTTTCAGGCTAACTGCTGCTGGCCGTTAAAATTAATATGCTATATATTAGCTAACCACAACACTTGATTTTAAGAATATTTTAAAAATAAATTTCTAGTTAGTTGATCTCACAACACCCCTCTGTAGTAGCTAAATCTAATGGCATCAATCTACTGGAGGGTAGAAAAATAGGAAGTAGGAGCCTGGGACAGACACAGAGATCTTAAGTGATTGGTTAATGCTCATGATGAAAACAGTATAAAGAACAGAGCTGCAAAAGTTCTTGACCATACCTTGGCTGGTCATCATACTTTATACAGTGGGCCAGGCAAATAATACACAGATTTGAAAGTAGCACCATGCAAAGGTTATTCTCCAACACAATCATAATAATGACTGTAAGCTTTGATTAGGGTAAATCCATTCTCCCCCTTTCAGAGCATAGGGAGAGTCAAGCACATTAAAAAGCTCATTGATTAGATGTCTCTGAGACACACACTGCTGGGTGATATACAAACCTCAGCAAAAGATTTCCCTTTGTTGGAACACTTGGTTTAAAAGATGGTATTTCTAATATAGATGTTTATTATTAAAAGCATATTTGCAATTCCAGTGTCATTGTACATTGTAATTTAAGAATTAAACTCAAATTTTTTTCTTAGCTTTGTCTGTTTACCCTATGAAAGAACTACTGATGCAGCGTATACAGATTAAGATCGATTAACAATTCTGTGAATTTTGCCCAGCAGCTATAATCGTTGGTTGCCTTAGCAACTTGGTAGATTAAATCATAAGCTAAAATCCAGGGGGTTCAATTAAAAATTCTTGTTGAATTTCAAATATTTTTGAGGGTGAAATGACCAGTGATTCAATACCCACTTGAGAATTCTCAGGGTTGGCTCCTTTCTCTTCATTGTAATTTATTAAAAATGAAACATAAATCTAATATATTGTTGGGGAAATGTTTGCCTATTCCAATTTACTATTGGTGCTGATGCATTAGGACTAATGAAGCTTTCTGATTTTGTTACATAGCCAAGCCCAGGCTAAACTTTATCTTACTCAAAGAATAATCTGATTTATCATATTCTCTAGGCTATTTTTCTTCTGTTTGGTACTGGACAGAATTTATGCTAGCATTTGTCCTACACATAATTTAAAAAGCAGTATTTGTAAATATTCATTTTTATTATTGTGCTAGGACTTTAATTCTGAAATGTGCTCCTAAAGGAGCATTTGGTTTGTTGAATGTTGAAACTACCCACTGTCCAGTTTGTGGCTGCAGAGTAGAACCAAAATTCTGCATTCTGTTTCTCCAGCTCCAGTTTCAACATTTTCTGTTATTCTTGGGTAAATTGCAGGGCCTATTCACCTTCTTTTGACCATAGTGATCATTTTGATAGTGATTTGCTTGTAACTGTGCTGTCTTTACTTCTAGTACCCTGATGTCCATTAGTTTGGGTAGATGCACTTTTTCCCACAGTGCTCTTGAGGGAAGTGTCATTTTTCAAAGGCTTAGAAAATTGGGATTTTTCAGCCTGGAGAAGAAAAGACTCCAGGATGACCTTACTGGTGCCTTTCAGTACCTGAAGGGAGCCTACAAGAAAGCTAGAGAAGAACCTTTTACAGGGGCATGGAGTGATAGGACAAAGGGAAATGTCTTTAAACTGAAAGTAGGTTTAGATTAGCTATAAGAAATAAATTCTTTACTATGAGGTTGGTGAGACACTGGAACAGGTTGCCAAGAAAATCTGTGGATACCCCACCCCTGGAAGTGTTCAAGGCCAGGATGGATGGGGCTTTGAGCAGCCTGATTTAGTGGAAGGTGTCCCTGCTTATGGCAGCAGTGTTGGAACTACATGATGTTTAAGGTCCCTTCCAACTTAAATCATTCTATGATTTTGTGATTAATAGTTCATCAGCCTTTCTCAGTAAAGTCTTTGTGCTCCAGGTATTCTGATATGATGCCAAAAAATATCAACATCAAACCATTAACATGGGGATGCTAACTTCACACAACCCTTGACTTTTGTTCTCCCCCTTGCACAAGAGACAAAAAATAATATATTACTGCTTTCTATCTTCACTGGTCCTAATGAAAAGTTTTTTTTCTCTACTTATCTTCCATTGCTTTGTTCTGGATCTCACCAAGGACAGACTATCTGCTCACTTACTAAATATATTCCACCACACACCAGGGTAAGCAACATTTTGTGGTTTCTAACTTTCATCCTCCTTAAAGAGTTAGCACCTCTTTTTCCTCATTACATAGTGCTGACTGTCTTTGTAGACAAAAACGAAATTCTGAAGATGAGAGGAAAAACAGTGTTTATTTTGAAAGAATTAGATAGGCAAACTAGACAGAGATAAATAAATAGCATAAGAGAAACATAAACGTTCCTGCAGTGTTCCAGAGACACAAAGAAAAACAGTGTTGGCCATTTAGTGTGGTAACAGAAGTCATCAGCCCTTTCATTCTCTGTTTAAGTTGCTCCATTAAATTTTGGTTTTTGGTGCATATCTTACATGTTAGCAAATCTACAGAAAGATAGATACTCAACAGCTATTCTGCAATTATATCTGAATTGTGCTGAATACTGGTGGATTTCAGAGATAAAAATTATACTAATCAGAGAAAGGAAATTTGATATAAAATGTAATATAATGTATAGATAAACGACCATCACTTGACAGCTGAATATAAAGACAAATCTGAATTCCTTTGGGCCCTCCATCAGCAAGAAATCTTTGAGTTATATTTTATTCTAAAAATTATCCCTTGAAATCTTTTTAATAATTCCAGACGTTATAACAAATTATGTTAAATTACAGAGTAGGCCTAAAGCATGATCCTAGAAGCCTCCAAATTCTGCATCTAGTTTGAGACATAAAAGTGTAGCTCTGGGAGAAAAAAGTGTAGAATAAAGTATAGAAATTAAAGCGCAGCAAGATAAAAAAGAAGCTTGTCACTAGAAGATAGTTCTTTCACATGTGCTAAATAGTTCTCTTAATTATTTTTTTTCATGCTAAAACCTTTTTATATGTTCTATTTGGGTGAGAGGAACTTGTGATCATTAAAACCTAGTTAATGAAGTTCAGTGAAAATGAAAGTTCTGCTACCCCTTTCTCTGGAAAGTACTTCCTGGCTTTTCAGTGTTAGTTTTATATTCAACAGGCATTTGCAATTTGAGGAACTGGGTTTTGCAATCCCAGCACAGAAATCTTTTGCAGAAGTGCACCCAATATCTGCGCTGAAATGTAGCTTTGCTAAGCTTTGCTGTTGGTGTTGGTGAGATATCTGTTCTGTTGCTGTGTTATCTACAGAGTTGTTTTGCAGTTCGGTGCCATTCTGAAATTGCTTTCTTTGGTTTTAAAGTCTTCGTTCTGGAATCACAAGTGTAAAACTCATCCTAGCTTCATCTGTGCTCTACATTTCTTTCTTAATTTCAATTACTAATTTGAAATTAATCCACTGGGAGTAGGCCAGAGGGGAACTGTCATGATGAACGAATGAGTTTCTTTCTTAATTTCTTTATCCTAAAATAAGAAAAGCTGAAGGGAAAAGGAGGAGGAGGTTTACAAATAATTTTTTTATATATTCTTGGAAATTTAAACAAATTACTATGCAGTTATGCATTATGTCCTTTAGATGTAATGAATGCTATAGATTTCTACCTTTCTTTAATTCTACTGAATTATAAAGCAGTTTGGATCTGCATAATTTGAAAGGCTCGGTAGGGATCAGCATTACCACTGTCTTATGATTTGATGAAACAAAGGCATGGAGTGGGGGAGTCGCATACTTTCATGGCTGAGTCAGCAGATCAGCTCAGTTTCCCTGTCAGTACCTTAGCAATTCTGTCCCATCACTAATAATCAGGATTGTGCATAAAAACTAGATCTTTTTGTTCCAAAGTAAAGTGTTTGCAACAAGTCAGAGATGCTTTAACAGGAGAACTTCAAGCATGATGGATGAGTGATGAAGGAGTCGTGTTACAAGATTTGAAGGGAACTTGTCTATCCTAGCAATAGGGATAACATATTGTTGGAGTGCCTAGTTTAGGAGTTTGGGTAACTTGCAAGGCAGACATTTTTGAAATCATATCTACAGAGAGCATGCATTCCTTTAAAGCGACTTAAAATCATAGAATCATATAATGGTTTTGGCTGGAAGGGACCTTCAATATCATCTAGTTCCAGCCCCCAAGCCATGGATGAGCAGGAACACCTTCCCATAGTTACTCAGAGCCCCATCCAACCTGGCCCTGAACTTCCAGGGATGGGGTATTTGCAACTTCTCTGTGCAACAAATGTAGATCTTAAAAAGAAAAAAAAATAAAAAAAAAAAAATCAAAAAACTCCTTGTGTAGCAACACCATCACAAGGGAGGCATGTGATGGATTGCAATATTAAATATTTTCTGCTGTATATGAGGATTTAAATGAGGGTTATCTTAGCACATTGATGAAATACCCAGGCTCTTCAGCTTGCCTAGAGAAATAGCTGGGTAATGGTCATCCAAATTATAACAAAATACAGAGTTAGCTGAGGTAGAACCAAGCAGTTTTTCATTTTTGTGCTATTCTGCAAACCCATAAAAAAACCCTTCTAAACCAAGAAAGCATAATTTAAAAACTTGTGTGTACACCGCAAGACCTATTGGCCAGGTTCAAGTTAGGAGATGTGCTGACAGAGAGAGATCGCTCTTTAAGACAGCTCTCAATGAGAAAGGTGTTAGGAGGAGAAGAGAACGTGTTTGAATCATGCTGTGGACTTTAACAGATTGCTTTCCAACTGCCTACCCCAAGCAGAGCAATTGCTGGCATGTAGCATGTAGTGAAGATGGATATGTACCACACTGCCTGGCAAGCGTACAAGCAAATAATTGTATCAGCAAGCCAGAAACATGATTTTGATCTCTAAAGCAAGGAGGTAAATGAGGAAATAATTTCAGGTTTTATCTAGGCTGACTAAAAGATTAGTTCAGTAAATTTTCTCCATTTTCTATATCCTGTCTAGCTCCAGGTTTTTTAGATATAAATTAAGGACTTGGAAACTTTTTTTTTGAGATTACTCTAACAGAGAAAAACATTCGGGCTTGGAGGCTTGCTTTCAATTCTCTTCACAGAATTGGTATTAGACTGACACTTTTTTTTCCTGTCAAATCTCTCTCTGATTTCTGTAATTAATACATAACTTCTAGCATTAATGCATAATAAATTCCTGTCTTTTGCATATTTCAGATCAAGTTTTCATCTTAATACTAAAATCAGCATGTGAGTTAATAAAGTGCAGTGGCATCCAACTTAACTATTTCATTACCTTTTTAGATACTTTGTTTTTTAAAAAATGAATAAATCAATGCTAATAACCTTCAGTAAGATATCTTGAATATATCCTTAGAGGTAATGTATAATATCATGAAATCTAACATGGCAGAAAAATCTAGTTTGAAGTCTTGATTCTGCACTAACTTATTCAGAGTTTATGTGTGAAATGAATGCTAATATTGGAAATATGTTTGATATTGGCATATTTTATAATGCCTTCCTTGAAGCTTGCAAGAGAAAGCTCAGTGAGCTTTATTCAGCTTAGTGGGCAAATAAAAAAAGTCTTTTGAAATTTTAAAGTGATACTTTTGGGGATAGTAGAGCAGTCTGGCAGCACATTAATCTTTACAGGGGTTATCTGTCCCTGGTGGAAAACACATAATAAGGTGCCACCCTTTTGAATCTCCTCAAATTGTAGGGACAGAAAGGATGGTAAATGTTTAAACCACCAAGTTGCTGTAGAACTTTAATTCCTAAATATTGTGACCAAGGACAAACTTTAACTGAGACTATCCCAGATATTGTCAAGTAGCATCTTCAAATACATGAATACACTTGCAGCCGGACACTATGGTGAAGAAACTAAATATACTATCTGAAATAAATTGGAAGCATGATTTTCTTCACAATAAGGGAGGTTTATGTTGATGGTCCTGTATAAGAAAAGGTTTTTTTCTTCAGTAGTTACTGGAAAGTCCAGCAGAATTCCAAAAAATTATTGGGAGTGCATGGCCCTAGAGCATGAATGTATACTTTGATTTTTATAAACATATTTGCATATATTTAAAGTACACTGGGATGATCTGATGCCTCTTTTAAGTTAACTGAGCATCTGTGTCTGTGAAACGCAAACCCAAATATTTTTAACTCATCCTTTTATAAAGCCAGTGGAACAGGAGTCAAAAAAGTATGCTGAGTCACCAATGTCACCAGTCTTATTAAATCAAATGTTCTTCTGAGTGTTACTCTTAATTATCATAATTAATTGTACAGAAGGAGTATAATTGCATATTCCTGACAACTCCTGAAAGAACTGCAAGTGAACATTTTCTGTTCAGTAGTGTAGAAGGTTTACAAATGCTGTGTCAAGGTGTGATTTGCCTGTTTTTTAGACATCTAAAAGTGAGGTATCTCGGTCCAAGCTTGGTATCATAGGTCCCATGATAGTGGAAAAAAGTAGTTATGTTCTATTGCTGGTTTTGTGATGGTTAGTCTGAGATTATGTGTCCTCTCAGAAATCCCAGAAATTCTGCATTGACAGGAGATGGGGCCTGGAGTGAAGTTTGGAGTTGCTGATTCATTTTTAGGGACAATGTAGTCCGCATCAGGTCCTAATCTGGCAATTAGGAAGGATGTACTACAGGGTGCAGCATCTGGCAGGCATTAATGGCTTTGAAGCAAAACAGGATTTGATTATTCAGGGAGAAACAGCGCCTGAAAGAATCTTGGTCCAGGGGTAAGCTATGCAAATTATGACAGCTAATTGCTTTGCAAATATTTCTGAAAATTATTTTGCAGCTATAGCTTAAGATCTCCATCTATACTATATAGTACTGAGATGGTCTGAATAACTGTAAAGATACCCGGGCACAGAGTAATGTGAGCCAAATAAGAGCTATTCTGGCTTCTTTCAAAAACAAAACAGAGAACAACAGAAAACAAGTAGTAGCTCTCTCATCATGGCAATTTTCCAAGTGTCATCCATGAGTGTCAGCTCTGCCTTAGTGCTTGAACAGCACTATGGGAGGTACTGACCTTTCCAAATAATTATGATTTTTACAGAAGGGAATGATCAGGAAATGTGCAATAGCAAGGCCTGTATAACACACTAAGCTGACATTTCTTGTTTTGGAAATGTTGCCAAATTTCCAAATTGCTGTAAAACTAGTTTCTTTTTTGGCACAGTGCTGTATCTATGTCTTTGTGTGTGTCTGTGTGATTCAGCAGTTGACAAGACATATTACTGGAAGAATCTTTATAATCAAAACATTTTTAAAAACTAATATTTGTTTAGCAAGTGTAAACTTATTTAAATTTTTAACTTATTTCTCGCTGGTTTAGGGTGGTGGGGTTTTTTTCCCACATATTCTGCTATATTCCCAGTATTTCGTTTTGAGAGCAGAGTAGGAAAATGCACCCTATGCAGTCAAAAATAAAAATGTACTATTAAAGCAAAGGAATGTCCCCTCATCTCTTCTTTTTGGATTAATTCTTTGTGTCAGGATGAAGAATTTTTGAAGCCAGACTCTCTCTGGTTCCTGCGTCACAGGCATAAAACATTCTCTCATGAACTGAAAACCTCTGAGGTAGAATGAGATTCTTAAAGAATGGTTGAAAAGTGACAGATCTTTAATGAATTATAAATATGATATTGACCTTTTTTTTTCTTTAACGACTTAGTTGGTAGATGTTTTGTTAAATTTCAAAAAGTTGCCTACTTTCTAGTTCACAAAATATTCTTGCTTAAGTCTTACAGGTTGGAAGTACAGGCAAAGGAGTTTTGAGAATAAATGCCAGATAACCTTCTTCAGCTGTTGTGAGGGATCTATGCTTGAGTGAGTTGGATAATAAAGGTAATGAAGTAACGAGGTCTGTTGGGTGGAGAGGAACTTAATGAAGTTCAACAAAGGCGAATGCAGAGCTGCACCTGGGGAGGAATAACCCCATGCAGCAGTAAAGGTTAGCTGCTAGAAAGCAGCTCTGCTGAGAGGGAAGAACAACAAGGTGTTCATGAGCCAACAGTGTACTCTGGGGGCCAAGGAGGCCAATAGTATCCTGGTTTGCATTTGGAAGAGCACTGGGCAGCAGGTCACAGGAGTTGATCCCGCCCCTTTCTGCAGCCCTGATAAGACCACATCTGGAGTGCTGTGTCCAGTTCTGGGTTCCTCAGTACAAGGCAAGGAACTACTGGAGAGGATGTAGTGGAGGGCTACAGAGATGATGACAGGATTGGAGTATCTTCTTTGTGAGGAAAAGCTAAGGGAGCTGGGCTTGTTTAGCCTGGAGAAGAGATGACCAACAATGGATCTCATCAATGCACACGAATATCTCAAGGGCAGGTGTCAAGAGGACGGGGCCAGACTATTTTCAGTGATGCCCAGCAACAGGCACAAACTGAAATGTAGGCAATTCCATCTGAATCTGAGAAAAAGCTTTTTTGTTTTGAGGGTGACAAAGCACTGGAACAGGCTGCCCAAAGAAGATGTCGAGTCTCCTTCCCTGGAGATACTCAAACCCCTCCTGGATATGATCCTGTACTCCCTGCTCTAAGAGCCTGCTTTAACAGGTAGGTTGGACTAGATGATCTCCAGAGGTCCCTTCCAACCCCTATTGTTGGCCTGGGTTTCTGTGATTTATGAGACCAGTTTTAAAGTAATAACACTGTGTCCAGTTTGTACCAAGCAGAAAGACATTATAAATGAAATGAAAAATAAATAAATGCATAAGAAAGAAGAGGAAGTGAGGAGGCACACTGACAATTTCAGTCAGGCAATAGACAAGAGCACCTGGTCTGTACATTTGTAGCAAGTTTGTTTTACATGGATGAGTTCGAAAGAGAAGTAATACACTTGGACCTATCTCTGTAGAATGCTCCATATTGTGTTTCATAGGGCTAATATGCTACCTATGACCCTAAGGATGAAAGACTAAGAAAGAGGAAGAGTAAGGTGGGTGCACACTTACAGATGCTCTGAATAGAGTTCAGTGACTGGGAACAATTGTCCCTATTATAGCAGTGCCAGGAGCTGTCAGCTTAGGTATTATATATTTAATGTTTGGGTATTAAACATAGTGAAAATGGTAACAATCTTTAATATTAATTGAAGAGGTGGAGAAGAAAAAAGAGTCACAGTAGCTTGAGGCTGTGTTGAGGCCAGGTGGAATGGGGCTTTGAGCAACCCCGCCCATGGTTAGATCATAAATGATCTTTAAGGTTCCTTCCAACCCAAACCATTCTATGACTCTAATTTTATTTTTTTTCACAGTGTGGGTATACAATCAATGCTTTGTTTTTTCAGTATTAAGTCTTTTTGAGTGAATTTCAGATGTAAATTTCCTTAAAAAAATAAAATTAAAATTAGAAAAATCCAGCTTACATATAGTCTTGAAGACTACAAAGCCCTACTGTTTTGTCTAGAATACAGAACCAGTGGCCTCCAGAAAGGAGAACCTCTTGGAAAATCCAAATATTTTTGAGCGTTTATAAAATGTTTCAAGTTATTGTCTGGACTGACACCTTGTAATGTTAACACTTTTTTCAGCAGTGCTGTGTGAGAGGTCATGACATCTATCTTGTGCAGTAACTTAGAAAATAAAGTGACTCATAACTGCATATCTGACACACCCTAGTCTTTGGCCTCTCTCTTTCTACTCCTGTTGCCCTAGTTATCTTGCCAGACTGTCTATAAATTTGTATTGGAGACAGATTGGTGTTACATGTTGGCTCAACTATTTTATTGTCATTTTCTTTTTTTTTTTTTTTTTTGTCTGAGGATGAGTCTATTCACTTCTGATTTTTGCAAAATGTAAGCATTTGAGAAGTTGATAAAAGTTCTGGACTAGTTATGCATGAGGATATATAAATAAGCATAAAGTAATAAATTGCACAGTCTCCTTGGACAGGCAAACCACTTACATTTCTGATCCCTAAAGCAAAATTGATATTTATTAATCAAACTGTCTGCCTCTATAATAAACTAGTATAGCTTTCAGTGTGTGGCCTCATAAAATGTTTTGTAAAAATATGCTCCTCCCTAAGAGATTTGGACCAGCTGTTAAGCAAGCCTGCTGAGCAGCTCTGCTCAGTTCCAGTCTAATTAGAGTTGTGCACATTACTGAATTTTTGCTTTTCAAATCTTTTTGATAGAATGCTTCAGTTCACATCAAAAATGTGATTCAGAATCTCTGCTATCTCTCCAGAAATGTTCCATCATATGTGAGGATTAAAATTTGTTTTTTAAAAAATAATAATAATGTATATCATAATACAGATGTGGAAAATTATTTAATCATAAAAATATGTGAGTGCTTATAGGAAAAATGGTATCATTCAGATTGTTTTATACCATTGTCTATGCTCACAGCTGAGCAAAGTATAAATTGCTTGTTCCTTTATAGTTTATCCCCTTCAGGATAAATTACATCAGAGTTAATTCCAGAATCAGTATTTATTTATAAATTAATTTAGAGGTTTTATGGTTGTTGATATTTATTTCCATTGCCCTGTGGTACACTTCTAAAGTACTTTCACATGTATTGAGAAGTTTAATTAAGTGAAAGCTATTACTTTTTGTGGCTTTCTGAAATATCTTAGGCTTGATGCTTTTTAAAGAAATTAGGTTGGATGAATCAAATGTGCACGACTTTTGTAGTCTGTATTTTGACCTTTCTTTCCAACTGAAAAATTATTTGTTGGTTATTTTCTGGTGATGACAACAGACACATTTTAAATGCCTAAACCATTTAGTTTTTGTATCCAGTACTGTCTGGAACATGGAAATAGTTAGGCTCCCTCTTCAAAGTGAATATTCAATCGTTTATAAATTCTTGTATAGTTTCTCAAACTCTGAAATACATCTAATCAGAAGGACAGAGGCTCAACCACAATGAGAGAGAAAAAATGTCATTCATTAGGCAAAACTCCCATATAAATCAGTTGAAGAAGATAATTTAACTCTTAGGAATTACAGGGATTTTTTTTGTTTGAAGTGGAACATCCTAAAGACCACCCAAAGTATAACTTTATTCATCCTGTGTATGAATATGTCTATTTCTTTAAATGATTACTGGGAAAATTGTGGGGTGTAGTACTAATCAACTACAAATTTTACAGTGGCTAAATCCACATTAGGAATATACTCGATTTAAAACAGTGTTATATAATATTATGGTGGGTTTGAGTTTTATTTTACTTACTATTCTGATTTTAAAGCCTGCCCAAGAAGGACACATAAGTAAAACAGTTTTTAAAACTTATATTCAATAGCATTTTAAGACTCTATTGATTGCTCTGACTAGAGCCTATCAATGCACATAAAGCAGACAGACCAGATGTTTAAATGTAACTCAGATTACATTATATCAGTTTTATCTGCCTCCCTCACACTATGCATAGAAAAGCATTGGGGGAACTTACTTTGCTTTCTGAAGGCCAGAACTTGGCAAGTAATTTGTAAATAATATTTTTTATTTGAACTTTCAAATTTTAGTCCAGTTTCACTTGTGACTTTTTTTGCATATATTTCAAACATTGCTTGAAATCATTTTTTTTTTTCCTTTTCAACCTCTTGAATTTGCATTTGCAATGCAGTTTGCCTTTCCACTGGGCCATATTCAGTGCTTGTGTAACTAAAAATACAGATCTTTCTCAGCAAGGCACATTTCACATTTTGAAACATACAGCTGTATAGGCTAAATCCTAGGCTATGTGCCCTGTCCTAGAAACAACTGAAATTGTCACTTCTGAAGTACTGCCTAGTATTCGGTGTCTCTTTGTCATTTGCAAACAAGTGTGAGATTTAACGTGTAACATTTATCCATGATATATTGCTTGGGATGTGCATTGAGCATGCAATCAAAGCCAAAGGATTAGCATGCTCTTCCACACACTTCTCCTGATGAAAATCCCATAGGTAGGAATACCCACGTATTGCTATGGAGATGTTGCCTTGAAGAATACCAAGGTTATGCATTCACATAACACATTTGTGTTGTGATGTTCTGTCCTGAGCTTTAATGGTCATTTACTGTTATAATAGATGAAATAATCCATTGATGAAATAATGGTGTATTCCTTCAGTCCTCTTCAGATTGAGACCATCGGAGACTGAAAGATTAGGCTGCCTGCTTATCTCATCTTTAAATCACATCAAATTACTAAGACATTTGTGTAATGCATTTGCAATCTACCATCTTTTTGTTGTCTTCCTACAGCATTACTATAGGCAGTAGACAGAGAACTCAGTAAATGAGTAGTACTTAATCCGTTATTTTTAAGGAACTACAAAGGCATAAATGCCTATTATGTTCTTGAAAGGATAGGCCTGAAAGGAGGAAATAGACATGTCAGAGGGTATTTTAACAAAATAACAGTTTTGGCAGTGGTATGTGCTTAAATGACTAAAATGAGTGTGGGAGTGTTAGGCAGCTTAGTGCCAGGTAGGCAGGCAACTGGGAGCACTCGTCATATTATCCATTGCATGCGGGGTTTGGTGTGTTAAGGATCTAATCTGGATCAGAGCTGGTGCTCACAATCACCCAGACTAACAGCTGTCTTTAATAACAAGACTGGTAGGTTGTGACAACCAGCGGTATCCGGGAGCCTGAGCCTGCTAGGATAAGGCACTGCTTAGAAGTCCGGGTGCTTTTATAGCTTTTACCTTCACTGAACCTTTCAAGACTTTGAATGGCAAAGAGGGGGAGCATGGAGAGAACAGATTGTTTCTCTTAAGATCAGAGCTCCTCTCCAATGCTGGGAATGCTGGGATTTTGGCACATTACTCGTTACTTAATTCTCTTGGCTAGAAGCAGGAAGCATTTTAGAGCTTTTGGTTCAGTTCAGTGTAGAGCTGGCTCCCCTAGAGCCACAGAAAAATGACTGGAGTCCTTGAAGATACTTTTTCTGGGGCATCACTCTGTGGAGGGCAGAGATCTGGATATATTAAATCTTTTCTGCATTTAGCTGTGGAGAAACAGTCCATTCAGCTTTGGTTCTGCTTCTGGGAGGTCTAGGCATGAAATATGGTGATTCCCAGTATGCTTGAACAATGAGAAGCAGTGAAATGCTTGCTTTTGTGGTACTTTCTCTCCTTTTCTATAAGTTCACATGAGTTCATTCTAGCATCTTCATGTTGTCTGTATGACATGTGAGAAGACAACCAGTATCCCTGGCTTGGCAAAATTCAATTTGCAGAAAGGTGTGGGAGAATCTTTGAGGGTGCTGGATGTATGAATCAAATGCAAGTATTTTCACTGAGTTGTGCAGAACAGGAATTTTAAAAATATCTGTTGACTGAGATCCCAAGGAAAATTAAATGTAAATGTAATTTAGACAGCAGTATTGACAGCCCTGCAGAAGGCTGAAATGTTCTGATTTTTGATGAAAAAGAAAGATAAATATTTTGACAATTTCAAGGAACACTTTCTCAATTTTCTACTGGTTAGAGAACTCAAAAAGTTTCTGTTTTCTTGAAACACTCAGATTAAATTTTAAAACTTTGAAGTGTTTGGAAGGATGCTATTTTTTATTGTTGTCCTAAAAAGCTATCACAATTTTTCTTTTTTTTTTTTTTTCCAGCTCTATTCCATCTGTTGTCAAAGTGTATCTCACTAACTGTATGCAGCCTCAATTCTTCCCCTGTTTTTTGAAGTGCCAAAATCCTCTGCAACAAAAAAATTTCCCTCCACAACTGTGCTTCTCATGTTTCTGCTTAGGGATGGGAGTAACATGAACTAGGCTTGCACTCAAGTGGTATTGGTTAAGAAAACATTGTGTGACAAATTTTTTCTTATCCTTTGTTAATATATAATTAATTAACTGAAATAGGTTAGATAAATCTATATTTTAGATTTTAATATTTGCTAGATATTTTTTTCTTCTTCTGAAGATCTTCTCATGGGTGTAAGAAGAATAACTTCTTGTACTTGACCTCACATTCCTTTACAGTTCCTTTCTCTTTCAGTCAAAATGGGTATAACACCATCCTTTATGACTGTTACTGCTGAAATGGACCTTTTCATGTGTCACATTACAATGAAGCATTTGTGTAATCAGGTATGGTATGGACTCTAACAGACCTTTCAGCAGAATTCTGTATGATTCTATATCAACCAGTGTGGGGGTAGATGTTCTGCTTTCTATAATGCTTTCTATCACAATACTTCACATTTTTTAATACTCTTATCTTTAGACTGCCCCAGTGCAGTAGAGCATTACTCTTTTCTTTTCAAGAGTGAGCAACTGGCTTGCAAAGAGTAATTAATCTCATGCAGAAGAATTTTGATAGAATGTAGGGAGAAAACCTGGTGCCTGGTCTGCTGTGGTTTAGGCTGTCCTCTCTTTGCTTTGCTTGAGCAACAGAAATGTGGTGAGTCAGTCTGAAAAGCAAGGAGACGTCTTCCTTGTCTCTGTCCATAGGAAGCAAGAATTGCAAGCAATCCTGGATAAAGACTTCTTGTCTTCCTATCATACTTAGTAGTAGAACATCTTATATTTGGAGGAATTAAGTACATCCTTTTCCTTCATGTTTCTTCTCTTTTTCTTTTTAGCAGGAATACATTGCTTTGTTAAACCCATGTTCAGCACCTGAAGTGTTCAGCAATGTTGTCCTTAACAATTTGCCTCTAAAAATGACTTAACTTCCCAAGTGATATTGAACTGTTGAAGTGTAGGATCATTTCCCATGAGCTGTAAGGACCACAGCCTAGAAAAGCTGAGGACAGGCATAAAGAGCAGGAACTGAAATGAAAACTGGCAGAAGCCATTATCTGTTGCATTGGTTCTGCACATGTGGGTTGTTCTCTTACAAGCATTAAAAAGACAAGTAGGAGCCTCTGGAGGGGAGGGCCTGCTCATCTGAGGTATGATCCAGCCAACTGCAGAATACGGCTGGAGACAGCCCCAGCTAAGAGTAAAGAACTGCTGCTTTGGCAGAGGCTTGGGAGAGGGAGAAAAGGCAGTCCAGCCTCTGAGCTGTCACAGAACGGTGTGCATGTTGTGCACGTGGACTCTGCTGCCGTTCAGAAATGTGCTGCTGAGTGGGCTAAACCCACGCAGGTGTACGTGTGCCTGCCTGTAAGGAGATGGTGGCATGAGGTTAGTTTATAGCTATCCTGTTAGATCTCATCATTTGTGGTTCTTTAATGTTTCATAATTCAGTGCAACCCAGGTTCATGTGCATGAGAGTTTTCTGGAGAGCTTGGACAAGGACAAGGGCTAGATATGTTCACCTCAAACTGTTAAATGAGTCAAAGGAGTGCATGTGATTCGCTGATATATTGCCTATAACTTGCAGTGATTCTGCTTAAACTGACTTTTTAATTTTGCTCTTGGGGCTGATACAGCAAAAGTGAGTTTTAAGGATGTCTTTGAAACAAAAGGCAGCTTGTCATCAGCAAGGAATAAAATAATGTTTAAGATAGGATGATGTATATTCCCAGGCTCGTGCTTGCAACTCTTTTGGGGGGTTCTTTTGTGATTAGCTTATTAAAGGCTGCCTGACTTGCTGTTCCTAAAAAAAAAAAAAAAAATATTATATGGAGAATTTATATCTCAGTGGTCCCTGTGGCTTGGTAAATGGACGTTACGTTACCAGTCCTCCTGCTTCTCCCTGGATTTGGGCAGGAGTGCTGTGACTGGCATTGGATTGAGTTATAGGGAATGCATGCCACCTCTGCCTGGCTTTGCTTTGGCCATGGCAAACCTAGTGGCCACATGCTGGGATGGAGTAGATTTTGGGCTCCCAGTCAGTGTGCAGATAAGTCCAAAGAAAAAAAGAGTACTTAAATACTACAGAATGGGAGGCATATACACAGAGCTGTAATATAAGTGTTTCCACACTGAATTCAGTTTTGTTCAGGATTATATTTGGCAAGTCCCTTGCAAAATGTACTGATGACACACATAAGCACTGCTTGCAGGCTGTGATTTCTTCTTTTTTTTCCCTCCCCAAGGATAAATTTTGTAGTTTATATTATTTCCCGTGGGAGTACTTGCCATGCAAATGCATAACTGTGCTACATACACTGTGCTGTGATTTGATACGAGTTTGAGCAGTGTAATGGCACATCTGAGGATTTTATACACAGTTTTGATTGTGATATCTTAACACAGCAGGAAGAAATTTAAAAATTTCTATCAGAAAGGTGAGGTAGGAAGCAATTTGTGCTGAACTAGGGAAAAATATGGAATAAAGTGGCATTTTTCAAATTTTTATTTATTTTTTAAGTCTGCTAATGGTTGTTGTATTACTTCTGTGACTCGCTGGAGTTTCCTATGCACCAGCAGAAACTAGAGTGGAAAATCGATTTTTAAAATCAGAATTAAGTGCTGTAATTAGGTTTTTCTCCATTCCAAGACTTAACAAATAAAAGAGGAAAAAGAACTGCCTAAATTTAAAACGTTGTCTGTTATGCCATTATACTGTAAAGTGCTAGAATATATCCCTGTGTGCAGAGATGTGCTGAGTCTCAGTGTTTAGCATAGCACTGATTTCATTTCCATTTCCTTTCCTTTCACAGTTAAAGCTCTATTTCATGCAGTTGTGTAGCACTCCTCCTCATCCTCTCATCTCTTGACCTGTTGCACCACAGATAGCAGCCTGAGTGCCATCTACCCCATCAAATAACAGAAAAATAACAGTGATAATTGCATGGTAGAGTGCAGGCACACAATGTTTGGGGCCTCACACTTTAGGGTAATCCACAGGAGAAAATGCTTGCATTTAATTTCTTTACTGCATTGAAGTGCTGTGACATTGTGTCTGAAATTCTTCATGCCCTCTGCTAGAAGACAGTTCTGCCATGCATCAGGAAAGGTGGAAGAGGAGATGTATGTATGCATACAGTATCTTCTGTTTTAAGGGGAAATTAGACCTGGGGCAAACTTGTAATGTCACATCTGGGTTTCTGAAAGCATAATTTCTAAAGAGAAAAGATTTGGCACAAGAAATATTAAGGGAGTAGAAAAATTTAAATTGGAAGAGAAGAGCGTGAACCTCTGTCATCCTTAATATGCAGCACTTCATTTTCACTTTTTTTTCCATTTTTATCCCATCTTCCTTCATTTTCTGCTTCTCTTTTTTTTTTTTTTTCCTCCTATTCCCTTCTCTGCAACATTTCTTCGTTAGGTTAAGTGACTGTTCTCAGAATCGTTGCACTCTATTCCTGCCATTGACTTAGATGTTCCAAGGAAGCCTTTAGATTTAAAGCAAGCCAGATTTCATCTTTAAAATTCAGAGCCAAGTGGTAGAATTTTGAAATTTTTATTATAAAAAAATTTATATATTTTATTATAAAAATTTTAATATAAAAATAATCTTTTATGAACCATCATAACTGGTAGAGAATATCATAAGTAGAAATTTACATACTTGGCACTGGTGAGGCCACATCTCAAATCCTGTGTTCACTTTTGGGGCCCTGACAACAAAAAAGTCATTGGGGTGCTGGAGCATGTCCAGAGAAGGGGAACAGAGAAGGGGAAGGGTCTGGAGTCTGTTGAGGGAGCTGTGTTTTAGTCTGAAGAAAAGGAGTTTCAGGGAAACCTTATTGCTCTCTACAACTACCTGAAAGGAGATTGTAGCCAGGTGGGGGCCTCAAGTTGCACCAGGGGAGGTCTGGTTGAATATTAGGAAAAAAAAATTCTTCATGGAAGATGTTGTCAAGGATTGGAACAGGCTGTCCAAGGAAGTGGTTGAGTCGCCATCCCTGGAGGCATTTACACCTCATGTACATGTAGTGCATATGGACAAGGTTTAGAAGGATTGAGCAGTGCTGGGTTTGACTCAATAATCTTTTCAACCTCAGTGATTCTATTCTACAGTAATCTTTCACCTGTATTGTATCTGTAACAGAGTGGGTTCTGCCCTGGCTGGAAGACAAGTCTGATCTTTTGGTGGTGCTGACTAGGGTAACTACCCTTTTTGTAAGAGTGGCTATGTGTTTCCCATAAAAACACTGCCTGTTGCATTAGGAGGAACATTAGTCTATTGCCTAGAGGAAAGAATGAAAAATCGGGTCCTTAAAAAACATTGGGACTTCCATCTACTTGAACTACTGTAAGGTCTGAGTGCCTAAAATTTACACCTTCTGCATGAAATAGCAGACATCTGGGTTCCTGTCTTTCCTAGTATTTTGGTCATTTAATAGTATGTCTTGGCATCATGCAACTGTGTAAGATAATTAATTGTGCTGGGGATGGGAAATGGTTGCTTGTACAGTCAGTCAAATCAATATCTGTTGTTGCCTAGTACCAATAAAAACAAAGCTAGATACCTTAGTTTCTCAGCAGCAGCTCTGTTCCTGTACCCACAACTGTGCTAAGTGTTAACAAATAAACCTTGAAGGAAAGTGATTGTATTATATCTTAAGTATTTCATTTTTAACTTGTTCCATCTCCTGTTCATTTCACTGGAAACAGAGTTCTGCAAACCCTGAATGCCTAATTTCCATCCGTCTTCCTATTCTTATAAGGAAGACATTATTTATGACTGAACGTATTTGTATTTTAAATGGCCCTGTCATCACGTTTTATGACTACTGTGTGTATATATTCAGACAGAGGTAGGAGAGAAACAGAATCTACAGCTAACATCTATCTTCACCACAGGTGTGTGAGGGGGAGGTTGACTCCCCACGTGTGTGCTGTGAGAAGTTATCCCTTAACAAGGGAAAATTAATACCCTGTCTAAAGCTAAGCCGCACTTCTTCCCATGTGCTGCTGAAGTAAAACTGCACTGTTAAAATTGAAAAAGGAGGCAAACTGTCAGAAATACTGGTGATGCTCAGTGCATACAAACAGTTGGCAAGGTGTTGGGAACAACCATCTGTTTCAGTACTGAGCATCAGTTGCTGTTGATTGCGATGTTGGGGGGCCATGTCATAAAAATAATAGGATTCAACAACGTAGTGGCTTTGTGCTTATACCCCTGTATAAGCCACTTGTGGTAAGACCAGTTCTTCTCATAGAGGCACAAGAATGGCAATTAATGTATAGTTTAGATGTGGTTTGGTTTACTGAAAACCACCCATTCGTTTGTAGAAAGAAGCTCCTTGTAAAATCTGCTCTTAACTGATTATCTCTTGTCTGTGATAATATTGTTGCTCAGTGGCATGCATCTCTCTGTCCTTGTAATGTATCACTTCAGTGAGCAAGCTAAAGTACATATTACTCCTGTGAGCAGACAGCAGCTGGGAGTTCCAATTCTTCTAAAGCAGCTCTGCTTGTAGCACTTCTGTAAAATGCAGTCTTCGTTATGGTTACAGTAAAATATTCATAATCATAAAATCCCTCGGTACGAGTACAGACCTAATAAACCTGCTATTGGCAATGTATGGCAGAGTGCTGTGTGATGGAGCTGTAAGGAAATGGCTCATAGTCTGGACATTGCTGTACTTAGGGGTTTGGATAGATCTGCAAATGCATGCAAATAGTTAAACTGCATTTCTGATTAGAATCAGAATTAGGTATTTGGCGAGATTTATTCTTTCTGATCTAACATTTTCAGTGGGTGGAGAAAATTACCTCCCTATTGCTTTGTCATTATTTCTTAAATGAACAATGTATTCTATTTTTTTCCTTTAAGTGGGATGAATTGTAGCTTTTTATTACTCCCTATTTTTCCTGAATAAATAGTTCAGTAAAGCTGCTAATGTTGATGATAAAAATCATAAAAATGAGGTTTTATTGTTTAATGAGTGTTTCCTTCAATTTTCTCAGCTTCTGAATATACATAAGACTATATAAATAGTTGCTTGGGATAATGTACCCTTTTTTTGGTTGTAGTGCAATGATTTCAAATTATACTTATTCTCTTCATAAAAACATGGGAGTAGAGTGGGAGAAATGTTCTACTGTTTATGCATATACTACGTAAGATTTTTTTCCTGTTCCTTTAACATTTACAGTGTTGTTTAAGTTGTGTAATGGTGTTGCTTCTTTTTTTCTGTACTTTTTTCCCCCATCATTTTCCTTACAATGATATACCATCTAGAAACAAGATCTCTGTTTTCTTCCTAATTTTTTTCAGGCCGTCTTTCTACCCTCTAACCTTCCCTTTCCTCCATGATATGACACTCTGTTATCCCACAAGTGTGAATAATGATGTGAGGCTGCTACATGGCATGATAAAGTTTTTCTCACCTTGGAGAATCCCTTTTACTATAAGCCTAGAGTTCAGAAAGTTGGTGTTATGGACAGGTAGCAATCATACTCCAGATGAGACATGATTTTACTGTATCTTGTGGTCTTAAAACTTTCTGACTGCCAGGACTAACTAAATATCTGAACTGGAAGTAATTAGAAACTATATTCTTCCCAGAAATATCACCAGTTACCAAATATTTTGTCAGAAGTTTTTAGGTGTCAAGCGAAAACCAAACATACACCTTGGAGTTACCTTGGCAAAGAACTCTCACTATCTAAGAATTTCAATTTAGTTAACCAACCAACTTACCATTTTAAAATGTGTTGAAGAGTTCTTTGAAATCTTTATAATCTTTACAGAATTGAGCAGTATGTGCCTTAAGGCTCAAAGCTTGGGCAATGCCATTCAGCTACAGTAACTTGGATGTTCTATGTAAGTTATAAGTGGGAGTGGAATATTTTCTCTTTTGATTTCATGTACCCTGGAGGAAATAGTTTCATCCATTCTCTGAAAATCCTGGAGGGGGAAAGTGTTTCCTTGGCCCCAAGAGCCCCATATTAAATTGCTATGACTGTGTTTTCTTTGTCATGCATCTATTAATTTTGGTTTGCTCTTTACCACAGAATAGTAGAGCAGAAATTATGCTTGCATGTGTGCACCCCAAATCCAGTTCTACCCACAGGACAGCAGTGGTTCTCCTGCATGTTGGCATCTGCAGTTATAGGTGGGAGGGCATTGGGCAAGATTTGTCCTATAATAAAAGTACTATAGAATAAAATACATAGCTATAAACCCTGTAAGTTTACAGCTTTGATACTGCATCTGACTGGGTGGAACATCTGGTTAGTCATATGTCTGGAGCCAAAAGAGTATGTTTCTGCTTATTATTTAGAGATTATAACTGAAGAGAAGTGCAGGGGTTAAAGCTGAAGTATGTGACAAAAGGAAAATAATGCATCACTGTTTTGCTGCAAAAATTGGTGTTCAAATGTACTTCTCCACTGCTAATGCAAAATAGCTTGCAATTAAAGGAAGAGGGAAAAGCATGCTTAGGTAGGACAGAAGTTTGAAATTTGAAAAAAAAATCTATTAGGTTTCTACTTCATGAAGCCATTATCAAAGTAAAAGAGAAGCCCTTGACTGAGTCTTAAATCCTTCAGCAAAGCATGTATGACATCAGCAAGTGAAGTGAGCAGCTATGATGCCTGTCTGTTGCGAACTGAAAGTAGGTAACAAAAATACCTCTAAATAGATCCCAAACCACGAGAACAAAGTAAAATCAATTTTCCTTTCATATCTTTATTGCACTGAAACACCAAAAAACCACACCTGTTCCTTCACCTTAACAGTTAATAAACATTTCTATTTTTGGCACTACTGTACCCCTTTGATTTCCTGCAGTTCTGTGTGTCTCATATTTGAACTGCTGCCTGCTTCTGTTGCATGCTGGCAAATCGAAGAGAACCAAAGAGTTAAATTTCAGAACAGGAGAAGAGGAGGTGAGCTGTCTGCTACAGTAGTTTACTGCAGCTTCCTTTCATACTGACACATATGTAGTTTGTGGTGACAGTGCTAAAGAACTGCAGACAGGCACTTAGCAGACTGGATGTGAGCTGGATGCAAAGATGCCTCACCCTGGACTTCCTGCTGGCAGTATGTAAATACACCTGCAGACTGGCCACACTGGGTGGTTTGTTTTTTTTTTCAGAAGGCAGCATGAGAAGACCTGACAAAGCAACAGAATAGTTGAGACCTTAACCAGCATTAGATCTGTATCTCAGTTGTGGGGGAAGTTTTTTTGGGGTTTTTTTTTTGGCTTGGATTTTTTTTGTGTGTGTGTGCTGCATATTCAGACTGAAATCTTCATCACTACAATGTTTGCCTCTATCTGGTATGCCAAGAAGCTGGGACGCAGGTTTGTGCATAACGCCAGGAAAGCAAAAGCAGAGAAGGTACGTTCCTAGTGGGAATATAAAGCCTTATGTCTCATGCAAGCTGCCTGCTGGCATCCCGTCGTGTGTCTGCTTAGCTTTTTTTAAATACCATGAAAAACGACATAGTGCTATTCCTGATTTCATGCAAGAGTCCTTCAATACTTTGCATATTATTCAATACTGAGGAGAAGATCCTTTCAAAAGTCTTTATGCCCTCTTTTATTTGTTTTGGTTTTGGTTTTTTTCCTCCGAGATAAACAGCTGTACATCTGGTATGTTGTGTGTTAAAGGACCACTCCAGTGAACTTGTTGCTGTGCTGCATTATTTTTTACTTGTACCATATTACGCTCTTAAACAAACGTTGATTGTTTGCTGCTTGTATGTTTTTTCTAGTGTGGGACCAATGAGGATGCAATAACATGTTAAGCATTTATAATGTTTGGGAATTTTGTTTCATGGTACTTGTTGAAACTGTGCTTCAGCATGCATCCTTTTTATATAAAAATATATTGGCTTGTAAAACTGGTCAGTACTATCTTTCAGTATTTTTCTCCTCAAAAAATTGAACTGTGTTTAACCAGTTGTTTTCTGGAAGTCCTTGCAGGTAAGATTCTTTTCTCTCCATGAGCAAAACTTAAATAGTTTTAGAATTTGCAGTAATAATAATTAGGGGATATCGAGACAATTGCCTTATGTTCTACATATAGAAAGCATTCAGTTAGTAGACCTGCATTCCTTTTGTCTACTTTAACATACAAACCATTTTCAAAATAGGACTAATTCCACTTTTATAAACTCAGCTTTAGATTGGGGGGAAAAACCTTCAATATAATGTGATAAAGTTACCTCATTATTCTGGTAACGATGCCTTCCTCTTTTTTTGATGTAGATGCTGCCTTTGATGTAGTCAAAGACTTTCTAAATGGGTTGCTTTATTATTTCTTTGATATGTTTTATGCTATGTAATACAGCCACCAATCCACTAAGTAACTATGCTCTGCCTGATTTCCTCTGTAACTGGAAAAGCTCTTCATCTACAGAGAATTATCATAAAAAATATATTTTATTTGTGGTTGGGGAGAGAGGATGAGGATAGATTTGGGGTTTTTTGCAAAATATTCCCAGTGGTTAAAAAGGTACTCTGTGGTAATTTTGAAATTTAAATATGCAAGTCATTGGGAAGTTATTTGAATAATAGTGACTAAAATATTTCACATAAGATATATATAACAGGAAATAGAAATGCAGATATCTTTACATGGGAATGTCAAATTTTCTTTGACATTAGTCATATTTCCATAAAGAGGGCATCTTGTAAACTCTCCTGCTGTCTGCATGTTGCTAGGGGAGGAAAAAAAGTTGCAGCGTGGATCTTCATTAGTCCTGAGGGGCTCCCTCCAGGGGAATCTTTGCTCTCAGGCTTCCTCCAGGATGACAGAGGCAGGATGAGTGGACATATTCCACTCCTGACACAGTGGGGCTCACTCAGCAGCTTTAAAAACAGATTTAGTATGCATTGTTTAAAGTGTGTATGGTCAAAGATTTTTCCAACAACCTTGAAAATTTTCATTAGGCAGTGCCAGAGTATTCACTAAGAAAATATCTTCTTCTCTATATAGTCTTGTAACACAGACTAAAAGAATGCTTTAACAATTTTGTCTCTTTTTCCTTGTCTTAAGGTATTTGAAATATTTCTGTATAAATCTATTACAATGTTACTTGTTCAGCTCTATAGGACTTTCAAAATAACCAAGACAACTAAGGTCCATGCTATTTAAGCTTTCAGGCCATACCTCATAATTTTTAGAGAAAAGCTTTTTTTGAACTTTGCTTGAGCATGATAATAGCATATTTGTATGGGAATTTTATTTTTGTCAGAAGACAGTATGTATGCAAGAAACACCTTGTAAAATGTTTATTTATTGTCTTATATCAAAAATAAAATTGGAGAAGCAGCCCACAAACAGGGCTCACTTTTAATTTTTTATTTTTTTCCACAAATTAATGATGTACTCCAGCAAAGGCAGAAAATCACATTCTTAGCAGAATGCTATTTCAATAAGTGCCATTGATGATTGGAAGCTGATCAACACTGACATCTTCAGTACAATACATTGGTAACAGGAGAACACAGATAGAAAATAGGTCTATCAAAAAGTAAATTAAAATAACATTTAACTGCATGCCCTGTTTTATTTTTGTCTTTTATTCATATTATGGTTGAATAATCAAATTATTATGCAGTTTTACTCTTTTTTTTTTTTTCTGGAAGAATAATTAGCTTTTTTTCTATGTGCATGATTTGAATTAAATATTGTTTTCTTAATGTGCTTTTGGAGGTAGTAACATACAGCAATAATTTCTAATAGCATATGTGTGCAAAAAGATTTTCTTGGAGTTAAGATCTGGATAGTGGGGATTAGAAGACTATGGCTCCATAAGAGAATTTTCTATTATGCTTTACTTCTTTGAATGAGTACAAGTCTAGAAATTTTTTAAGCGGTATTTCTAAGAAACAGAAATTTTGTATGAGCCTATTTGTTTTCTTAGGATGAGAGGGAAAGTTGGGGGGGGTCACATGACAGAAGAGGGTTATAACATGGACTGATGTGTGCACACACACATATGCACAACCTGACAGTGTAGCTCCTCAATATGTCAGAACTTTGGGCCTGAATTGTGCAGAGAGAGGACTTGAACTTGGAGCTCTCAGGTGTCTATTTAGGGAAGCAGAGCTTCCAAGCAGTGCCAGGGGGTGCACACAAAGGCAAGGGGAAGGAAGTTGTCCCTGCCCATGGTGGGGGAGAGGGGTGGAACTAGATGATCTTTTAAGTTCCCTTCCAACCCAAACTGTGCTATGGTTATATGGTGACTGGGGAAGTTCTTGGTGAGAAGAGCTAAGGTGGCATTAATGTGACAGCAAGGTGCTCCCCTGTGCATGCTCTGCATGTGCATGAGGATGACTGGTTGTGGTGACGTGGGTGGGCTTGGCCTCCAGTGTCTCCAGAGCTCCCCATCTTTTTCAAAGCTGGAGTTCCCTCCCCTATCCCTTCCGCCTCACTGTACCTTCCCGCTCCTCATATGATTGCCATCTGAGTATGGCAATCTCTGCTCTGGGAGAGCTGGCATCCAAATTGCCCCAAAATGAGTGGGACCTGCTTGTTCTTGGTACTTTGCAACTGCAGCATTGCAGCTGAGGACTAGGGGCTCTCAGGAGCCAAGGCTAGGCCTGTGCTGGAAAAGTGATCTTGAGCCATGTGGAAAGGGAAAGGGTACTAGTAAGCAGCAAAGAGTTGGGAGACCAAAGGGAGGAGGTGGTTTGTTTTTTTTTTTTTTCCGCTAAGATCTACGGTAGCTCCTGAGCTTTTTTTTTCTGATTTCTCTAACCAGTACCTGCTGTTGAGTGCAGCACTGCAGCTCCTGCCCTGCCCTTACAGTACTTGTTTCCCCTCCAGCCTGACATCTCCTTGGACTCTGTGGAAAGGCACTATCTCTTTGACACCCACATACAACTTAAGAGCTTCAGTGCTCTAAACCAGGTTGGAAGGCCCTCTGAGCAACCTGGTAGAGTGGAAGGTGTCTCTGGCTGTGACAGGGGGGTTGGAATGAGATAATATTTAAAGTCCTTTCCAACTCGAGCCATTCTAGGATTCTTTGACTTCCTATCAGGTATTAGACTTCTAAAAACCAGACATGAATTCTCACCATTAGAATTTTTATCTGGAGAGTAAAGGTGACATCAAGGGGAAAGAGGATGATAGGCAGCCATAGGTGTGTTAATCATGTCTTTGAAGTTGAGTAGTGTGCACAAGTATTTTTATTTGAGTCATATTTTTATGATATATTAAACCCCCTTATTGTAATTCAGTTGGAGCAAAATATTTTGAAAAACCTTAAAATCTGGAAAGTTGAACTCTTTTTTTTTCCCTACCATTCCTGGCTAAATCTTCCTGTAAGTAGAATAGGATCATACCTATTAATTGCTCTTTATGTTCTCATTTTGCCATGGAAATCTTAAGCATGTTTCTTATACTTTATTGTTTTTATTAGTATATATCCTAAACTCTTTACAGTATATATTGCACTTTTTACCTACAAATTCTATTTCAGTCTGGTTGTCTTGGCTTGATTGCTAGTGTTGCTCTTGCCCTCAAGTAGTGAGATATTTAGAGCGCAGGGAATGTTGTCACTAATATTGCCTGAAAACAGCTGAACTCCTTTCAAGTGAGCTCTGCTCTTACCTTTTTTATTAAAGTTATTAAACTGTTTTGAGTTTGTCACATGAAAGGATTATTGTTATGAGAGTAATCACTTGAACATTGGAACTAAAATAACTTAAGGCAAAGATTGATGGCTTGAATTTTTCTCATTAAACCACAATCAAGCAGAAATCAAGAGATGTTAACTGCATGTGGTTATGCTACAGAAATAAGTATTATAAATGATTGGAAGAGGTACAGAAAAGTAAGTGAGCAATTAATCATGTTGGTCTGAGAGAATGAACTAAAGAAGTGTGAAAAAGTTTCTGATAATGCTTCACTCTTTCTATCAACTTGGCTTTCAAGGGTCAATATCAAAAGTAGGGAAAGACTTGCCAAAGTCACCGTATCATTTAATTTCAAGGGGGAAGTTCAGTACTTGATTTTTTGTGCTTGTTCCGACATGGAATGTATTTCAACCATGAGATCCAAATTATAAACTGTAGGATTAGTCGTGTTGGTAGGTTTTTACATCTGAAGACAACAGTCACTTTAAAAGGAGGTAGATTGTAAATTATTTCTGGGGAACAAAACAACAGGGCCCATGTGAAGTGCTTAAATGAGTTGACTTTCACTTTTCTGTAACAGAATAACATTTTTAGAATTCTCTTTCTAGCTTTTAGAAACCAAATTACTCCCAAGATGTTATCACTTTTAAGAATTGATGTCCTGTATTTGAAATTATATAACATTTATAATATAAGGTTCAGTTTATCATTCAATTTTAACTCATTTATTAGTTTAATGATTCAAGACAGAAGCAATTTAACTTTAAAAATAGGTGTATATGTAATGATACAAGTAGAATGTAGTTTCTGTACTACCAATTGTAAATAAAAATAAAGATTACCTGTAAGTCATATTCACAAACTGGACAGTATAATTTTAAGTGAGTAGTTTTAAAAGTACTGTAGCGAAGACTAGGTAAGTAAAACATTGACCAGCAGTTTTTCATTCTATGTGCCTGGCTTTAGAGTTGTTTTGGGTAAATCAAGTATCCTTGGCAGAGTGTCAGCCTGCAATGAAATATTTGCAAAAAAAAAACCCAGGAAAATTTGTCTTAAGAGGTTAACAAAACTGTCATGTATAACAAAAAGGAATTGTCTATAAATATAGACATATTTAATAATTTTTACAAAATTGTCCTGGCAATAACAATTAACTCTTCATATCAAGATGACACTTGGTAACTAGATCATTCTCATATCTATATTTTAGCATAGCTAATTGCAGAGTGGACTTTTCTAGGCTATGTATTCTTGTTTCATTTTTACTTTGTTTACAAGTAGCTACCCAGCAATCTAATTTGAAAGAGATAAGAAATTCACTTGAAACTGTAATTACTCACAACATAGAATAGAAAGTCTGTGATTAAGAAACCATAAAACATAATACCAGATAAACACATTTTTCCCTACTGGTTTGTTTTTTTTTTTACATATATATATAATTCTAAAGAAGACAAACTCTCTCTTTCAATATTTGTATGTATGCCTTAGATTTCTTAAGTACTCTTTTTCAAAACAAAGCTTACCAAGTTATTTACAGTCCACTGTAATGTTGTTGTGATGAAGTGATAAAACTTGCAGGTCTAGTTATAGCCTTGACTAAAGGGGAAGTGACTGCTTCTCTAAGGGGCATCTCATGTAGTTGCCGCATGCTGTAAGGGCAATGGGTAGTTTTATTTGTATTTGGGCAATGGAGGGCCCCTCATTGACCAGGTTCAATGGGATAACTAAAGTGAGTCACTTATTTGCAGAATTACCTGTTCAAACAAATGCTGGAGTTATCTCAGACCCCTGGAGGAATCTTTTCAAATGGACTTTCTAAGTTCTCTATTTTACAGTTTTATGGATAGATCTTATCTTTTCACATATAACTGTGTGAAGAAAAATATGCAAGTGTTCCCATATCCAGAGCTCACTGTGTCTTTTGCTTTAGCACAGCTCAGTTGGAATTCTAAGATATTTTCTTTTATTGTGATTTAATCCAGAAACATATAGCTACTCGAGACTTTTTTTTCCTCTTTTTTTCTTTGCAGTTGGTTATAATCCCATATGCACTACGATTAATATATGAAAGGAGGAATAAGCTGCCTAAGTAGAGATTTATTTTAACTCACAGCCATCTCACAATCAACATAGTAATAATAATAAATAAATTCAACTAACCTTGAAAAATTCATGAATGATGTTTTAAAATAAGATACTGATCAGCAGTAAATTCCTGAATTAATCCTTTGAAATTCTTAATTTTGAAATAATCTTATATATATATATATGTAATCTTTTTTTTTTTTTCATCTGTGAAGACTTTTTCTCTTGTTTTCCTTGCCCATTGCATCTGCATAGGCCCAGCACCTACCTGTAGCAACTAATGAGCCATAAGGCGCACTTTTGGTAAAATTAGTTGGGTTTTTTTTTTCATTAAAGAGGTATCTGTTAACCTGATATAGGTGAACTCTTTGAAGAGAACAGAATATCTTCTCTCTCTCCAATTTGTTCTAAGAGGACTCTAATCATAGCTGGCTGCTGTACATTGGTGATGCCTCTTCTCTTTCCACCGTGCATTATTCTGGCATGTATGTATTTGCCGGTCAGGTAAAACAGAACCTTTAATTCCTGACCCATAGGTGTCTGTAGCATGTCACTTAAAACAGTTTTTACTTTGCTGATTTAGCCGTCTTAGAAACACATGAAGTGATTTTTCTAGTTAATTTTCATTTTGTTGTCTTCAAAACAAAACCAAGATGGACAGGAACATTCAGAAAACAAATGCCACAATGACAGTTGCATTAATTGCTGCTTTGAGTGCTCATGCCGTGACTCAAATGGAATCAGATTGGACCTGGCTCTAATAAATAAGTGTGTTTAATATCATTGGTTGCAAGCTAAGATGCTTTTTCAAAGAAAAAAATTTATTTTCTTATTCCTGTTTCCATTCAATATCAATAACTAATTTATTATTTCTCCCTCTTTTTTATTTTTTAAAGATAAAAAGTAGTATAACTATTGTATTTATATTTTAGTCTACATTGTGTACCATGTTCTTTTAAATCCCAGTGTGTAGTATTGTGAATATTATATTTAACTCATAAAGCACTCATTATTTTATTGGAACAGTTTTACTTCTTTGCATTTATAGACAGTGTTCAAGTATATTATGGAAATGGCTCATGTGATATGCAAGCTTGCAATTCAAAACAGCTCATAATAAAATAGTTGTTTGATTTGTGCGATGAAATGCATTTGGCATCACTTGCTGCATTTGTAAATAGAGATCAGTTTGAAACACTGACAAAAAACACTCTGTCCTTTGGCATTAGAATCTCTGGGGGAAACAGATGAAAATTCTCACACTAGTTCTGAAGGTAGATTATCAAATTATTCTCTACAAGTTTTTAATATCCTATATGGGCCATTACACCTGGTACGTATGTAACTTGCTCTCACTTGAAGGCACCGTGCCAAACGCGTATGTAAACGGATTTAGTAAAATTTAGAACTATTGTCATGTCATATGATTCTCAAGACAGTTTATTTTAAATGAGGCACATTTTTCTATGGTGAAAAAGAATGTCTCTGCCATACACCACTTAAAATGTTGGTGCATATCAGGGAAAGATAATATATGTTAACAGTTTCAGATGAGCAATTGGAAAGAACCAAGAGATTAGCCAGTACGTGCAGTCTGAGAGGTTTTATCATCAGGACGGAGGCCCCAGCACCATGTGAAGACTTTGCAAACTGTTCTGAAGTCTGAAGCTTTCTTTTTCACAGCAGTTTAGATACACCTCAGAAAACAGCAAAACAAGGTTCCTCATATTTCCACCACTCCCACCTTTGCAAGTCTGTTCAGCAATGACATTGTTTAGACGCAGAGAAAGTGTGTAGAGGTACAAAGCTGGCACAACTCAACTCTTCTGAGATGAACAGTGATGATACCAGCAGCTGAGTGCCTCATTATGTTCAGCTGTCCTATTAGTTAACCAATTAATTAATCTTAGCCAGTATTAACTACTCCAAGGCTATCACATGCCTTTTGTGAAGCTCAACAGTGCAATAACTTTGTCATTATTAAATTGGATTTGGATTTCAAGAAAAAACTGCATGAAAACTTTATTTCAATCCCAGACTGAGATTTTTTCAATTTACTTCAGCCTGTCTTCCATTAAGTTCTTCCATATTTCATGCAGCAATGTTTAAACTGAACATGGATTGATTAATACCAGTGATATCACTAATCTTCCATTTAAAAAGTTTACAAGTTCCTTTTGGGAAGCAAGGTCGTATCATTAAGATGCTGTAGTGTAATGAGAGGCATGCTACTAAGTGTACACTTTATTCTGTTTAGAGGCTTTAATAGCTATAGTATGCAATTTTGTAAATCTGTGAAATATTCTTTAGCCTTGAGACATAAGGAAGATGTATAAAATTGTTTACTTATGCTCTAAATATAATATTCTTTTCCTGTTAGCTGAAGAATTGTGTATATGTGGTTTTCTTAGCTAACAACTTTTAAGATTTTAGGCAAATTATTTTTGAAAAGCCTGTCATGTATTCTTATAAGGTAGCATAAGGTCAGGATGTTCTATATTGTTAGTAAAATTAGCATGATGGTTAAGTATCAGTTTGGTGTTCTGAAATAGATTTTCAAGCTTAGGTGAAAGTGATCCTGTTGCTACCGCTTATTTTCAGGATTACACTTATAGCCTGATGGTTGCTTTGTTTAGTGTAATATTCTATTGAACAGACCTTTCTCCTGAAATGGTACACACCATTATTATTCTTCCTCCAGCCTATCTAGCTTTGCTCTCTCTATTCTTTGCATTCATCACTGTTCATAAGGGTAAAAGAACACTACTGCATTCCTCTTCTGAGTGCCAAGTTATCGGAGTTAGGGAGACAGTAGAAAGGAATAGTTTTGGGGGGGTTTGGTGGTTTTTTTTGGGTTGTTGGTTGTTTGTTTTTTTTTTTAAAGAACTACGTGGTCTCCATCTTGCTACAGAATTAACAAATTCTGAAACAATCTGCTACATTTTTTGAATATTTGTTTTAGAAAGCTCACCTTAATTAGACATGGTGCACTCCAACATTAGTTGTTCTGGTTCAATACTGGGGGGGGTATATTTATCTTGAGATGGCTTTGCAAAAAGTCTGTGTTCAATTTCCTAAAGTGGAAATATTAAAAATTATATATATATATGGATGCATGAATACAAATGAATTTAAAAAATTTGTAGCTGGGATGTTTTGAAAACTGAATGTAAAACAAAGAATTGCTAGGTATTCAGAAGAACGTTAAAATACCATTACTCTAATTAGAGATGGTGCTGTTAGCAAGGAAAGCACTGAAGCAAGAATACATTGCAAATGTAGTGCCTCAAAGTGTGTTGTGTTTTCAATTAATTTAGTATGCCATTTAAAAATCATTTATGTTGAAACTACAGAAGGGAACAGACCTATCTGTAAACAGAAGACTGGATAGCCAAATACATGATTCTTCACTTAACTGGTGAGGGAAAACCCCACAGAAAGGAGCAAGTTTCCTACCACTTGTTTTAGAATTTTACCACTACTGCCCACAATAGGATTCCTACTGTTTAAAAGATTGTTTAATTCCAACAGAACACCTTCAGCTTTACTACCATTTGTAATTAAATATTTAGTTGTGTAGTAAATTAAGCATGTCATGATCTCTGCAAAGTGGTTCTCCGTTTACTGCTGCATAAATGTTTTACAAGGTGCTGTATTGTTTCTAGTAAATTAATAATGAAGATTTAAATTTTAACTGATTAATATTCTAATTCACTGTTTAGGAGGAATCTAATTTACGACTGGAAACAAAATTGAGGTAAATATCCTTGGCAGTTGTCTCGATTCTCTGATAAACTCACCAAGTGATAAGAAAAAAATGAATCATGGTAAAAGAAATTAAGAGGTTGGAACTTCAGGACAAGTAGCTCTTTCCAGTGAAAACTGAAAATGTTCTCTAACTGCAGTGTGCTTGGGCTTGACTTCTCTTGTCATATCAAATCATCAGTACAAATTTTATACAGGAAAATTTCCAGGAATTTGTAAGATAAAGAAAAGGGAATTTGGCATAAGCAAAGAAACTACACAAACTATCTAGATTAAAGTAAGTTTTGGTGGCACTGTAGAAATACTGTAGTGCTCTCTAGAATATTGCTCTATTGAAGCTCATAGAACAACAATAAAAAACATGTTAGGCAATGTTCAAAAGTCAAATGAGCTAGGTAAGTCATTGAGAGGTGGGATAGGAAAAAATTCTTCATAACAAGATTAGGGTCATGAATACCTGGGCTGTTGCAATTAGATGATGTGAAAATATGGAAGTGAGCAGGCTATTGAAAACCGTGCATTCTAAAAGCTGGTTGAAGATGCTGAGGCTGATCAAGTGTAATGTCAAAGTCAGGTACAGTGGGCAGAGGAAG
>JAWWLV010000001.1:33530028-33560409 GCA_035041135.1 Platyrinchus mystaceus
TGCATTCTAAAAGCTGGTTGAAGATGCTGAGGCTGATCAAGTGTAATGTCAAAGTCAGGTACAGTGGGCAGAGGAAGGAAAATTGGTTACCAAAAGCAGCTAATAAGGAGAGATACCTTACATCTTGCTCTTCCTTCTACAACCTGAGAGCCTGAAGGTTGGGCTTGTGCAGTTACAGGACCTGAGAGCCTCCTGTTTTATGTCTTCTCTAATGCAGTTTGCAGTGAACAGCTCGGGGTTTGCTGTATGGAGTATATCTTCACTTAAAGCTCTGAATTGAGTTCCTGTAATTAGAGTCAACACTTTGTAGCTTCATCTGGTTGCCACCTGACGTTGAGATGAAATTATTCAGTGAGGGTGCAGGTTTTTCTTCTTGTATTTAGCATCTTTAATTTTTACTTTTCCAAGATGTTTTCTGTCAGTAGTCCACTTGTGTAAGTTGTTGGTTTCTGCTTTTAGGAAGTAGAAGTTTAATCCAAGAACTGAAATACTTAGTTTTAATTTGGGATGTATATAGGAAACAGTATGGTTTGTGTTTTGGAAGATTCCCCTGGGTTGTTTTTGGCCATTCTTCTCTTATGAAGTAATTTAAGTAATTTAAAGTCAAAATTTGGTTCTTTCACAAGTTTTCTGGCAAGAATGACTTAAGTAGAAATGCCATGGTTTATCAAGGATCAGAACCTGTCCTGCTGTGTCTCTTTGTACAAATAGGTCATATTTGTTGAGTGGAGAGAAGATTATTTTAATTGACGTAATTAACTTTTCTTGTGATTATCTTAGGCTTGAAAATGCATTTTACTCTTTCCCAATTACAGCTTTTTCCCTGATAGAGTTATACATGCTGTGTGTAATAATGAAGGTAGTTTTGGAAGGACTTAATGTATATAATTGGAAACTAAGATGAAGAAGTCTTCTATCAGCAGGAGGGTAGGAGAGCAGGGCTGTATAATTGAAGTACAGTGTAATGGGATTACCTACAAATTTTAAACATTGCTTTCATTAGGGAAAATAATAAGCATATTTATTAAATATAGTCTCTGCTTGGGACAATATTTGTTATTATGAAAAAGCTTTTGTAATTACGCTTGGGTCTAAAAATGTATTGAAAACACTGCATCAGTTTCTCGAAAATGCTTTTGTGCATAAAATTTTACTGAAATAGAAAGAGCTTTCACAGCAGAGGCAGTTAGCCAGATATTAGTGCAGCTCACATCTAGCATTGACTGTAATTTTTTCTATGTGCTTTCAATTTAGTCAAGGTCAAATCAAAGAAAAGTCATAGTCAAATATTCTTAAACATTTATCTTTTCATAAAAGCTTTTGATCAGTCTACTGTTTTTCATGGTTACACTTAGTGGAAATAAAGGCTAGATTTTTTTTGTAAGGGTATTTTCTTGCTGAAGCTACACAAATACAATGTTTTAGGAATTATGGGATGGGTGACTATGACCCAAATTTTGCAGGCCGCCACATAAAATTCTCCTAGGAGTTATGCATGTCCTTAAATATGCATCTGTGACAATCTCCATAATAGTAGAAAGTATTTTCAAACCATTTAGAGCATTTTAAATGTGACTGCTATGTTGATACTTGGGATATAATATGGTCCCTGCAGATGTGCTTTACTTTTTTTTCATCATCACTTTCCAGGATTTCTCCTCAGAAAAAAACCTTAAATTAAAGCCTGTAACCACTTTCCTTAATCAAAACTTATATTTAAAGGAACTGTGTTTAACAAATGTTGCAAACCCTCCTAGATTACTTTTAGGAGTTGTTCTATGGTGATGACTACCACACAGTATTTATAGGGCAATAACGTATTTCTTTATCTAAAGGATATGGATGGATTAGGATTTGCCTATCTTAGATTTAAAATTTGTTCTATCATACTGCCCATATATAAAAATGCTGCTTCTGTTATTTTACAGAAAGAAAGTTGACAAGGTTTTGCAGTGTACATTAAAGCTAAGTGGATAATCAAATGCTGAAAGAGAAAGAGAAAAAGTTCTGAAAGTTCTGGCATACTGCTGCTGCAATTGAATTCTTTTTCCTTTGAAAAAGGTGAATGTATGCAGGAAAGGACAAAAACAGAGAAATTGCAGAATAGCAATAAGGATGAGATTGGAAGGGATGTTTGGAGATCATCTAGTCCAGCCCTCTGCTCAAATCAGGTTGCTGAGGACTGTCTCCAGTCAGCTTTTTAATATCTCCAAGGATGGAGACTACACAACCTATCTGGGCAACCTCTTCCAGCGTTTGAACATCCTCACAGTAAAAACACTTTCTTATGTTTAAGGGAACATTCCTGTATTGCAGTTTGTGCCCATTGCTTCTTGTCCTGTCAGCAAAAACTACTGAGAATACTCTGCCTTTCCTCCTCCTCTGAGGATGTCTTCCTTGCTCCAGAGCTTCCCATCGTTTTCAGTGACCTGGGATTTCTGAAGGCCAGTCTGAACAGTAAAGAGTGAGGTGAGAAAGGCATTGACTACCTCAGCCATTACCATGTCCACTATCACCGAGATCCCTGCCCCATTAAGAAGTGTCCCCAGCTTTTCCCTTCTCCACATCTTGCTCCTGAACTGCCCATAGAAACCCTTCTTGTTGCCTTTCACGTCCCTTGCTAGATTTAGCTCCGAATGTCCTATGGCTTTCCTAACCCCATCCCTGCGTTCTCAGTGTGTCTATATTATGTCCAGGTCCCTTTTCTCTGCTCTTGGATGCTTCTTTTCTTATAGCTGAGTTTTGTTGGGAGCTCCTTTTTCATCCATACAGGCCACCTGCTATCTCGCTTAACCTCCTCTTGTTGAGATAGATCATTCTTGAGCTTGGGGAGATGACCTTTGAAAAATAACCAACCCCCCCGGACCCTTGTTCTATCCAGATCTTTATCTCATCGTACTCTTTCAAGCAGATCTCAGGAAAAAAATTAGTCATAGGTTTTGGCTTGTACATGGTGCTAATTTTCAAGTATTTTATTGCTAGAGGGTATTCATGTCCAGTCTCCAGAATCTTTTGCCACACTGAGAACTGACAGAATGATGCCAACTCATATAAATCCGTACAAGTTGTTCTTGAGGGAATGTACAAAAATGGAAAATCTAATCTTGCATACTAGGTAAAAATGTCAACCTTCAATCACTGCTCTACCTGGTATCTTCTCAGATGCAGATTTTTTTTTTTCCTTTTCCTTTTTTTCTTTTTATTTTTTTTCTTTTCATTTCTTTTTTTCTTTTTCTCTTTTTTTCATTACTGCCATGGATGATTATATCTCATTTAAGCAAAAATCTTCTGGAAGCAGGATGTGAAGAATTCTAAGAAAATAATGTTGTCTTATGTTCTCATAAGAGAAGTTACAGGACATCAAGAAAGAGGGAAATAAAAGATCTGGAATACATAGTTTGACACTAACTGAGTTTTAACTGTCCTAGCTGCCTTTGCCTCAGGATTGTCTCTTTGCCAAGACCGCTCACAAAAAGCCTTGCCTCATGTTTGTAACTTAAGAACAATTTGCAAAATTTGGCAACACTACATTCCCCTCCCTTTTCCCAGGTGGAGTGTTGTTTAATATTTTCCTTCCCAGCTTTCAGCAAGTTCTCCATTATCTTGTGCTTGCTAGTGACATTCCCATGCATATTTTAAAAGTTTCTTTTATTCCCCTGACACTTTCCTTCCTTTCATTATCCTCACATAAATTTGGCCAATAAGACCACATGGTAAAACTTTCCTATTTTTCCTTTTGTATTCAGATTCTGATCCTGGCAACGGAGTGGAGGAGCTTTAGTTTCTTTATTGAAAAGTGTGGAGATGTTCAAGCCCATGTTTTAATGAGAAAAAACCCACAATTTTGATTATGGAAAAATTAATGAATTGGCGCTTTTTGGGTTTTTTTGTTTTTTTTTTTTGGGGGGGTTTTTTTTGACACAGGTTAAAAGTAAGTTGTAAAGAAAATATAGTGTTGTTGATTCTGGGTTGCAACAGAATTAATGAGGGCAGTAGCTGGCCAGTTATTTATCTTTTCTGCTTTAGTCATGATGTTGAAGGCTCAACAACTTTTTATGAAATTCAGTGTCTTAGAAGAAAGACCATGAAGATGGCTTGCAGCTGCTTGACTTAAGTTTGTTCACCCTCCTTCCTTCCATTCCTGCTAAGAGCTCTCTATTCTGATAGTTCTCTCTTATTGAAACACTACACCCTCTCCCCAAAATAATAATAATTTAAAAACCCCCACAAATTTTATAATATTTTTCAACCCATTAGCCCAATTTCTGGGGTCAGATTCTGACTCCACCAGGGATCTTAGAGACCACTTATTGCAGCTGTTTTAGTTGTCTCCAAATGGAAGATGATATTTCATGTAAAAGGCTGAAGTGGATGGCTTCTGGCTTTCTGGTGTAGACAACAGTTTCCAGCAGGCTGCTGAGTCTGAGGAGTTTGAATGTGTCATGTGAAGGAAGATGAGATGTTTTCAGTAATCAGGGTGAGAAAATCCAATTCACTGGCAAAATATTTTTTTCTAAAAATTTCATATATCAAATATGAGGAAGAGCTGGAATTGAATGAAACTCTGACAAGATAGGAAAGATAAGAATGCAGACTCAAACTCTCTTGATTGATTATGTCTTCGGATGTGAAGTCTGTTTTCTAAATTTCCCTTCCTCAGTATGAGAAAACATTATGTTCAGAGGTGTAATGTATGACTGTCAATTGGCCAGATCGTCTCCCCTGTTTTGGAAGCATGTTTAGACAGTGCAATGTAGTCTGCATGGTGAAATGCTTTATATACAGATAACATTCCTGGCATTTGTGAGAGCTGAATTAAAGTGAATAAAGTAAAAGCCAGAAGTTAGGAATGAGAAAACTGAGTTTATCTTTGGAGTCATGCCAGCTAAATGCAATTAAATAGATTAAGAACTAAGAAGAAGACACAAGAAGTTCACTATAGATGGCAGCTCAAAGAACAGGAAAGGGCAAAATATAACCAGGGGAGATTATACAGAAAAGAGTGAGAGAGAGCAGGAATGCTGGAGGATGAACAAACCACAGGAGTAGCAAAGGCAGGCAGTCACTAAGGGACACTGGAAATCCGTAAGGTAGGAGAAAAATGCATGAAAACATTTCTGAGAATAAAGATTCTGTGTAAATGCCCTTATATTTATAATGTAGGAGTTTTTTAGTAATGTGACAAAGTAAGGTTAGCAAAATGAAAGGTTTGAAACTCCCAGCCTGGCAAGAGCCATGTTGGATGTGTCTGAGGGGAAAGTGAGATGCTGAGAATGCACAGCAGGATAGTGTGTTTTGGGGCTAGTACATGCAATTTCAAATAAAGGATCAGTCAATTCCTATTTTAAATTGCTTTCCTAATTTTTTATTATTACATTAGTTATAACTTTTTAATTACTTATTAATACTTGTTTTCCCAGATATTTAAAATACATCAAAAGAAAAACTTGTAATCCTAAGGAAAAAAGATATACATTTCAATAAAATTATAAGTAATGATAAGTAATTTTCATGAGTTATGGACAACATGATTATACAGTACTTCATCATATATGACAGAATCAGAAACTCAGTGAGTGAAAGATACTTTTCAAAAGTTATATAACCTTGTGATTGTTTCCCTTTCCTCTTGATTTTTCTGAGTAGATTTAAGTGCTTTTGACTACTTTTGCTCATCCTTTAATGGAACAAATGTAGTTGAGAGGCTCAGTGATCTTGTTGTCAATCCAGAATACAAGCCTTGATCTGAGTCTATGCCAAAAGATGCACCCAATTTGCTGAAATGCTTGTGAGTCTCTCTTCCTTTAGGCTGGGCTATTAAAGGACAAAAAAGACCATTGCAAAGATATCCTAGTGCCTACTTCTGGCAATAGATTCTGGCCCTCCTTGGTCACAAGAGTTTGGGGAAAGATCTTTGTTTGTTAGTTATTTTACAGATTATTTGTCACTAGAGATTGCGATTTTTAAAAAAGCAGCTACGCTTTGAACTTGACCATTTACCAGATTAGCAAAGTGCTTGCTAAGCAAAGTTACAATGATTGCAAATTGTCATGTGCTTCAATTACTTTCACATTCTGACTTGCAAGTATCTTCAACAAACCACTTTTCCATTAAAAAAATATCCTGGTAAATTTTTTTATTATGTATTATTGGGGGTTTTTTCTTCAATATTTCACAAGTAATTTATTGAGGATACTGCTCTGTTATTGGAAGCATCATCAAGAGTATCATACTGTAGTTGCTGTGAGAATCTGTGATTCACAAAACTCATGTTTCATTTTGTCTTGGAACGACACCAAATTGTTGAAAAAATGTCTCTTGACAGATGGGATTATTCTGCAGCCAGCTGTATTGAGTAGCAGGATGCCACGCAAGTAAGTAGGTGAATGGTGCACGGTAGTGCAGGTCTGCAAGTGGAGTCAGTTGATGAGGACAAATCAGTCAGACCCAATCTGGTGTGCTGCTAGCTTGAGACTCCCAGGCTCCAGATGTACCTGTTTGCTGACAAGACTTCCTCTTCTGTGCACAGCATAAAAAGTAAGAAGTTATTTCTAAAGGAAAACTTTGACAGCTAGATAATATCAACATGTAAGTCCATATCCTAAAAGCAAAGGTTGTGGAATTTTTCAGTTTTGTTCCAGTACTGATAAACCATGTTTCTGAGTTGTTATCCAGAATATATACTATGTTGACTGCCTATATTTTCTTACAGAGTGATTTATCACTATTTAAGAAAATAATAAAATAGACTACTTTGGTTGGAAGGGACCTGCATAGATTATCTAGTCAAACTGCCTGATAAATTCAGGGCTGACCAAAAATTAAAACATATATTGATAAGGGCACTGTGCAAATGCCCCTTTAACACTGATAGGCTTGGGCCATCGACCACCTCTCTAAGAAGCCTGTTCCAGTGTTTGACCACTCCCTCAGTAAAGAAACACTTCCTCATGTCCAGTCTGAACCTTCCCCAGGGCAGCTTTGAACCATTCCCACACATCTTGTTACTGGATACCAGGGAGAAGATATTTGCAATAATAGTTTGATCATCCCACCCAGACATCCAATTCTGATTTTATGGGACTGGGGCAATAACATTGTAACCTTAGCTGGTATCTTTAAAACTGAATAAATATCTTGAGTGTCTGCTTTTTAGGGTATTATCCTGAAATGCTGAAGTATTGAGTTTCCAGAAAGACAGATCCTTTTGATGTCGTTTACAAGATACTTTACATTACAAAAAGTAAAAGCCAAAAGATATAATCCCTGTTGGAGCAGGTCAGGTTAAGTCAGACTTAGGAGCTGTACTCTGATGGGAAAAGAAAGTGGTATGAGATGTTACAGCTTTTTTTTGTTTGAGTTCTTGTATGATGACAATCAGCAATATAAACACTGGAAAATCTTACTCTAGTAGTGTTTTGTGAAACTATGAACCTTTATGCACCTTTCTTTCTGATAGTTGTCATGTGCCTTCCAGAATGCTGCACAGTAAGTTTTCACTGAACTAGAGATTTACTGAGCTGTCCCAGGCTTCCCATGTTTTTTGTCTTGCCAGTGTGTCTCGATTCCTTCTGATGATGATGATGATGATGATGATTATTATTTGTTTGGGGGTTTTTTTGTTCTTAAAACCACAGTTTTACAAACCACATATTACAAATAGCAGAATTTTTCATTTTGCAGATAATGGAAGGATCTTCAGTAGTCTTGATACACACTAAAATGTGGTAAGATTAATAGTACTGTCTTACGATTAATCAAGATTCAATAAGAAGACTTGGCATGAGGCTGTTTTCCATAATTGCTAATAAAAGGAACACCAAATAATAATTCTTAGATTAATAGTCTTACACAGTTAAATTGTGAGCAAAACTTAAGTTTTTCTAATTGATAGGATAATACTTCAAATATGGTAAAGATAGTTATGATTGGATGGCTCTCTTTAATGTGCAGGTATATATTTCATATATTACTGTACAGAGATAAAAATAAATCCATTACATGGATCATTCATCACTCATTTTATTTTCACTGTCACCATTTAAAATTTCTCTTTGTGGACCAGAAAATAGGCTATTAGTTAGTAATTTAGGATGATTTCTGTCCTGAATGATCAAAATTTCACATAAAAGTTTTAGACTTCTTTTTTTTTAATATGAATTTTGCCATCTCCTAGATAACAAGAACTGAAACAAATGGGACTCAGCATAGTTCTTATTTAAAAAATCCAAATCTAAAGTTGTTTGATAGGGTATTACTATTTACTAAGCAAATATTATAATGCAAATTGTTAATGAGAAAACTCACACTTAAAAAGAATATATATATATATAGATATAACTATTCAAATCTCATTAAGGTTCTTTTTCATTTAAGTTTATTGTAAACTCAATTTCCCTGTGAAGATCTCATTAAAAAAAAAGCTCCAGATCAAAACAAAACAAAACCCTGAAACACTTAGTATAAGCCTTACCATACTTATTTAGTTTAGCAAACAGACTTCATTGAATTTATTCTAGAAAATACCTGTCAACATGCAATGCATATGTGCTCACAGTTATTAAATGTCAAATGCAAACGTGCTAAAAGACTTAACCTGTTGCTTGCAGTGAGTGAGAGAAAGACACTAAGGATATTTGGCAATATTAGTTGTACTAAATTACTCTATTCATAGGCATCCCTATAATAAAAAAACTTACAAGATACCTATTTCTCCCTGTGTGTGGTTTTGGCACAGAACACAAGAAGCTCAAAATTTGTGTTTGTAAATTTGATGTACACTGGAGAGGCAATTGATGATGGAAGATATATTTGGATTTTTCCATCATCCTCTCCGGGTTCTCCTCTTCCATGTCCTCTTCCACTCCTGAGTAGCTATCTGGGAGTGTAGCTTCTAGCTCTTCACAGCTAGAAGTTTCTGTACTGTGGGTCCTCATGATCTCGTGGATGACTCTGCACCTGCAGCTCTGAGGGATTACACAAGGAATATGTATTAGCATAAAAACACCATGTCATAAATAGCCATATTTTATTTAACTAGTTAGGTTTAGTTATTCTCTGGTCACAGGAGAAAATTGTTGCCTGCATGCACATGGCTTTGGTAAGATCTGCATGGCTTCATTTTTAGCCGTGGACAACAGCATAGCCTTAGGTCTGGGTTCCTCTCAGCCCTAAGGCAGGAGCCCAGTCACACTGCCCCAGGCAGTGGAGGATGTTACATTCAGGTGTGATTCATATTTAAATATGCAGAATTGCTCCATGGAAATGCTTTATTCACCATATGGGGAGGCAAAGTTGACTGGGCTCCTAATATAGGCAATTAAATTAACTGAAATCTGTCCAGATCCTACTGTACACATCTACTCCTCTTTCAGCTCTTTTTTTCTTCCTCCCTCACCAAGATGAGACTGCTATAGGGAACACTGTGCTCCTCTGCAGAATTTGGCATAATTCCTGCTGAGCAAACTTCCACCTTTCATGAAGGTTTAGATTCTGAAGCCTTCTCTAAAATCACACAGTACTTCTCAGTGCCTGTATAACTAGTTCTAGAATACATGTGTTAGTAGATCTTTGTGGTGAGTAGTGGGAATAATCTTGCAAACTGGATTTCCTTCAGAACAAACCTATGTCAGTAGCTTTCTGACTGTATTTTCCTAAAATTAAGAAGAAAAACCTAGCAATCAGTTATCAGTTGGCAGAAAGTCAAAAGACCAATAGAAAATGTGTTAAGACTAGTAAAAATTGTATATGGGCATCCTGATATATGATGCTGCACTTCTTACAGTACCCACAGAAAATAATGTATTATGTATTTCAGATATGGTTATAAACCTCAGCCATGATGTTCAGTGCTTCTTCAGCAGTTCAGAAATAGGAATAATAACTAGTAGTGAGCTAGACGTTTGTGTTTAATGCAGAATTTATTCCACATCTTAGACAGTTTTATATGATTGAACTATTGATTTTAATTGTATATGTCAGAATTTAGCTGCTCAGTCACAAGTGTGATATACCTTAATCATTTGTAGGCAGGTACATGCCTCTTTAAGACTCATTTCCTGTGTAGATAATATACTGCAGTTCCCTGGACTCCTTATATGCATATCACAAAAGCCAGCACAGACAGCAAGCTTGCTAATAACAAAACAAGTGATTAATATTAATTCCTATACTCCACTTCTGTCAAAGGTTTTGAAATTTACTCTTTTTTTGTCCTGGGAGAAGATAAAATAGGAATACAAATTCTAGAATGCCTGTGTAGCAGTCTTTATGTCAGAGGTTCCTAGTTTTTAACTTGCACAATAAAAAGGGTTTCTTCCCCCTCTTGTTTTACTTTTAAAAATTTTTCTTCAAGAAGGAAAAAAATGGCATTATGTAGTCACTACAGATAAGTTGTAATAACTATTACAGTATATTTTTATACAATATATAATAATGGTAGTCAACAAAAATATGTTCTTGGCCTTATTTTTATGTAAAACTAACCATGTGCCAAGACCCTCTCATTTCCCATCTCGTTTATCATATTGTTTCTTTTTTCCTTATCTGGAAAAGTCGCCAGCATGTGACTGAGATGAAAAAAAGATTAGATACTCTTGGTACTTTAAAATAAAGGGGGTTTAGTTCTGTAGAGGCATTTCAAAAGCTAATTAGAACGAAGCAGCTGACCTTTACTAAAAATAACATCTTCAAATATTTCAGTGAAAAGTTAGGTTATACTTGCTGAATGACCATCTGGAAGACTTCCCGAGCAGCACAAATGCAGTATCAAAATAAGGATTTGTTGTCATTATGATTTAAAAAAAAAAAAGAAGAAAGAAATACATTATGCCCTCCAATCTCAACAGGGCTAATACATAGTTTTCAGCTTGTGAATAGCTTATCTTGTCAGCTCAGTATAGATGTCAGAATCATCAACAGTGGAAATGCTAGAATTTGTTCCAGTGTGGATTTGTTCCTAAATATTTCCCACTGTTACCATCTAGTGATTTTTTATTTTTTTTTTTTATAGAGTAAATTTAGTGATTTGGAATTCCCTTTTTATGAATTCATAAAATGTCTACTGAAACAGTTTTATATTCATTTATGATCATATTTAGCTTTTGATGTTTGGAAACAGTGCTATGCACCTCAGACTTTCCCTAATTCTTGAAGTTTTGATGCCTCATCCCTGGAAGGGTTCGAGGCCAGGCTGGTTCGGGCTTTGAGCAGTCTAGTCTAGAGGAAGGTGTTCCTGCCCATGGCAGGGGATTTGAATTACATTATCTTTACAGTCCCTTTAAACACAAAGTCATTCTATGATTCTGTATTTAAATGTGATTTTCCAGGAGATTTTCACTAATGGAATTTTTCAGATACGTTTGTTTCATTTAGTGACTAATTTGAAGGGAGGGGGAAAAAGCATGTGAGGAATTGAATTTAGCTTGTATGAATAAAGTCACTTCTGACTTTTGAGTTGAAAACTTTGGTCCTCAATCCACATAATTTTACCAACAATTCATTGGTGAGCTGAAATCTACTGCTTTTTAGGTGCTATTCTAGCAATTACTGACTTGCCTGATATATCTACTGATACCCCTTTTCTCATTAATCTTTGTTAAAAAGGTCAAGTATTATGTGTTCCATGATCACAGACTACTTTTCATGTAGATGACTTCTATAAGGTATCTGATACAGAGTACTTGAAATGTAAATTGGAATCAATTATTTTAAAACACATATAAATTTTAATATCATGTGTTAATTAATTGAAAGTAACGCTTTAATGCATACAGAGTTTAAGTCAATATTGGATCCTGAATTCTTAAATGCTCAGTTGTACAGAGAACTGTACTATTGTAAAGGCAAATCCTTAATTCTGGTTCAGTTGTGAATTAGTCCAACTGTAAGCCAGGTTCTATTTCAAGATCTCTGTACTGGTAATAGCTGACAAGACAGCTCAAAGTACACACTGTAGACTTTAAGATCACAAAGGCTTTCCTGAGAATTATGTGGGCGTAGAGAATGGAGATGAAACTTTGAGCATAAAGCTGGACTTGGTAATAGTTAAAACAAACTTTTTATGCATGGTAATGGAATAAATATGGAAATCAAAAGGGAAGATGAATGCTGAATAAGAAGAAACACAATTTTTACTATTTTTTCCTTTAAGTATAAACATACTAAATTATTCAGACTATAATAAGGGGAGGTAGCATATAAAATTATATTTCTAAATCCATCCACTCTATAGTTATGTTGAAGTTATAAAAGCTGAAAGCAAAACCCCATTAGAACATTGTACTGAATAGTTTGGAATATTTGGTAATCTATGGATTGCTTTAGTCTACTTTTTTTTTTCTTTTTCTTCCCACTGTTAGAACGGGGGGGGGGGGGGACGCGGTGAGAATGTTTTTATTAATTACATGCATTATGGCATATAGACAAAAAGATAATGTTGCATGGTTCACAATAGGTTTAGTCATGGCAACCTGTATTTTCCAGATTATTCTTATATTTAGGATAATGAATATGTAGTAAACTGTTCAGGTAATGAAATTTTGTCAACTGTGATGTTCTGTAGCCTCTACTGGCCTGTTGCCAGATTTTTTGTTCCAACCATGGAGCCTGAAGCAAAACTTCGGCTATTACTGGAATTTTTGTGTCCTAATGACACAGTGCAGGACTGTATGTCTCCCTCCTGACCTGGCACAAAAGAAGATCACTGCTATGTTTGCAAAATACTGTCTTATAAAACCAGTTTTGAGCACTGCATAGTTCATAACAGCCAGGAAATTTTGTTGTAATATGGCTGCATTTTAGCCTGTCCTTATTTTCACATTCCTGTCAGAATGCCATTCAAAAGAGAGGCAGCAGTTTGAAATTTATCAGTACAGTCCTTGGTTTCTAACTCGTCTTTTAAGTGCAATCCCACTTACTGATGGTAAATTGGTGGTCAGAGAATTTAATGATAGAATTGATGTTCTACAACTAGGCAACACCAACTGGAAATAGCTGACAACTGTTTTTAATTCTTTTATTTTTGCTTTTGGAACAGAACTTTAAGGAGAAAAAATCTGTCTAACAGCTTATTATTATTATTATCAAGAAATATGACTTTCTTATGGTGCACCACCTACATGAGTACAACTTTGCTTTATGTCTGCTCAGTATATTTTCCTGATGATTCTTATTGGTACCTAGTCTGAGAAGAACTCCACAGGTCATTGCAATATCTTTCTCTGAGCATAGCTACATATGTTGGGATTGGAAATATATACCATGGTGTCCAGCTAATGCTGCAGAACCAGGGAAAGCGATCCTTAAGTTGGTACAACATAACACTTCTGTGGTGCTGAAGTTTTCCTTCCTCATCATGCTTATCTCTTGTTTCTGAGAGTCCTATGATGTTCCCCTCTTTCTCCTCTTAGAGACCCAGAATATTTTTAAATTTATATTTTTTGGCTGTCTATTTATTATCATGGTTAAGATTTCTGAAAGCATTGCTTTTCAGAAATTCTTGCCAATATAGAAAATTTCACTGCATAAGTAAGCCAGAGTTTTAAATTGTGACTCTTGCCCACATCAGTTTTCCTTGGATAGATGACACAAGCTGCCCAGGTTCCTTGTTTCACTGTAGGAATGCAGTGCTTCTATTACAAGTATTGAATGGAGAGCATAGGAGACAGTTGAAAAGTATTCAACCTTAAAATTCTCTCAGGTGAAGTTCAGTGTATAAATGAATCACAGGAGAGTTTTCCAGGTGTCCTTATTCACCTTTGATTCATTCAGAAGTTTTCACATGCTGAAGGTGAATAAAATATGGCATACTTAGAGTAGCTTAGGATTCTTTTTTCGTAAGTAGGTTCTTCTTCTCAAGTATGTGATAGAACATTATCTAATCTAGAACAGATTATCTAATCCAGAACAGATCAACTTGGGTTTGATATTTCTAAGATAGTCCTTTTTCAGGCTGACTCTACAAGTACTTAGTCCCTAATGCAGTTTTTGGTATTGAAAAGAAGTTAGAACAAGCTAAAAAAAATTATAGGACTGGGCCAGATGGCTCCAATACAGAAGATGAGATATAGGTTGAACACAGAGAGATGTATGAACTGAACATATTCCCACCAGAAATATGTATGCCTAAGAGAATTTTTCCTTTTTCCTGATGTTCTGATCTTTCCCTAATGTCCTGTAATATATAGCTGGAAAGGAAAATGTCAACAGACCTAGTTACAATTTACTGCTTGTTTGTTTTATAGCTGAAATGTGGGGGAGATGGGTAAGCATAAAATTCTGGGGTTTTTCCCCTTCCAACTCTATTATAACCCCCCTAAATACTTTATGCTTACAAATGTATAATGCCTTACATAGCTGCCTTTCCATTAAGTAACCTGCATCTGAAGAGAGAAATGTAGTGTGAGATTTACACTGGGGTTTTAACAGTATTCACCATCTCTAGATAACTGGGAAGAGATGACATTTCCTAATAACCTTGTGAAGAAAGCTCCCCTCTGTCTAAAAGGCTGCCTTACTACAGTTGTCTTTTTGAGCTATGAGCCTCTTTCCCCACCTTGCCTTTTTACTCTATTCTTGTTTGTATCTAAGGACTTGTATTAAGTGCTACTAAAATAAATTTATTAATGAGACGTTCTACTGCACTAATGGTGAAAGTTAACTTTCGCTGCTCCCTGAAGGGGAAAGCATGTCAGTAATTGAGGCATTCCCCTTGCTGGTTTGTGAACCTTGCGGTGGTGTATGAAAGATGTCTTGAATTATTCAGTGTTCCTTGTTAGTTATGTTTCTCCTTGGTTTCTCCATGTAGTTGATGTAATTTTTTGAGGTGATTTGTTTTTTTTATTGTGTGGATAGAGCACCGATTTGTGAAAAACATTTCCCTTTTTCATTTTTATCATGTCTGAGAGGTAGCGTTTAGTTGCTGACATTTTCTCTTTCTCCACATTTTAGGATAGGAAATGTTTGGAAAACTTTGGAAAATGAATATTACTTTGTTTGTTAACCTTCCTACACTGACAGAAAAAAGCTTGCAGTACATTACAATACTGCTGATGCTTACAGTCCTAACGGTAATTTAGTGCTGAGATCACAGAGAATGCTTAACAGGATAAGCACTCACATTCTGTTTTATTTTAAATGACCTCTATGTATAGGTAGGCCTATTTCTGAAAATCCTCTCGTTTACATTTCACACTTGAACACACATCCATAAAGACTTTGCTTTCATAAGAGCAAAATGCACATACAATACAAACATGGAGTTTTTATTTAAAACTCTCTTTTTCTATGGTTATCAGGTTTCTCTTAGTTTGGCTAATCATAGACTACTATTAAAAAACAAAAAAAACAAAAACGAGAAAGATTGATTTATATATTGATTTTATATATGAAAGTTACTTAATCCTTCAGCTATCTACAAGGAGGGGTACCAGTTCCCCCAGCTCACATATGCTGTCTCTAAATGCTGTAAGATAAGCTGTAAGAACAACCCATTCTGGCAAAAGAAAAAACCTGTAATTTCTGTGAATATGATCTGATTAGATCTTTATTAGTCTTTCAGCTTTGAATTCCCCATCCCACAGGATAATCTTTCAAAAATGCAGAAAACATCCCTCTGTATACTGACACATATTTCACTTCTGTGTGCTTTTCTGAGCACCTGGAGGACAAGGGCAGGTTCATTAGGTTGGCTAATCCACTAGAATACATGGCAGAGCCAAATTTTACCCTTAGACCATCCCCGATATAAGCTGAAAAGACAAGAAAACAAGAAAGCTGAATGTTTCCCAGATAAGGAAAAAAAAAACAAACCACTTTCACCTCTTGGCAGACAAAAATATTTCTTGCAGTATAATTGAGCATATTTATCAGTTCATATAAGATTGTTATAATTGAAAGTCTTAATTCTATCTTTACAAGGTCACCTTGGTCCCTAACAGTGAATTGCAAAGAAAGCCAAGAGACTGAAACAGTATTCCCAGATTCTACCGGTGACCTGCTTTTACAAATTATCTCACACCTCTTTACTTCACTTTTTCATATGTGTGTGGATATTTTTACTGTACAATCTCTTGAAGATAGGATTTTTTTTGTTTGTTTGTTTGTTCTACTTCACTATCTCCAGGCTTGGTTTGGACTTCTTGGGAGAAGGTTCAGATGTGTGTAGACCTGTTTGCATTCTATGCTAATGTTTAATAGAAGAACTTTTGTGAAACAGAGAAATGCATAAAATCCACGAATTTGGGTAAAAGTCTCAGCTATCATTCAGAGACAAATTCTCCTCAAGTAAATGGTGTAAAGTAACTCTTCTGTTTCAGTCTTAATTTTTTGTAATAGCTGACATTGGCAATTTGATTTTATTATTCCTTTTTTAATCCTAAATAGCACTTTTTTAACATTATACATCTGTTATTAGAGGTTTTATTGCATTTCTGTTGGAATTTCATCCCAGTTTGTGGCTCCATCTAGAGTGATGATTTAGCTGTATTGATGTGGTAATAATATGAAGTTGATGTAGAGAGGTGTAGGTGTGCCACACTTACTGATACTGATGTAAATTGCTTAATTAATGCCCTACATGCAAGGTTGAGAGTATCCCTTCAGATTTAGGAGCTTATCAGAACAAATTCTGAATCAAAACCTTTTAATTCTTGCATGGTTAAGCAATTCAGAATCCAAGAGATGTGCAGAAATTCAAAGCTTGAAGTAATTCTTTGGAATTTTAGTATAATTAGGCTGAAAAGGAAACAGAACTTTTGGGGCAAAAGGTAATAGAAAACCCAAAACATATGCACATATTTTTCAACCTAAGAAAATAAAAGTTGGAACTACTCTTTATTCAGAGAGATGTAAATGAAGTTCTGAACAAAAATGCAGCTGCTCCACTGCATAAATGTCTCTGCAACTCTCATACTAATAAGATTTTAATCTGAAATGCTCATAAAAAAGTAAAGTACAAATCATTATTGAGGCTCATTCCATGTGAGATGGCTGCATGGACCTTGATCAGTAGTTCACAACCTCTCTCATTACATTCTGCTTTTCATTTACCAGGGAACTATCATGACTACTTTTCCCTTTGGCAGTAGGGTAACAGCTTCTGTTACCTGCCTCACACTGGCATTTTTAGATGTTTATCCTAGAGGAAAGATGTGTCCCAAAATGTTCCAATGTTGTAACTGCAGCTAAATTTGGTCAGGCAGCTCTACAGGAGTGAAGTGCTACTGAAGAATGAAAAAAAGAGGCTGTAAATTACAGGCTATATTTATGAAAGTAGAAAGTAGTTTTCAAATATTTCTGCATCCCAAAGTCCTGAGGCTGCAGAGAGTACACTACAATATAATATTCCCATTCTATAATGGAAATAGAGGAAAATAATTTTTAGGAAATTATTACTTCCTTAGACTTTTCCATTTATTTTTTGTGGAGAGATTCTGTTTCAAGCTACAATATATTTTTTTTGAATGAAATATCATTACATAATCTACTATCACAGGATTATAGGCATTTTAGAGCAAGTATGTTTGATCACAGATATTTCTTTGTCTTATTTATTCTGCATGCCTAAGGATAATTTGAAATCAGAAGGTGGTTTCTTATCATTATTTGGAGTTTCTTATGAAACCTTGGTTTGAAGATGCCCATTGTGATAATTAGCATCATTTACCTTTGCGTAAAACATCTGCATTAACTGCACTTTTCATTTTACTCTTGTTTTTGAATCTGTGAGAAATAGAGGAACTTGAGCATTCATCTTCAATTCTTACTTTTCTGATGTGGATTTATACTTGTTGGACCTTGATTATCCTTGTGTGTCCCTTCCAATTTAGGGTATTCTATGATTCTTGGGAAGATAAAAACATATGTCTATGACTATCTGCACTTAGGTAGCTCAATACAGAAAATTAGCAAAAAGCATGAAATTTTAATAATGTTGCCGTTTTTAGCAAATTTCTTGTAAAAGATGAAGTAAGTTAGGCAGAAAATACATGATATGAACCCTTAAGGTTGACATTTCAGTTCAAATTAGAATTTCTGTGTAAGATTGCTTTCTTAGAAGACTGACGTACTTAGGAAATCAAAGGAACTTTTGAAGAGTAATTTGACATGAAGAGCAATGTGTTCATATTCTGATTTTACAAAGTACAAAAATGTCAGTTATCAAAATGGTGTTGATTACATTTCACAGCTGTTTATGCTGATTCCAAGGAAGAGAGTTGTGGGAAATTTTTCTGAAGTGTGAATCTGGCCTCTTTAGTACCTTTTTAAACATTTTAAACCACTACAAACAAAAGCATTGTCAAAAATTAAATAATAATTAAATAATAATTAAAAAAAAGCCCTTGGATTGTGTATAATTTGTTAATTGAATATCGATGGATGATTTAAGTTACATTGTAATATAACTTATGCTTAATTATAACAGTCATGAGCACTAGAAAAAATTCTAAAACCTAATATAATGCACTTGAAATAATAATGTAATTAAAATCTTGTGAGGATGAGGCCACTAATCATGTTCTAGAGACAGAAGCTGTGCATGTGAAACTGTACGTTCCCTACTGAGGTCTTCATGTAAATTTTTGTGACATATTCAGGGGTTGATGCATCCCCCCATTTGGCTACTGATAATACAAGAATAATTTCCTTCTGCTTTCTAGAGAATTAAAAGGATGACTCAAGGTTTCAGTAGCCTTCACAGTGCCCTATCTACTAAGAATTTTCATTTCATTACCATGGAAATAAATAAGTTCTGATGTGAAATAAAAATTAGTAAGTGTATCAGCCAGCAAGCACTTTACAGAGCATATACTTTTGGAAATGAAGATAAAAAAGAGCAAAACCATTTTCTGTCACTGAAATACAAGAAATGTAGCTATTATAAATGCAGAGTCTTAATTTTAGGTTGCTCATAAAGTGCTCTTTAACAGTTGAGAAGGACCACTCATTTTATGTGGTTCTTTATACTCTTTGAATACTTAATATTGGGTTGTTTAAAAAGCATCTATAGGATAAAATAGGTTTTATAGCGCCCCTGGCACAATTTCTACCTTGGTATATGCAATTCTTCAATTAAATTATTAACAGATATAAAGAATTATTCATCCTGTATACTTTAAATGTTGGAGGAACCTACTAATGTGTAAGGTGGCCCAAAATTAAAAAATCATTTAATCAACAGCTTAATTGTTCTGTTGGCACTTTTCTTTTTTTTTCTTTTTTTTTTTTTTTTGTCTTCCATTAACCAAAAAATGTCTGACAGAGAATAATGGAAACTCTGTAATTATGAATTGAAACCAATAACTTCTTCAGTCACATATTCAGGTAATGATCTTGCCTAGAGATTATCAATAATTTATGTGTTAAGAGAAAGATATTTGGAAGATATGAATATATTTCAGGAATAATTAAGTTATTATCAAATCTTCTCTTAAAGGTATAAATAGAGTCTGTAAGAAGGATGTTCATGCTGGCAGGGTCAGGAAGGAAACATCACACTGAAATTTTAACAGCATTAAATAAAGATAGGTTTCAAAGGAAGGGGAAAGGAAGGGAAAATTTTTCTTATGGCTGTGATCACTGATAAGACAAAACAGTGGGCAACATTGTGAGGAAAGTCTACATATGGGGTATGCAGAAGCTCTGAAACAACTCTCAAAAAAAAATCAATATTTTAATAGTGATGTTGACTTTGGAAAATGTTCTCTTTAAGCTTCTGGAAGCAGAAGGGTTCTCCTTTTTACTGATTTGCATATTACCATCTCTCTATTAAGGTTTCCTAGAATGGTGCAGAGAAGATCCTTTTATTCAGGTTTCCAATGGCATTTTTCACTTTGCATCTCTGTTTTTCCCATCCCTGTGACCTTTTTATTGATTACTTTTCTTTTAAATTAGGGAGCTATTAGCATACTTACCCCAGCTGGATTTTATTTACATTTCTTTGATCTTCAAACTTTCTTGAAAAACTGGTAGAAACTGGTTTCCAGTTACTGTTGGAAGGTGAATTTATTACTTTGCTCATTATACTCAAGAGGAGTTTCTTTTATCTATGTCTTCTTTTCCCCCTCTCTCTTTTCCTTTCTTTTCCATGCTTATTTTAATTTCACTAGGCATTCAAAATTTCTGATGACATTAACCTTCATAAAAGTGATTTCAGTTACTAATATTTTATTGTATTCAGCTTTAACAGGGACTCAGAAGCTCACTAAGGAATATGTCAGTACTGTTTTTGCTCATTGCAAAGGCTTCTAGGCAGATTAATGAGTTTAACACTATTATGCAGCTGTAAAGCAGACATAAACTGCTTAAGGGGTCTCAGAACATAATTGGCAAAATTTAGGTGTCTTGGCATCAGTTTCTCATGCATTTTAGGTACCTTGGAGAAACTAAGACAACTGTATGAAGTGACAGATATGACACAGGACCTTTAGAAATCTGACCTTTTATGGAGTGGCAGCTCTAAGCTTGGCAGAATACCCTAGGGCATCTGAAATGTTACTAGTCTCATACACAGAATCAGCTGAATTCCATCCCAGATCTTTTGTTTCATGTTCTTAATCTGCTGTAACACTTTGATACACAATCTTACTTATCTGCAGTGTTTGCAGTGTTGTGCACCAAAACCTGTATTTTGGGAAATATTCTCTTGTGTTTTACCTAATAGCTGGAGTTATCTCAAAAGGTCATGCTTGTTTTAAGTGTGATATTGTTTTTTTCTGGTCTCTGGGGTGTATATATATACATTATCTCAACCATTGCCAGATTGTGAGAGACATAATACTGCAATCTTTCTAAAAAACCTCCTTAATAGTAATTTGACACTATTCAAATTCCTATTGTGTATACAGAGTTAGACATATTGAACATCAATATCTTTATGGATTTTCAGTTAAGTAAGAAATTAAATAGTGACACCTGTTTTGGAAAAAGAGTGAGATTTTAGTATCTGCATTGCTTTAATAAACTGTCTTAAGTCTGTGATGCTAAATGTCTAATTGGAGGACTGGGGAGACAAGCCCTTAATTGTTCTCTTTAAGAAAGTGCATGTTTAAATTTTTATTTTTTAGAAAAAAAATAAGTTACTAGGAAGTTGAAAGTAAAAGAAATAGGAATAACAACAAAAAAAAAAGGTCACTTTAACCCTCCCCCTGATTCAACACAAGTATAGCAGCCAAGATCAGATATTCCTGATAGATATCTTTCTAATACACTCTGGAAATCCAACATTTTTCTGTGGTCAGGTAGGCAATCTACTCTAGCACACCTTGTATTTATGAAAGTTTCCTTTGAGATGTTTATTGAAATTTAAGTATTTTGCCTCTGTTAACAAATTTGTAGTTCCTTCTTACTGCAGCCATCTTTTTCTTTAAAGACTAGTATGCCTCTTTAAGACTCCTTCCCTCACTAGATTAAATAAATCCATTTTCCATCCATATATTACATTTGCAAGGCCTCTGCTTCTTTCTCTTGTCTCTCTTCTGGACTCTAAGTAGTCATTTCACAGTTTTCTTGCAGTTTTCAATTGAAAGCTCAGTTTGCAGCTGAAGTATTTCAAGCTGTGATTTGCTACTTCTTGTCCCCAACCACCAGCCCTACAAACGTATCTCACTGAATGTTGTGTAAGTGCCTAGAGAAAGTTCATGATAAGACTTTTTTTTACATTGTACTTGGGGATATTATTGGGAAAGGAAAAAAGAAATGGGAGGCAACACCTTCAAAGTCTGATTCTGACTGAAATAATCCTCCAGTGATGTCATCCATGACCTTCTTCTCACTTTACTGCAAATTTTTTATGCTAAACCAGGAGAAATCTTAGAATTTTCTTGATGACACAATATTTTACAACCAGCATGTGAATTTACTGCTGAAACTCAGCAGAAAATTATTTTAGAGAGTTAAAAAAAATCAATTAAACAAGTGTTAAAAATAATGAAGGCAATAAAACACTTTAATCAAGCCTAGTGCTGTGCAAATCGTGACAAAAATTAGCTAAGCAACAAAATTAATTTTCCTTTTGACTGTTTTACTTCCCTTCTGATAATAATGACAAAGTCAGTTTATGCTACTTGACAGTCATTATTTCTTTTTATCTGTCTAGATGCAAGAGAAGGGCTTCCAGCTGAAATTTATGCTTTTCTTTAAAGGATAAGTAGAATCTTTCTGCCTTGCTTGCAGTTTCATTTCCAATGAAATGCAGCTCTGATGCTGCTCTAGAGCAAATGTTACTGAGACTTGACAATCAGTCCTATATAAAATGTATATCCTGCCCATCCCTCCACCCCATGCCTCTGCCAAAACACCAAACCAAAACCCAAACCTATCTTGCATTATAAAATCCAGAAACATCTCCCTTTTGGTGCTTCATTCATGTACCTTAAATATTTCCTAGTGGTACTGATGAGTTTGTTTTCTTTGTGGTCCTTTACTTCTAATAATAGAAAATAAGTAAAACAACTGGCAGAGTTTCACTTCTGATAGACTTCACAGACTCATAGAACCATAGAATGATTGGAAAAGACCTTAAAGATCATGTAGTTCCAAGCCCCCTGCTGTGGGCAGGGAACCTTCCACTAGACCAGGTTGCTCAAAGCCCCATCCAACCTGGTGTTGAGCACTTCCAGGGATGGGGTTTCCACAGCTTTTCTGGCCAACCTATTTCCATGCCTCACTAGTGTCACAGTACAGAATTTCTTCCTTATATCTAAACTAAACTTGCCCTCTGTCAGTTTAAAACCATTGTCTCTTGTCCTATCAGTACACATGCATGTAAAAAGTCATTCTCCAGCTTTCTTGGAGGTCTTGGAGATCTTTGTGGCCCCTTCCATCCCAAACCGTTCTCTGATTCTATGAAGAACAATTCCTGATTAATGATAAACGTCAGCTTGACTTTTAGAATATTGAGTCAGATGCTGCAATTTCTATTTCCAGTGTGTTTGAGTTTGAGCGTGCAGAGGGGGAGAGAAAGGTCAGACAGATTTTTCAAAATTGGAACTTTGGTAGCTATAGCTCCTGCTTTAAGCATTATTTTCATGTTATTGGTTTGGTGTGTAGAGATATGTGTGTCCTTGCATGGGATCAGGCTTGCATGATTGATTAAAAAAAAAAAAAAAAGAAAGAAGAAGAAGCAGCAGTTCAGTTCATACAGCAGCTCTCACAGCCCTCTGGCATTTAATTATGTAGCTCTGCTAACTATATTCAGGAAGCTTTCTATTTTTTTCTTTTTCCTTTTTTTTTTTTTCCACACGCTTTTCATAAGGCTACTACATCTTTATTGGCTACATTGAATATGTGTCAATGGAGTTGTTTTCCATGCTGCATGAGTGCGCTGATGCTGTGATATGCTCTTGGCAACTCTAAAATAGAAAGCAGTAGCATCAGTGCAATACAAGAACAGTTCAGGACAGACAAGTGAGAGAGAGCAGCTACCACATTGCCTGTCTCATATAATAGCTGTTAGTAATGGATTAGGATCCTCTCTGAGGCTCTGAGATAGGGCAGATAAAAATGATAACCAATTTTGTGGCATGTGCATGACATAAATTCAGTTTGAGGTTATGCAATTAAATAGCATTAAGTACCATAAACTACAGCAAGGTTTATAATTTAGAGTACAGAATGCTATTTTATGCAGCAAACAAAAAGACTTTCATGCAGCTTTAAAAAGAGAGGTGAAAGGGAAACTTTTTTAATACATTACATGTATTTCGGGTTTTTTGTTAGGGTTTTGTTGGTTTTTTTTTAAGTAAGAAAACAGTTATCTGTTTTCAGAAGACCAGTGTTAAAAATGAACTATCTAGTGGTAAATAACTCAGCCTTGATGAATCACAGAGGAAGTGTACCTAGTGTAAAAGCAGCATCTCATGAGGTTTTGTGCCCACATTACCAAAAAAGGTGTTCTTTGGATGGGCAGAAAGGGAAAGCCCAACAGTCAAGCCAACTGAAGTGGCCATCTGTTCTTACAATTTTTAAATGGAGACAAACTTTGGAAGAGCGTCTACTGAAGAAGCACAAAACTAAACTGAATTGTTTTCAGGTAATGTGTCAGTTACAGAATACCTTTGCTCTTGTAAGTAATAAGATTACACATAATCAACAATTGCATATGGTTGTGTCTAAGAGATTAACATTAGATATGCCTGTCATATATTGCTCCTAATTTGCATTATTTTTTTGGAAACTTGTTATGAATATGTTTTCAGAATTTTTGTTAGTGCACAGCCAAGAATACGATGTTTTAAAAGGCTAATTTAGTTCTCACTGATGCTTTCTGAAGTGTCAGCATGTATTATTTAGTAGGTTTTGCTGAAAATCATGGAGTCTTTGCAACATCTCAGATGAGAGCTCTCAAATAAGTGATAATTCATTTTAAATATCAATATGGCTATATGAATTTTATAGTCAATATAATGACTGTTATGTAGTATTATATTTCAGAGATTACAAATGAAGTCTTATTTGCTCTGCGTTATATTTTTTCAGTTCCATATTTGATTAAAAGCAAATTGAAAATAAAGATGTTTACAATAAACGTAGCAATTATTATAGAAGAATGTTGACAGTCACTGTAATGTTTGCAAGACTGTGTGAGTTCTCGCCACATTTCAACCTCATGTTTTGAAGTCCCACAGTAAACTACATGAAATAAATATAGATTTGGAAATGGTAAAAATGCAATAGAAATGATATCTCAATAAGACTCGGTAAGAATTTCGTTAAAGTCAAAGTCCTCTGCTAACTTCAGTGCAAGCAAAATTGCGATAATAATCTTCGGAACATGTATTACTAGCAATGTTAGATATTAATATATTGGACCGTATATAATGCTGTTTATATCTGTTTTCAGGATATTGTGTAGCAAACAGTTTCTGCTATTATGTTGCTACTCTGATTTAACAAATTTATTCTCGTTAATGCTGTCACTTTCAGATGGACAGTTACGATTCATGGATATAATGACATCTCATTCTAAGTTAACTTTCAAGCAGAAATCCTTTTAAACTTCAGAAGACAAAACTTAACTGTACAAAAGAGTATAAAGCATTTTTTAACAAGTACTGGATTATATTATGGTTCTGGTAGTAGTGTTTGAGTGATAATGGGAAATGGGTCATAATGATCATTCCTAATTCCATTCTTTTCAGAAGTTTCCTTTTTAAACTTAAATGCAGTGAAGGCTTTAGTAGAGGATTATTTTAAAGAATTCATGTACTGTTCATTTGCAGAATAACATTTATAGAATGATCTGCTTTGTACTCATTTGACAGTGCTAAGCACCAAAATCAAAACGCCGTCTGCAGAATTCTTTTTTTCCCCAACACATTCTTGCACCTCTCTTTGAAAATAAGACCCTAAAGTTAAAAAAAAAAAAAAAAAAAGATAGGAAATATTTTAAAATGCAGTTGTCGTGTTGTCAAGAACTCAAACATAATTCTATTTAAATGTTCTGTAACACACATGACTTTGATTAAAACAATAAGTTTTATATGGTAGTGGAAGGAAAAATTGTTAAAGGAAGCAACTTTGAGTAAATCTAAAATAGAGAGATCTAATATATTATCATGCTTAACACAGAAATCTACTTAAATACAAGTAGATTAGCCATTACAATATAAACAAGATAAACTTTATGATGTTTATGATTTATTTTCATATTATAATATGTATAAATGATTTGCAGAATTTGTGTACCAGCTTGGTGTTGACTTCGAGTGTAGGTGCCAGATTCTTAGGAGAGGGAAAAGGAGCAACATACCTTTGTTGCCTCATTTGAGTTTGGGGTGAACAGTCAAGAATTATATTTATGAGGTGATCCTAAACTGCAAATTTATCTAGCAAAGAAACTCTGTCTGATGAATCACAAAAGGATCTTAAAAAACTGTGAGATAAAATGGTTGATGAAATTTAGAATGAACAATCGTAAATCTGTGCATGTGGTGGTGGAGTCTGGGTGAACACTTAATTAGTTGGGCTTTGGATACTCAGGACAAAGATCTTAGTTATGGGCATTCCCAGATAAGATCACCTCAGCTGAAAAAAAACCCAAACCAAAACAAAACAACAAACAAAAACAAAGACCAAAAAAATTCCAAACCCTAAATCCCTTCTCCTATAATATAAATTATTAGGAAAAGCAGAGAGCACAGAAAAAGGCCATGACCAGAAATAAACAGAACAGAAACAGTGTCAGACAGGAATTACCATTTTGATGGGGTAACCTCAAGAGGCAAGAGGAAACAGGACTATGAGGATTTTCATCTCTTGAAACAAATGCTGGGGAGATGCAGTAGAAAGGATATCTTGAGGGCAGTGCACAAATAATGAGGGCCACATATCCAGCAGGTCGTATTCCAGAAAGTCTCTGAGCTTGGTGAAATCAGCCAAGAACATCCTCAGATGCAACAGCCAGAGAAGAGTCCTGCCCAGTCTAGAACTATTAAGACTCTCCATCCAAGTGTCTCTGCTGAAGAGGGAGAGATGACAGGTGCACACTTAGAGCAGCTATGTTTTGTGAATAAGTTCAGAGGGCCAGATGGTAGCACTGGGGGGCTGCAGCACACCTGACTGGAGAGGGAGGTGCTGATCTATTCACCCTGGTATCCACTAAAAATCCAATATAATCTGCTTTAACTTTTGGTCAGCCCTGAAGTGGTCAGGCAGTTGGACCCTGTAGGTAACTTCCAACTGAACTTTTTTCTGTTCTATTCTACTGTATTCTGTTCTAGGTATTTCCATACTACTTGGGCTTGAGGAAGGCTCCATTCCCAAAGTTTGATGTCTGTGGTGGTTCAGGTTAAGGAATTGCAGTAGTGACCTTTCTCTACTCTCCTTTTTGCTTATACAGGGGAGCAGGAGATGAGGTCCTAGAGCAAGGGTCAGCACACTCAGCTAGAGAAACTGAGTGACAATTGTCTTTTTTCCTCTTCTGGCTACTTTGGTACCTGGGATACTGGGTAGATGGCCATTTGGTCCAATCGCTATTGCCGATACTTACGTTGTTACATTTGGTTGAGAGGTAGTAACTCTAAAAGATTGTTGAGGTTTTTTGGTTTTCTGTTGATTTTGGCTGGTGTAGAGTTAATTTTCTTCATAGTAGCTGGTATGGTGCTGTGTTTTGAATTTGTGATGAAAGAGTGTTCATAACACAGGGATGTTTTTGTTGTTGCTGAGCAGTGCTCACAAAGAGTCAAGGTTTATCTGCTCCTCACAGTGCCCTGCCATAGAGTAGGCTGTGGGTGCACAAGAAGTTGTGAGGGTATGGAGCCAGGACAGCTGATCCCAACTAACCCAAGGCATGTTCCATACTATATGCTTTTGTGCTCAGCAATAAAATTTAGGGGGAAAAGAAGGAAGTGGTGAGATTTGGAGTGATGGTGTTTGTCTTCCCAAGTCACGTTATGCGTGATGTCCTGACGATGACTGAAATCTGCCTGCCATGGGAAATGGTGAATGAATTCCTTGTTTGGCTTTGCTTGTGTGTGACTTTTGCTTTGCCTATTTAACAGTCTTTATCTCAACACACAGATTTTCTTACTTCTACCCTTCCCATTATTTCCTTCATCCCACAGAGAAGGAGTGAACAGCTGTGTGGGCTGCCTGCTGGGGTTAATAGTTTAATAAAATGCCAGAGTTAGTTAGGGGTTAGTAAAAAACAAGAGTTTTTTTAGCAGACTATGGATTATATAATGACTTAAAATACCTAAGAATGGAAAATGAAGTTTATTCCAGTTTAAGTAAGTTTTTATTAATGCTTATAATATTTTTTGCAGTAGGTTTTGAAGAGCATGAGAGAAGTAAATCTTAAGGAGGAAAAATAGAGAAAATGTTAGGTGAAAAAAGAAACAGGAAGACATAAATAGGCTCATCATGCCTTAGAGAAAGTATGCATACAGTGCAACAAGCCATTTATGAAGATTTCTACTTAAGATTTGTTTGGGGAAGATCATATTGTGGTAGGTGATTTGATTTATTGCTTTGGAAACCTTGGTTAAAGAGTAACGATTAGGATGGTAAATACACAAGGAAGTTCATTCTGCTTTTCTAAGACTAGAACAGCTGCTTTCTGCTGCTTGTCATGCCTTTAGGCCTTGGATTTGCACTGGAGACTCATGAAACAGCACAAGTGGTATAATATCTCACTAAGATAGGTTAAGCCTGGAAGCAGTCTTAGTATCCTAGAATCCTAGAATAGTTTGGGTCAGATCATCTAGTTCCAACCCCTCCACCATGAGCAGGGTTACCTTTCACTAGATCAGGTTGCTCAAAGCCCTGTCCGGCCAGGCTTTGAGGCCTTTTAATGTCCTTTTTCCAGTGGTTGGTTTGGGGTGGTTTTTTCCCCACTGAGCAAGAGAAATTACTATCATATTGACGGTCAAATGAGACTGATATTAATTGTGCTTCAGAATGAGTCTAAAGCCCTTCTCACCTTTCTCCATAGGCTTTTATTATTTGTGCATGTTTAATATCTGATGTTTAAAGTTTCTTGAAGTCTGAGAAACCTGCAAGTCCTTCATTGACTAAGTTAGGTCTCTCCTGAACCTTTTTACTGATGAACCATTTTTTTCTTTCACAGATGCTATCATGATAGCAGCAATTTTGAGTTAAAGTTCACATGTGCTGTGTACATGTCATATTTTGTGCTCCCTTTTCCAGTCTTTAGCTCACCGGAGGGGTCAGCATTCCCCATGGAGAGTGTCACGTATTTTGCATACTTAAACCAAGCATCTGCCATAAATATTTGCAAGGTGCAATTTCAACAGAAAGGGGGGAAATAAGCACTTTCCTTTGCACGTATCTTGCACCGACTACATGCTTCCCGTCGTGCCACCAGTTGAGTTACATGTATTGGTTCTGGCTGAGCTGGAGTTCATTTCCCCATAGCAGCCCTCACAGTGCTGTGCTTTGCATTGGTAGCTAGCAGAGTGTTGATAGCACACTGGTGTTTTGGCTATTGCTGAGCACAGCATCAGCATCAGCACTGTAACATTCCTTCTTCAATCGAGGGCAAGATCCTGGGTGGGAACACAAATAGGCCAGCTGACCCAAACTGACCAAAAGAATATTCCACACCATATGAGGTCAGCTCAGATATAAAAGCTAAGGCAAGGAGCAGGAAGGGGGGCATTCATTGTCTCCAATGGCTGCCTGCTGAGGAACCCTTACACGTGCTGAAGCCCTGCTGCTCAGGAGTGACCAACCATCGCTGCTCATGGGAAGTAGAGAATAAACCCTGCTATCTTTCACTTCACTTTTGTGCACACAAGCTTCCTCTTTGCTTCTACTGTAACAAACTGCCTTATCCCAACCCACGAGTTGTTTTCCATCTTACTCTCTGCCCTGTCTGGCTGGGAAGGGGAGTGATAGAGTGGCTGGGTGGGCACCTGACATTCAGCCAAGGTCAACCCAACACAGTACAGAAGGTCTAGACTTGTTTCGAAGCTACTCCATGAAAGTTATGTTTGAAAGCAGCCAGATGTAGTATGCCTTTTCTTCCAGCTATTCCATTCTGTTTAATGCTATTGGGCCTTATGACAGAATTAAAAGAAATAAAAAATGTATTCAATTTCTTAATGCAATTTTACTCTAATTAGATATGGAAGGGAAACTACTATCTATAATTGTTTTACTGCATAAATCTTTCATGGTCACAACAAACCCTTGAAGGAAGAAATAGTCTTTCTTCCCCTGCTTCCTGAGTCTTCCCCTGCTGTCATTGCCTTCTGATGTTGTTTTCTGAAGTGCCAAAGTAGAGAGTTTCAAAGGCAAAGAACAAGACACAATAAAAGAATGTTTCTTTTGTTTCACACATATAAAGCAGTTATCTTCTACAGTCTGAAATTTCTTTAATAATTGGTCTTAATCTACTGTATTGAGGTGATTAATCATATAGATATTTCTGGACTGCTTCTGGGCTAAATTAATGTAAGTCAATGTTACAGTACACCTGTGTTAACACCATTAAGAATGAAGTGAAACACTGGGTAATTGTGAATAGTGTGCACCAAGTGATTTTCTAAATACCTGTGTTCCCATACTAGATCACAAAGAAGTTACTGGTGGACTTTAAGGATTGATTCTAGAAAACAATAAAATAACCTTGTCCTTTCAGAGTGCAAGAGTTCCACTGAAGAGGTTAGAAAGGGTAGGGCTGGAGAACAGCATTTAATCTCATGAATCTCTTCCCTAGTATCTGACTACAGACTGAATGTATAAGACAAATTTAGCTTTTAAGATTACTAGGTTTAATAAAATCCGAAACAGAGAAATATTCCCAGACTGGAAAGAAAACACAATATAATTTTACACAAGTTTAGGAATATCAATAAGCAGTAGATGGGACTGCTGTGGATTGAATTGGAAACCATCTTTTAGAATCCTGTCACTGTG
>JAWWLV010000001.1:33569470-33592095 GCA_035041135.1 Platyrinchus mystaceus
TGGTTTTAAATGGAAAAAGGGTAGACTTGGATTAGATATTTGGAATAAATTTTTTACTGTGAGGGTGATAAGGCGCTGAACCAGGTTGTCCAGGTAACCTGTGGATGCCACATTCCTGGCAGTGTTCAAGGCCAGGTTGGATGGGGCTTTGAGCAACCTTGTCCAGTGGACAGTTCCCTGCCCATGGCAGGGGGGTGGAACTAGATGATCTTTTAAGTTCCTTTCCATTCCAAACCATTACAGGATTTTATGATTTTAAGGGTATTTGACAATGTGTATTTAATGGCAACCATCCTTTATTTGAGGACATTTGAATGTATCCTTAAAAGAAAGTTCTATTTTAAAGGCTGTAAAAGAAATAATGAGTTTTACACTTAACCCATGTTTACTTATCTGATGTTTTCATTATTATACACTTTATCTCACTACTTTTAATTTCAAAAAGAGTATAATAAATGAAATTCTGTGCTAATTTGGTTCAAACTGCCATTAAGATACTCTGGACTGTCACAGGACAGGAATGAGAAGTAAAATTGAAGGCCTGTTAAATTGTGAATCCTGGTTTCTTTAATGAAGTACAAAAATTAATTAACATGAATTTGCTAGATCCAGTCACAGATATACTTGTGACTGGTGGCTGGTTTCCCCTTTTCAGCACCATCCAAGCTGTGTTTAAAAGTGTCTTGGCAAGCATATCTTCCTTTTAATATGTTTATCAACCCTCAGTTAGATGCTGAAACATTTTATAATAGAGCTGCTAACTTAGTTTTCATTAGAGAATCTCTTGGTGAAGGTATGATAATGTATTTCTTAGTATCTGAAATATTATCAAAATGAGACAAATAAGGAGGCTTGGGAAGTGCCTTTCTCTTATGACAGAAATACTTAAAACAGCAGAAACACAATAAATAAAATGTGAATGTCATGATATCTCAGCCAGGGGAATGGGAGTGTAATCAGAAACTTGATACTGGAGGCTGAAACAAGCATATGTGGAGAAGGAAGAAGGGAAGGGTGAAGGTGGAAGAGAGCAGAACCAGTTGGGGTGGCTGCAAGGAGGACAAAGAACTGTACCTCATGCAGCTCTGTCTGGAAATATGAATCAAGTGGATATAGAAAAAATGAACATATCTTTTTGTATTATTGATGCTATAACAAAAATTTATATATTTTATATAGGAAATGTTTGTTATATGTGTATATAAAAGAAAAAGTCTGAGATAAATTACAGATTTAGTAAAAACCAAAGATATTAAACTAGAGAAAGTAATTATAATTATTACATCATAGCTATCACAACTGAGTTTGGTATTGTCATGGTTTAACCCCAGAAGGCAGATGAGTCCCACCCAGTCACTCACTCCTTCCACCCTGTGGGATGGGTAAGAGAATTGCAACAGGCAAAGTGAGAAAACATACCATTTAATAGGTAAAACGAAAGCTGCTTGTGCATTTAAAGCAAAACAAGGAGTTCGTTCACCACTTCCCGTGGGCCGGCAGGTCTTCAACCATCCCCAGGACAGCAGGGCTCCATCATGTATAAGGGTGACTTGGAAAAAAAATGTCATCACTCCAAATGTCCCCCATTTCCTTCTTCTCCCCCAGATTTATCTGCTGAGCATGACACCTTATGGTCTGGAATATCCCTTGGGTCAGCTGGGGTCAGCTGTCCTGGCTGTGTCCCCTACCAGCTCCTTGTGCACCCCCAGCCTCCTTCCTGGTGGGGGGGCTGAGGAGCAGAAAAGACCTTGACTCTGTGCAAGCACTTCTCAACAGTAATGAAAACATCCCTGTGTTATTAATTCTGTTTCCAGCACAAATCCAAAACACAGCCCTGTACCAGCTCCTATGAAGAACATTCACTCTAGCCCAGCCAAAACCAGAAAAGGTAGGCAGAACTGATAACATCTATTACTATTAGAAGTGCTTGATTCTATCTATACAATTGTTTTTCAGTGTGTGACTTTGAAAAAGTTTAAATGTTAAGCTAAAGTTTTCCATGTTCTGTGTCTGTCTCAGATTGATCTGACTTTTTATCCAGAATAATTTAGTCATTTAAGGACTGATATTAGGGAGTAAATAGACACTATTTTCAAACATAACTAATTACACCTGGAATTCTTTTTTGGATTACTGATATTTAAGCACTTCCAGAAGAGGCAGATTATTTTTGTTAATTGTGATGCTTCTGAAAATGCAAGCAAATTTGACTGAGTTACAATCCAGAATTCACAAAGGCTCTCCATATATTTGCTAGAGATTATAATTAAGTCTTGAAAGAGCTATTTTTCTTGCACATGCTGAAGGTTCTTACTGCTTCTACTGCCAACCAAAGTGCATGGGTATTGTTTTCGCAGGGATTAAGCATGATTAGCTTCAAGATGAAGTCAGCCTTTTGCTGTAACAAGTCACTCCATCCTTGGATGTGTTTACGTACTGGAACAGAAAGATCAAAATCTTTCTTTTTTTATTCCCTAGAATAATAAGCCCAACTGAGAAACAAACTGTATTAGTTTGGGAACAGCACTGTGTTAACACAGCTACATTTTGAGTCTGAGTAGCTTTGAAACTCGGCATTAGTGGTTATATGAATCCATCTGTCTAGATGGTTTCTGGGAAAGACAGGGCAAGGAAAATGCAGCTGGGAACCAGGAAGGGAGAGGGAAAACTTAATCACTCAGATAACAAACTCTAGGCAAATTGTAGCATAGGGAAATAACAAAAGACAAACAAAAAAAATACCCCCAAACCTAAAACCTAAATTTACCTTCACACTAATCTTGGATGCTTGATTTATTTGTGCTGGATAATTCAGGATTTGCTCAGCCTTGTAAAGCATGTGAAGTGTGTAAGAAAATTCATGTTGACATCAGCTGCATTTTTTTGGTGTTGTTTTTTTTTTTTTGATCTTGCTGCAAATTAGACCTGAAGTTTTCAACTTCAATAGTGAGAAAATTAGGCATATGTAATGACCATGGGTGACAATGCTATTTTAAATGGCTTCCCCAGTGGAACATAGAAACACTTTGGCAGAAGTGGGGTTCAAAGACAGCAGTCACAGGAATGATTTAAGTTTTTTAGCCATAAGATCTTCTTGATTAACTTCACGCACTCTCTGTTGTGGTGCAGATGAGAGAGGAGTGTTGGAAACCATTTCATCCAGATAACCTTAATTTAATTCCAAAGGAGAATGGAAAAAAACCCCATATTCCTAGTCATTCCTGAAATATCACAAACTGTATATTTTCTTCATACCAAGGAATATGCTTTTCCCAGTTAAAAGTAGGTGCATATGATGTTCCATATGGGTAAGTGACTTTAATGATCATTCTGAAAAGCTTAATCAGATGACAAATATAACATCTGTTTACATATCTCCATTTGAGATAACTAACATTCTTTTCAAAGTGACCCTCAGGGTCTGGGAAGATAATATCGTGGTTCATTACTGTAGAAATTGAGAATCATTCTTTTTGTGGTTAACATCAATAACTACAGAATTGCAAAAGGTCTTGTAAAATATGGAAATTACCATAATCAGAATGATTTAGGATCTGATGGGCTCTGGCTCTAGAAGCAGAAATGTGACTGTAATGAAGATTGAAATACTAAGGACTAGATTCTGAACTGCCTTTGACTGCTTAAATATGTTGTTTATTTGCATATAGGGAGGGGGACAGAGCTTTAATTCTCTGCATCTTCTCATTAGTTGTACCCAGTCCAGTGCAGACATGCTAAAGCATAGGTCAGTGCATTGTTCAGTGTTCAGCTCAGTTTGGTTCTGGTCATGGTGTTATTCAGCCATTTGTGAGACATGGTTAGAGTTAAAAGTCAAAGCAAATAGGAGCCTTTTCTCTATGAATGAATTCTTATTATTAATTGACTAAGTGGGTTTTAATGTCACACCAAGTTTCTAGATTTAAACAATGAGTTGAAATTAATTACTTTTCAGGACTGAAACCTAATTGGGTCTAAGTTGTTGCCTTATGAATGCTATGATATATTTACAGTTTACAGGTGAATTGACAACTTTTGTGAGAAAAAAATGTAATTGAAAATAATTGCCACATTGGCAAGTATTGACTATCTTGTGGGGAGCATTTTCCTTACATGTTAGTTCCATTAGTATATCACAGTCTGAGACAAAACCCATGTGGCATTTATTCATCTTTTTGCTGTGTTTGAGCCCATTAGTTTATGCTGAGCCTTCCAGGTCACTTGTGAAACAAGGTTCTCTCCCTAACCTCCTTTGTGATGACTGAAACCTGCTATTAAGGTCATACTATCAAAATTCATTCATGTATCCTGATATACACCATTTCTAAAGTGCTCCAGACTTGTAGGTTCATTGTTTCAAAGTTTTCCAGATGTATGATAGTCAAAACAAAGAGATTTGAACATCACAAATGAGATTTATAAAACAATACCTTGTTTTAAGCTACACTGGCATCCACTTCCTTCCCTCTACAGATGAATACCCTAATCACTCAGTTGAGTCCTATAGTGACATTTCTTATTTCCATGCTGGACCCACACTGAGAGCAGAGGTCTGCCACAAAGTTATTCGAGTAATTAGATGGGAGATGAATGGCATTCATGAATTGGCTGCAGTGACAGAACAGGTGGTCCTGGTGAGCACCAAGTTGACCACGAACCTTTGCGGCAAAAGAGGCCAACAGTCTGCTAGGCTGCAATAAGCTGAGCCAGCAGGATGAGGGAGGTGATCCTTCCCCTCTGTTTAGCACTGGCTGGTTCCTTCCCACCCCAGCTATTTAGTGATTCTGTGAATTGGGTCTGTATGAAAGTATGTGCACTGTCTTTGGGTTCCTGACATGGGTAAAACAGAAAAGCATAGCAGCTCAACTGGAGCTATTTTATTTGTTTGGTAACTAATCAGGCTACTGGAAGGCATATTTTTGACCACCCTTGAACTATTTACTAATTTCAGTAGATTTTGCTGAATGGTTTTAATCCGGAAAAGGTTCTAGAGGTGTCTCAGTTCATCACACAGGCACAGGTTCAAGAAAACCAGACGGTGACACATTCTATATATTGACTGCCAGTCACCTGTCCACATAGACACATAGAAAACAAAGATGTGTCCCCAAGCATTTCTTGTACTAGAGTAAGGACGAGTCAGTTTGGTGACTTCAGGTTGAAGTGCAAAGTAAATGTCATGGAATTTATTGATGTTACTTGTTGTACCTAAAGATGTATAGTAGATTCTGAATGTTCTGTGTTGCTATTAAAAAAAAAGTCTATGGTGATGAATCAACTAAATGATTACTGGGGTTTTGATTTGTTCTTTTGTTTCTATCAAAACCAAAACATATCTTACAGTATTTATTTGTCTGTGTTTTGATGCTTAGAGAAAGGAAGAACGTGAAACAACTTTCAGTCTACCTTTTAGCAAAGTGGTTGGAGTAGGATGGTAGGAGTCAGATTCTGGAAGATGTGTGTTTGAGAATAGGAAATCAAGGTAAAGTGTGTTTAGCTTTAGTTTAGAGATTTTTTATTTTTATTTTTTTTTAGGATTAACATTTATAGTCTGAGAGCTCTGCTATCATGATTTATTTGATCTCTTCCATGACACATTTAAATTAGAGTCACAGGCAATTCAATCCATAAAGAACTTTTATTGCCAAAAAGAAGCTAGATAAATTCAGGGAATAAGTGCCTGATTGCTAGGCTATTGCTATCAATACTAAACAAGCTAAAGTCAACTTACGCTAAAATGAACTCAGGTAAGACATCCTGCTCTCACTATCAGACTTTTCCTACTAATGGTGAGATCAGTTTTTCTGTCCGTGCTGTATCCACTTCTCTTTGAGGACAGGCATCTCAGCACAAAGGGTCTCATCATTGTTGGCTGGGATTGTCTGTTTTTGTTGAACAATTTGATCAGGTTCCTGGATTGAGATACTCTGAGACTGAAAAGACTTGGTTTTAGGTCAAGATAAATCAGTTGAGTCATACCTAGAGTAAACTCAAGAGTGTCTGTTAGATTCCATGGCAACCTTATCTTGGGTGAGAGTCTCAATACATGAGCTATTGTGGATAATTACATCCTACTCCCAGTAGTTTTGTAAATATAGCTGTTATTTTGCTTTCCTTTTTTGAACAGGTAAATCAAATACAATCTGAGTCATGTGTTAGTTGAAGCAGAAGACTGCCTATTTCAGTAAGAAAAAATATTAACTTTTAATATTGATTTAGTATGAACCTCTGTTTTAATTGGGCGTGTAAATTACTTTTGGATGGCAAATACATATATATTGGCAAAACACTGCTAACAAATCTTTACAAAAGCTGTCTGTCCAAAAAAAAGTGAATCTCAAATGCCTTAGAATATAAAAATAATGAAGATGAAGGTCATAGAAGACATTCAATAGAGAAGTTACTTGCCTGGCTTTATGTAGATACTTTTTTTTTTTTAATTTTGCTGCCAAAATTCCATCTATACACAAATTATTTTATGCCTGTAAAAGTTTTTTTTAAATCATTTTGCTGTGAGAAGATAAAAATCTCTGAATATTTTCTATACCTACCCTGGTTACCTTCAGCTTGCAACACAAACAGAATTTGTAACTCAAAAGTATGCACGCGTGTCCTCAAATATTGCAGAACACCTGGAAGCAGGTTTGAGGGATACATTCAGTGCAATAACTCAGGGTGCAGCTGCAGTGCCAGCTGCAGGTTGAGCTCTGCGGGGTGGAAGCCCGAGCCCCAGACAAGGGTCCGTGAAGTGCTGACCCTTTGCATAACAAGAGGCCCGGGAACCTGTGGCTCATCCAGGCAACCGAAAACTCGGAGACACAGCAGGAGCCGATGGCTCCAGACTTTTGCTGCTTAGAGCGTGAGTGGATAAATGCCAGGGTTTCCGTCATTCGGGACCCTTCCTCGGAGTCACCAGCTCGAGATGTTATTTAGTTACTGTACGATGATTAAGTTATTTTAAGGATCGAGACATGTGAGAGTCTGCTATGGGAAAGCTGGGGTTGAGCGGACAAGGGAACCTGGTCTGACTGTGTGAGCTGCAAAGGGGTTCAGTCCCAGCTCAGGTGGTGTGAGAGTCACTCCCAGAGTGGCTCCCGGATGGTTGGACAGGGAAGTTTCCTTAACAGCAGGTCGTCCAGGAACTGTATTTGTGCATTTCATTCCCTTATTCCTTAAATTTGTGGGTCGTGACCATGACCGGGCAAAGCAGATCTTTAGTGGAGCTGAAGACCACATACAGCAGGGCAGTCCTGAAGGTAGGACTGGTGGCCCCAGACTGGGCTGAAATGGGGTCCTGGGCTGTGTGGAGAGTGGGAGGGGACATGAGCAAGATGGGCAGGGACAATTAGGTCTCATAGTCCTCTGGGCCCTGACACTTCTCTTGGTTATAGTTTGTTGGTTATAGGTGTATTATCCTGCAAACCATTCCACAAAGAATAAAGGGTTTAGAAGACTAAAGACATTAAATTAAATCTTTCACTCTGTCAAAAAAATACTTAGTCAACACACTTCAAAAATCTAATCCCATGACAATTTACTAACAGTTGCCAAAAGTTGTTGACAACAAATGTATTATTTCTTTTCTGACACCACAGCCTTTCAGCAAGGAGACAGGTCTCACTACAATTCTGTCAAGCTTCTTAAGCACTTTTGGATGCACCCCATCCAGTTCCATGGACTTGTCTGCATCCGATTTACTTAAGTGATCTCTAGCTTCATATTCCTGTGTTGTGGGTAGCACTTCCAGTCCTGGACTTCAGTACTTATTGCAGGGACCAGGGAGGCTGAAGAGCAGACCTCACCTATGAACACTGAGAAAGCAAAGTTACTTCTCAACAAAGGCTTTTCCATGTCTTTGTCACTGTGTTCCCACATTTCTCTTTGTCTTTCTTGTGTTGCTGCTATACCTATAGCAATTTTTCTTGTTATCCTTCATGTCCATCTCCAATTTTAATTCCAGTAACACTCCAGTAACTCTCTTTCTAGAGTATTTAAATAACAAAGAAAACAAAGCTGTCAAGTGTCTTTGTAAGTGACACTATATGCTCAGTTCCACTATTCCAAAATATTTTCTGAGAAGCACTAAATATTAGAAATTTCAAGTAATAGTTCCTTTTCTTCTTCCTAATGATACCTTTTCATTGAACTCTCCCTCTAAAACTTTCTGTATTGCTTTCAGAAATCAATATATTCTTGAGCTGAAAGATATCTGGAACGTTGTTGATATATGCTCCTTTTTCCTGTTGTAATTTTTTTGCAATCATTATATCTATTTAAGAACATATTTAGAAACAGTTATTTTGGCATAAAAGCAACTCACTAATCAGTCATTAGTCATGAGGGAACAAAATTATGTTTGATTGAAATGGTAGAAGAACATGTCATCATGAAGTAGTTAAAAATACACTTTCACATTTCTGTGAAGTTTTATTTTTAATTGAGACTTATGCACTGTGTTTGGTGGTAGTGAGACAAAATTTCACAAAAAGTTTTGTCCACTCTTCCAGAGTTGTCTGCCAATAGCACTGTATATTTTTCTTGGGACCATCCAACCCTTCTTTATTTTTAATTATTTCTTTATTTATTTATTTTCATCTCACGAGCTATAGTTATGTATACATTATAGAAGAATTATAACCATAGCTTCTACCAAAGCTACCAAATTAAGTCTTGTTTTACCTACAGACAGTGAGTTCCATGAACTAACTTTTGAGGAACAGTATTTATAATTATATTAATTGTTTTCCATATTTTTCCCATATCTTTCTTTGGTCTTTTCTTGATACAAGTTATATTATTCTGTTTATGGAATTCAAGTAAGATGTACATATAAATTATTTTTATGGATAAACTGGAATCCTTTGTATAAGTGAAGATACTGGTGCTTCGTACTTTTAAGAAACTTAGTACAAAGAAGAAAAGCCAGAGGATATTTCTGCAGTCTGCATAGGAATGATGTAATATATAATTAGTGAAAGCAAACCAGAGACAAAGTTCTCAACATGTATCAAAATGAAGTAAGAAATTCTATAGCGTAATATGATATCAAAGCCATACTGTTAACTGAATAATAAAGAAGTTGTGGTTTAAGGTGTAAAAATTGATGTTAAAAAAAATCAGAAAATTGCCCAAAGGTTCTCTTAAATTAATCCTAACATACTCCAGGATATTAAGGAAATTACAGTTTGCCAAGAACGGTCTTGGAAGGAAGTCCAAAGTTATGTGGACTGTTTATATAAAATTGTTCTATCAATATTCTACGGGCTGTTCATTTTCTTTGTTTTGGGGGTTTTTTGTGTCCTAGGGTTTGGTCACTTACCTATCACTAACAGCTAGCTATCACACAAACCTGCAAAGGTCAAATCCTCTTTTGACTGGGTAAAGTTGAAAGAAAACAGTGAAATTATTATGGAATGGAGCTGAGTTATGAGGGACTAGTTAATGGACTGGATAAACAGACTAAAAAAACATGACAGCCTTTCATTTGAACTTAATGATTGCTGAGAGGGATAAAGAATGATTTAAAGTAAAATTAGAGAATAGAAATAAATAGATGAAAACAAGGAGATGGAAATTGAAAGTAACTCTGGCAAATGGTTCTCAGAGTGAGAGCTATTTGACTGAAGAGCAGTGTTTTTATCTAAATGTTGGAATTTGTTGCAATAAATGATGCAAAGCAAACCAAAAACCTTTCAATACACATCATTACCTACTTTTCAGTACAAGACTACTCAACTGTTCCTTGATTTGCTCTCATGCCTCCTTTAGTAATGTAGGCAGTAGATCAATCACACAGTCAATTAGGCTGTAAAAGATCTCTGGGATCGTGAAGTCTAACCTATGACTGAACACTGTGACAATTAGACCATAGCACTATGGGCCATATCTTAAACACCTCCAGGGATGGTGACTCCACCACCTCTTTGGGCAGTTCATCTCAATGCTTAATCACCATTTCTGTGAAGAAATACCTCCTAATGTCCAACATAAACCTCTCCTGGTGCATCATGAGACTACGTCCTCTCATCTTGTTGCTAGTTTCCTGGGAGAAGAGGCAGACCCCCACCTGGCTACACCTTTTCTTCAGGTATTTGTAGAGAGTGATAAGGTCCACCCTGTGCTTCCTCTTCTCCAGGCTAAACTCCCTCAGCTACTTCTCACAGGACTTACCCTCTAGACCCCCCACCAGCTTCGTAGCCCTTCTCTGGACATTTGGAAATCAACCTTGTCTTATATCCCATAACCTTGTCTCTTAATTGCAGAGATATGGATTTGACAGATGGACCACTCAGTGGATAAGGAATTGGCTTGGTGGGTGCACTCAAAGAGTTAAGGGCAGTGGTGCAATGTCCAAGAGGAGAGCAGTGACCAGTGGTGATCCTCAGGAGTCAGTACTGGGACCAGGGCTATTTAACATCTTTGTCAGTGACACGGATACTGGGATCCAAAGCACACTCAGCAATTTTGTCACAAAACCACGTTGAGTGGTGTGGTCAGCACGCTGGAGGGAAGGGATGCCATCCAGAGGGACCTTGACAGGCTTGAGAGGTGAGACTGTGCAAATATCATGAACTTCAACAAGGCCAAGTGAAAGGTCCTGCATCTGGATCAGGGCAGTCTCAAGCACAAAGACAGACTGGGAGGAGAATAGATTGAGAGCCATTCTGGGGAAAAGGCCTCGGGGGTGTTGGTGGACAAGAAGCTCAGCATGACCCAGCAATGCACACAGCTCGCAGCCCGGGAAAGCCAACCGTGTCCTGGTCTGTGTCAAAAGCAGCATGGGCAGCAGATTGAGGGAGGTGATTCTGCCCCTCTACTCTGCTCTTGTAAGACTCCACCTGGAGTGCTGCGTCCAGGTCTGGGGCCCCTGAAACAAGAAAAACACAGACCTGTTGGATTTGCCACTTGACAATATATAACTCTTTTTCAATCAGAAGTTAAAGTTCTTTCCTTGTGATCGTTTTCCTAGGAGAGCAAGTGGTTCCAAGAGATATCATGTGTTTTGTAACCAAGGATTTCTTTCCTGGATTTTTTTTTTTTTTTTAATAATCATCCTTATGATTAGGTCTTCTTTTCTTAAAACTAGCTATGAATAGCAGGCTGTGCTTACATCCACTAGTAGAGAAACTGCTTTTTATCTTAGCCATTAGCTTGCTTTCATTTATTTGTACACTGCTAGTCACACAACTGTGGTTTGTTTAACCTACTGTATAACACAGATAACACACACTCTAGAATTCTTCCCTGTTCAATAACTTCTATAACTTCTAGCTGTATCAAAGCAAAGAACAATGCATCCGGGCCTTTGAGATCACTTTGTGGTGCAGATAAGATGCAACATTATAAATGCTCCAAATAATATCAATAGATGGTTTTTAGTCTTCCAAGTAATGAAGACTGATATCAAGAAAAAATACCCAAAATATATACAGATATCTTCTGTCTAGAGTGACTGCGTTTATGGGTAAAGTTCATTATAAAGCCCTCAAGGATTCATTTTGCTTCTATATCACCCTTTCTTTATTCAGGTATTGTCCTTGTCGTATAAATACACAGTATATGGACCTGTATATAATTCCTCTACAAAAACACACTAGGATATTTCTGTGTGAGAAATATTTTTAGACATTGTTTTCAACTGAAATGAAATCTCTGGGGTGGCCAGATATGGACTGTAGAGAAGCAAGACAGATTTTCATTGTTCTTTTAATATTTATCAATCAACTATGTTCTAGTCAAATGGTTTTGCTTTTGTTGTGAAGTTTATATTAGTTAAAACAAGTCTTGGCTTTCCAAAGTCTGAAGAGGGCGGTTAGTAACTTAAATTCTTGGTAATGTGTGCTATAAACCTTGTCTCTTTTGGCTGTGCTGTGTCATCACTTTTTTCTGCTTTCCATTCATCTGCAGTAGAAACTACTAACCATAATAAGGCAGTGCCAGAACTGTGCCAAACTGTTTAAAGATATCTTACAAACGTAACACAAATAGCTTCATAGGGAAGAAACAATTTCATATTGTCTGCTCATAAATTTAAGAGAAGTTCTTTCAAAATAACTCTAATAGAAAGTAATCAGTTAGAAAGAGGATATTGTAATAGGCACTGCACCTAAAGAAGACTGCCTAGTTGTCTAATTGGCATATTTATTTTCTACATGGGTAGCCAACACTGGAATAAAAATTCTAGCTTGGTTATATTGTCCCCTTTCTTTATACAGTTGATGCAATATGTGTATTTTTATGTGACTGCAATGTGACTGTAATAAAACTCCTGATTAATTTATTCAATTGTGATACCTCCTGGGTATTTATGGTATACTTTTCTGCTTATGTTGCTATCTTGATGGAGACCTAGCATAGTTTAATTTCTCTTTCAAAATCAAAAATCACCTGTCATAAATAGGTGCACCCCCAGCCTCCCTGCCAGTATGGCAATACGAGGAGGAGAAAAGGTCTTGGCTCTGTGTAAGCTTGGATGTGAAATTGGTAAACCGGCTGCACTGTTCTCCACCAGCTTTGACATAATTGACTTTGAATTAATATTCCAAGCTGAGGGTTGTTTTCTTCTCTGATATAGTTCCCTTCCAAACCCTTATAATTTTTCTTTTCCACTGTACATTGATTTCTATATTATTGTCCTTATGTTAACCCTAGGACATGCAATGAACACTGGAAATGGATGTGTGTGTTTTTGTAACTCCTTAAGATTTTCTAACCTCTCCTAAAAATGAAAAGAACATGCTCTTGATCATAGAGGCTGATCTGTTGTGCAGGGAGCTGAGTCTCAGTGCTGTGCTGGTATTTTTGTGTAAAACTTCAAAGATTGAGACCCATCCTGTTGTTTAAAGGATATGGGGATCATGAAAATTTTTTTTTTAAGTGAACTAAAATAACTCTTAAAAGCCATTGATAGATCTTCAATGATACTTCCTTAATGGTGACATTTTTAAGAACCACGTTTTATTAAATATTTCTTCTTCTACTGTTTTATTTTTGATTTTGTAGTCCTGCATGCCTCTTGCCTTGCACACCTGGGGGAAGAGATGAGTATACAGGTCTGAAGCTGAGCTGTTTTGTTGTTTTATTTCATCTACGTTCTTCCCCACCCCTTATGTTCTGGTTTCAGTTGGGCTGTGGGGTTTTTTTTCATTTTACGTATGAATAATTATGGAAATCTAATTATATGTCCAAGATTTCCTTCATACCCCATGATAGCAATGAGTTGTGTCAGGTCAGTTGGCTCCTGGCCTCATCTTGGACTAATCATAACCATTCCTTCTAGCCCATGTCACCACTAAGACTATTATTTCCATACAAGCAAAATTGTTCTTCAGCAACCAACCAACAAACCAAACCAGTTGCAAAGAAATTGCATTTGGCTTATTTCAGTAGCCTTGCTATCATGGTAAAAATTGTTGTCATTATTCTTCTTTCGAGAAAAGTATTTGTAGAAATTTAGGAACATCAAATAAGTTGGTCCACTCTATGTTTATTACTCTTATTCTTCTTTTATTTTGTATTTTTTATGATTGCATAACATTGCACTATTGGTTGGAGGGAAAAATCTGTTACTACATCTAAATCATCTTTGCCCATGATTCTAGCTTCCCTTTCAGAACTCTATTAATAATTTTTGTTTCCCATATGTACTTTTTGTTTCCCATATGCACATTTTTGCCTGAAGCAAACTATTCTCAGCATTTATTTTTGGTGTATGTCCAACATTAATGTAATCCAGTTACAGTTATTTGCTGGTAGAATATCAGCTAAACCTATTTCCTCCATTTTGTCATGCCTACTTTTAATATTTTAAAAAGAAAATTAGTGAGATTTTTCCACAAAAGTACTGGGTCAAACACAGTTCATATCGTGTATTGTACAATATTCAGTTTTGCTTTGTGCACCAGTTACTATCAAATTAGGATGACAGTTGGGCATGTGGATTTGAGCCATGTGTTAATCCAAGTTCATCCAGAGGTGCGTGCCATCCTCTCTAATACAATGGCTCAATTACAGCGGATAAAATTGCATTATCTTTTGAATCCATCTCACCGTGTTGTCTGGCAATTAATTGAACCTATATATCCCATATTCAAGTGTTTTTGTCGCACAGAGGCAGTGACAAACTTTAAAAAAATTGTTGAGGGTAAAATCATTTATTTTTAAGATTTTTTTTTCATTACAAATTTCGTTGTGTGAAATAGCCCAGAAATGTTGGGTAGGTTAAGGGTAAGTTAAATGGTGTCAAATTCTTTTGAAATAAAATAAAACTTTTTCCACATTCTGATAAGAGGCTGTTTCAAATATACTGTTTTAACAGTGTACACATAAATGTTACAGTCAAGAGGATGCCTTTGCAGTTCTGCATTGTTCTTGTTAGGGTGCAGTAAGGTTGCTAAAAGGTCATCTACTGCTTTAAAATATCGGGTTGGGGAGGTTGTGCATTTTAGTGCATTTTAGTGGTACAGATGACTTTACCCAACATTTTGTGTATAGGTGGCCTGCAGACTATGTCTGGTCACAGAATGTGTAGATTCTTTCCACTCCTCAGCCCTGTTGTAGCTGTTGCTTGCCCTTATTTACATATATATATATATATATATATATACATTTATATATATATATACATTTATATACTTATATATTTATATATTTATATATTTTTATTTCTATATATATATAATTTCAAATGGCCTTTTTGAAATTTATACATGTGTTTTGTTTTTCTTTAATTCTGCAATTATCCAGATTTCTCCAAATAGCTTTGAAAGATATATTAAAACTTTTTTTTTCTTTTTTCTTTTTTTTTTTTTTTTTCCAGTTCTGACTGGCATTTGAGAAAGCTGCAATAGCATCAGTAAATTTTGGCATGAACTAGGTAGTCTGCTATGTGACAAAAAGGCTGATGGTCTTTAGGTGATGGACACTGTTAATACAGGTCAACAATAGATGGAAATGAAAACTGAATTGGACCTTGTTAGTGTTTTGTCATATATACGGTATATAAAGAAATATGTTACAATTTTATGTATATGATATATAGAATCACTAACTGGTGATATATAGATTCCTTTTAATAGAGATAGTCCTACTGGAAAGGATGCAGTAATGACTTGAATTATCTTCTGATAGACAAGTTTTTGGGTACACATGGTTGAATTACCTTTGACCATTAGAGGAAAGCAGCTTTCTGGCCAGCTCATAAACCTTCACTTCTTATGCTTGAGTAAAAATATGAAAACATAGATTCATTCTTATGTATCTTTACATTTACTTTACATGCAGCAATGGTTACCTCATAGACTTCCTTATCTCAGACTTTAAAGTTCTGGCTTCCACATCTACACTTGCAATTCAGAAGTACATTAATATTTGTTTTCCAAGCATGAAGTGACCTTAACTGTATGCAAAGCTATATGAGTTCTTGCAGTTGGGTTCTTGTTATGTGAGAGCATATGGTGCACAATTTTGTCTTTTCAGTGAAATTCCGAACAAACCTTGCATTATCACATCAGTTTAGTACAGCTGGGACAAGCACCTTGAATGAAATTACAGTTAAAGCAGATGAAAGTTTCTCATGTGGCAGTTTGAATTACAATGTTGTCAAAATATTTTCTCCACTGTTAGAGCATTGCCATAATTTTTTTTTTTTTTAAATCAAGAATCACTGCCACATCTTACTGTTATGTATTTTAGCAATGCCTAAGCTTTGAGGAATTTTAAATTAGCAATTTAGGAGGAATTAAATTACTGAATCAAGTTTTTTTTTCACCAAAGCATTTGTAAAAATTAATTTATCTCACTTGAAACTATATTTGCAAATTGTCATAGTTCTCTCTCTGAAATCTTTAAAAGTAGATTTGTTTTAGACTTTGGAATGGTAAAACTATGTATATCACAAATTCATTTAAATATTTTATATACTTAAATCCTAGTTGTATACCAGTAGACATTATTCTATCACACAGTATTGTGTTTGTTTTTAAAAATCAATTCATTATTTTCTATGGTTAAATGTACCTGAGATATGCTTAAGTTAAAAGAAAATCTAAAAAACCCATATATATATATATGGATCCATGATCCACTGAGTCTTAAGGGCCTAAGGACGTAGGCACCTGAGACTGAAGAATACCCCTGAACCTCTCCAGATGCTTGGAACAATAGGCCCAAATTTATACACTTTACACTCCTGTCACTTCTATGAGGAAAAACTAAAAGTAAATACTTACAGATAAAAATTTCAGGAAAATTCAAGGAAAAGAGGTTGTATTAGTAAGAAAAACCATTGAGGGGACTTGCAGAAAACCCTCTGTACAGAAAGTTGTTGGCGAGCAGCAAAGAATTTGTAAGGGGTGAAATACAGAGGAAAAAAATGATACATCAATCAGAATCTTGAAGACCTTACACACAAATAAATATATTCACATCCACATGTGTAAGATGCTAGAGATTTATAATTTGTGACATAGGGTTTTTTTTTTTAGGTGGCTTTATTTTTAAATTCAGCCTCTTGCTCTCTCTGTTATGTTTACGCACATTAGCTTATACACATTAGCACATACCGACGTTCATGCTGCGGTTTAGCATTTAGGGCAGATAACATTCCTCCCGAACTTGTCATTTGCATCTTCTGATGCAATTTTGTTGACAAGGTCTTTTCAGGCATGAAGGGAAAAAAAAAAACACTCCCGCGTCTGTTTGGATCATTGGCAAAGGAGTATCTTTTTCAGTACTTTGTCTAGATGCTATTTTCACCAGAAAGCACTTTGCCTGTAAAGCTTATACATATAAATATGCCTCAGCAGGGTGCCTGTGACTTGTGTCAGGGTCAGCTAGAAAAGAAACTAAATCTTCCTGAAAATTGCAAGAGTGGTTTTGTCGGAATTTTTTTTTTTTTTTTTCCTTCCCGTGGTTTGTCATCCAGAAAGGGATGCAGGCGTGCGTCCCAGCCACGCAGAGCATTGATTGCTTCTGCCTGCAGCGGGGATGCTGTCAAGTCTCTGCGCGAGTGGAGTCCGGTATTGACACAGAGCTGCCCAGAGCTGCCCAGCAGCAGCTCCCGCTGCTCCCTGCTCCCGCCATGCCCTGCCGCTAGCTGCTGCCAAGGGGCTGGACAGGCCCCTCCACAGGACCTCACCTCTGCCAGGAGAAGCACTTCCATGCCAGGTGGCCAAAGGCAGCCCTGGGTGCGCCATGCACGCACACCTTCCCAAGCAGCACAGCTGCGGCAGGGGGTCCGAGGGGTCGGACGGAGGCAGGAATGTGCCTCCCGTCGCCAGGGATGCCCACTGCGCCTGCCGCTGGCACCAGCATCCTCCGGGCCTCCAGTATAGCTCTCAGGCGCTTGCCTCCTGGGGACCTGGCGGTGCCAACCAGAGCAGGAGCAAGTTTGTCCCTTTGTGGAACACAGTGCGGAAGAGCCCCCCTAAATCCCCAGCCAAGCCCCAGGGCAGCCCTGGGCAGTGGTGGGCAGAGTGCGCCTGTGCCCACGGCTGGGCCCCCCCGGTGCAGGTGAGCTGATTCTTCACTCTCCAAGCGGCTTAGAGGATGCTCCAGGGAAAGAAAGTGAGGTTTGGTGGTGTCGACAACTTTTTGTGATATGTCTCGATGTGTGTTTAGTGGTTTATTCTGGAAATTTTATGTGCAAGTGCAAGCTGTTGGGTGGTGATCTCTGTGTTTGAATATTGCTTCTCTGTCACCTGTGAAAATTGTGGGGTCCTCCTGGGAAGGTTTTCTTGTTAAAATATTTTGGTTTGTGCCTCAAGATTCTACATACTTTGTATCCCATTATGCTGTATAGTAACGATGTGTTTATATCCCGTGTGTAATGGATTTTGCCTGCTTCTGTAAACAGCTTGTTTTCAAATATTGCATGAAGTTAAAAAGATATTTTAAATAGAGAACATGGGAAAGGGTTGTTAGATTTATTGATAAGACAAAGTGTGACCTGTTTCTTCTCTTTGGAACTTCAAATGTAACTGAAATCTTTAATAAATTTGAAATAGCTCTTTAGCTTTCTCAAATCTATAGATTTTTATTTAATGTCAAGGCAGTGTATTTTCAAATATAAACCAAGTAGGGTTTATGATGTGTACAGATACCTGTAAGCAATGAGACTGAAAATGATTACACACCAGATAACCCAGCACTGTGAAATAGAAATCACAGTGACTCTCACATGATGGTTAATATTAAAAACCATTAACACTACCTCATACATGTTTTGATTTTTTCCTTAGAAAACTGTAAGCTCATTCAAATGCTTTTGTTACAATTTCACACTAAAAACCAGAATTTATTGATTAAATAAGTTTTTTGAAATACATCTTTATATACTGATGTAGTATACACTAGAGTTTAACTAGCCTTAGCCCACACTGAACATGTGCACCCTCTCTAGAGATTAAATCGATTCTTTCATGGAAATGATTTTAATATATTTTCACTGTACAGAAAAGCAATAAGGCAAAGGATTGTCAGATAGTGTTGCTGCACTTTATCTTGTCTGATGGTCTAAAAAATTATGCTTTGGTGACTGAAAATGATTGTTATATATAAAAAGCTTCTCTTTTTTTGCCTCAAATCTAGTATCAGGTGGAAAAACTAAGCTTTCTGATATATTTTTGAGTGACCAAAATGTTGCTTGTGACTATAGTAGATTTTACATTTTCTTTCATATATAAAGCACATACAGCCATTTGTGTTGGCATAAAGCCAATGTTAACATATAAAACATAGAATTGGACTTTGTTCCAATTTGAATTCTAAAAAGCTCTAAATATTTTCTTAGGCTCTGAAGATTTTTGATTTGGAAAAACCTTGAAGATAAAAAATACCTTCAAAGAAAGAGTTCCTTGGTTTTCAAAGGTATAAAATTTATAAAGAGAAAATGAAGGAACATTATTAAAAAAAAATTAAAGGCCACTTCTAAAACTGCTTTGATATCTATGTTATAGATGTATTGTAAAGTTATTTCAGTATTTTCAATGCCTTTTTAACCACATCCCAGTGTGTTTTGATAATGAGGAATTGTTCAGGTTTATGTACTTTTTTATATTTAATTTAGAACTCTGCTTTGTAAACTTTCTTCACTGTATTTCTTAATGCCAACTACCTTATTCTGTTTAGGAAAGTCCCTTTTTTGGGTTTTGACTTTAAGTAATCAATTTGCCATCAATCAAACTGATGTTCTCTGTCTAGAGATGAACTGATGTACTTTGGGAAATACTTGGTGGTTTCAGTGTCATAGAGTTGAGAGATAGTTTGTTTCAAATAATCTATTTTTCTCTGTTCAAAGTAAGCATTGTACAAGCTATGGGAAGAAAGGGAAGAGTATATGTGTGTACATGCATTGTTGTGTGTACATACACTTAGACAATCATTTTATCAATTATATTGCATAGAAGCAATAAGGGAAAACATTATAGAGCTGCTCTTACTAATTCCCCTTACTTCAGGGATACAATTTGATGTCAGTAATGTTTTTTGGGAGATATGTTGAGTGGAAAATCTCCCTTTCTAAATTAAGGAGCAGTAGTGGAACAGTTATATTTGCTGTGTAAATGTGATAATAAATAAGACACTGAGAGTTTTAAACTTCTGTACAAATTTTTCTTCAGATTTACTTTTTTGGGAGAGACTACTTTCTTCAAGCACAGGAAAGACACATAATAGCTTGTAAAACTGCTTCTTGATTAGTACTATAGTACCAAATTTAATGCACAGGTCCTTCATTCCTAGAATCAGTGGATGTAGATGACAGGTCTTGGATTGATCTTCATGCTGCATTCATAGAAGTGAGATCACTGAAACATTGTGAGCAATCTGTGCAGCTGCCATGTAATAGATGTACAAGAGCAGAAATACAAAAGCTGTTAGCATGTTCCTTTGGAAGATGAGTGATATTGTTCTAATGATTCCTGTATCCAGTCCCACTGACTGACAGAGGACTCTGAAAAGTTTACAGCATTCTGGGTAGCATTCAGATCTGATACTCTCCCAGGACAGCCTCTTTAGAAAACTTTATACTTTTGCATTCATGTTTAACTTATGTCTTCTGCCAAAACCGGTAAAGCATTGTTATTACTGAATTCATAGCATTATGTTATTATTCATAGCATAGATTATGTTTGGCATAAAAAGGAGGTCAAAGCTTAGCCTTTGAGTCCTCTGTGTTGAGGCCAGCAATTTTCTTAGTGATGTATGGAACACTCCTGGTAAGAAGTAACAAGAAATGTGGCGTAACAGCCTTCCCAGGGAAGTGGTGGAATCACCATTACTGGAGGTATTTAAATGACACATAGATGTGGTGCTTAGGGACATAGTCTAGTGGTGGGTTGGGCTCAATGATCTTGGAGGTCTTTTCCAATCTCAACGCTTCTATGATTCTATAATATTTGTTTGAAAATATATTTCCGTAATGTAGCAGCTGTTCATGATTGAATGGCGTGCAATGAAAAGACCAGAAACTAAACATGGTGAGGCACGTTAGGACTATCTCTATAACATGAAGGGTCCTTCTTTAAAATAAAAAAAAAAAAAAAAAAAGAAAAAGAAAACCCAAGTGTCAGTCATGATGCTTTGTGCTCTACAGATTCAGGAACCTGGGGATGTGTCAGTTGTTCCAGAATTTCCACTGTGTCAGAAGGGGTCATTCAGCCACCTCTTTCTGGATTGATACTGTAGCATTGCTTTGTAAAGGGCATTGGGAGTAAAATAAAAGTGGGTATTCTTTTATTTTGTTTTAACATGTAATATTCTTTCTCCTGCTATTAATGTATCAGGTCTTTCAGCAGTGTTTTGGATAATACGTAATTTTTTTAACGCAAAAATAATATTTTTCATAATACATAATTTTAAGTGTCAGCGGACACAAGAAATGGGCATGGTTACACAGATCATGACAGTATTTGTGTGCAAGATGTTCCGTATATTTTTATTTAAATACTGAAATGGATATATTACGTACTGTACTTACCAATGATAGTAATGATTTATAGTTTAACTACACATTATTTGGCTCCTGCTGATTGTTCGGTCATAAATATGTTAATGCATAATTTGCATTTGTGGCACCATATTTAGAATTGCATTTAATTAAACCCATGTTTCAAAGTTTCTCCTCCTAGATGCCTCAAGAAGCCAAGAACATTTTCTCCCCTTGACATATAATTTGGCTTCTGGGATTTTCAGGGTGGGATGAAAGGGGGCATAGAAAGGGAATTGTAGAGTTTGGACAGGGATTGTTTGTAGCATTGGTAATTGGACAAAATTGCACAAGTGCTCAGATAGTCCTCCTGCTGTTCATTTCTCTTATATTTGTTTATTCACTTGTATATTCTCTAAGACCTATTTATTCACCCGTGGATAAGCTGTTCATCATATTTGAGGGGCATTTCTCTCGGGCCAGAGTGGCAGAATCCAAAAGGATTCCAAACCTTTTTTTTTTTCCCATCGCTTTTCCCATATTCTTCTGTGTAATCCACTCCTAGGAATATCCAGGCATTTTCACCTAAGTATATCCTTTTCATTACAAGAATTTACAACACAGAAAAGTCCTTGATGTTTCCTGTAGTATTCTGATGGCACAGGCCACACAATAGAATTTTAGTCTTCCTGTCTCTTAGACTGACTTGTAAGGTTATATATTGCTGGAACTCTCTTGTGGTATAACAACAGGACTGATAAACTGGATGCCCTCTGTACTAAAAGGAAAAAGGGAAGAAAAAAAAGGATTGCCTTATGGGTTGCTTAGTATGGTAGGAATAAGCCTTGATAAGCCTGGTTGTGCTTTGTGTCTAATGCTCCACTGCATTTAAATTATGCATGCAAAGATGCAAAACCTTTACAGCAACTCAACAAGATGGCTTTGGTCTAATCCAAATAGAAGCGATGGAGGATGATGCCTGACAGTTTCTTGCTGGACACTGAGCAATGGCTGAGATTGAGAAGGAATTGGTCTCAGCTATTTTGGCATGACTTGAAGGTACAAGCTGAAAATTGATTTCTCTTTTGGAAATGACTATTTCTACTGTTCTGGGGTATGAAAACATCAGACTTCTCTACAAAAAAAAAAAGAGAGAGAGAAGGGTTTTCTGGTTGTAGTAATGACTAGATTTACAGAGTTTGCCAGTGTAGCTCCCTGTTTCCTCATGTCTGCATGTGGCTTTTGGATGAAGGATAGTAAAAATAAAGCCAAAAAAGTAAAAAAAAGTTAATTACGGATTCAATTACTTTGCTTTTAAGAACCATGTTTGCTTTGAAATCAGCCATAGATTGTAACAATAGTTTATAAATTAAATAACATATATTCATTTACCTTTTTGTATATTTTATAAATTACTGCAGTTAATCCGATGAATTGTCTCAATAATCACCTAATTTCAAAATCTCCCATCATTTTGAGAGTTAGATATAAAGGAATGAAACAGGAATTCTTTATATATTCAAAATAACAGTTCTGTAATATCTGAAATGAATATCAGAAAAACAAAATAATCCTTTTTGTAAATTCCAGTTCTGGTCTAAGCTTTCTTTTAAGTAACAGGAGCCAGCTATGTGACTTACTGTGTGACAATATAAAATCCAATTTAGCGAAATAACATCTGGGTTTGGTTTAGATATATTTC
>JAWWLV010000001.1:33599247-33643860 GCA_035041135.1 Platyrinchus mystaceus
TTTCAGCCATCAGCGAGCCTGTAGCAAGCGTGGGTAGAACCCTTCCCAAATCTTCGTTCGCGAAGCCTAGCCATGAAAAAAGGAAAAAAAAAAAATTTCACAATTGCCACTAAATGAACATGTTCATTTGGTCAAATAAGATATTTTCTGAAAAATGCTTTGCAAGGACATTGCATTTTAGTTAACACTGGAGTATTTGCATAACATTTAAATTAGTGTAGGATTTTCTTATTAGCCAGCACAATAGCATGTTCAGGGGTGAAGGGGAGAAGCAGCGTTCCATCTACCTTTCCTCATTTCCACTGTGTAAAACTGCATGAGTCTTGTTGCAAAGTCTTCTTTGGGTCTGTTCATTAACTGGTTTTCTTAAAAAAGGAAAAAAAAAAAAAAAAAGCAGTTTTTACCTTAGGGTGCATTTCTTTTTTTCTTTGATTTTTTTTTTTTTTTAAAGAATCTGGTCATCCAAAAGGTATTTATGATGCCTTGTGTTTTAAGGCTTTCATGTTTTTTGAAATATTTTGCTCTAAATTAGTCAAGCCTGTAGAATTTTTTAATGCTGCATCTTTATTTGCTTTTTTAAAATCAGTATTATTTTCTAAACTTAGCTCAATTTGACAAGTATTTTGGTCCTTCTGACATTGTTTTTCAATTAAATTTGACCATGAATATTTGGAGCCCTAAAATAGACTTTTACTAGGAGTCAAAACAAAAAAGTTTAATACATAGGAAATTATATACTGTTTAAGGCCACTTGTTTCCTTGTCCCTTATACTAGGAGTTTTCAATCTCTCTCCTCTCACCTCTTCCTACTTCCTTTTGGACATCCATTTTTATGAGAAGGTAACGAATTTGAGAATATAAAAGTTGTTATTTCCAGTATTTAATCCTTCATACCTGATATTTCCATTTCATCATGACTACCTAGCAACTCTGACATTTGGATTTGTTTTAGAGCTTCTTCGGCAGAAGATGACATCTGGTTCCAGAAATATGTGTCATGTCAGTCTTTGTGTGACTTTTCTGAGCAGACAACCTACATATATGCTATATCCTCCTCCAAAAAAGACATTGTCACTCAAATCCTGACTTTATTGAAACCTTCAAGATTTCTTTGGGCTCTGGATTTTACCACTGGGTAAAACAGACATGTCTTTCCTCTGAAGGATGGAAGTTCTTTAATTTCTACAGTACCACCCATAAGTGGAGGGAATATAAACCTGATCAGGTAAAGGGAACTCTCAGCTGTACTTTGGAAGTGGAGGCTGGAATTGCAGCTTTTGGGAGAAATAAGAAATCATCCATCAGCTATCCTGTGGTTATTAGGGTAGTTTTCTAGGATTTAATCATATAAAATGAATCCTTGTAAGTTGATTCTTATGGTTTGTCACCAAAAGTCCTTGCAACACTTTTTCTCACACCAATTCTGTATTCAATTCCTTTCAAAATTTCTTCCTTTTCATGCAAATATTTTGGCTGTGACTTTAAGAAGGTCTGAGATTTGTGTGCTTGCTGCACCAGAATAGTAATATAGAGAGGTCTCCTGAGTTCCACTGAGGAAAACAAGCTGTAAACAGTTTAGTCCAAAGCAACACAAAGGGAACGCTTTAATTTTCACATGTATATTTTTCACTTCTGAATAGTGGAACACAATCTAGTTAGGTAGTTGCACGATTGTCCCAAAGTGAAATAGCTGTCTCGGCTCTAATCTTGCCCTCTTATTCTTCCAATGAGGCTTTTTGATTAACTTTTTATTCTTAGGATAGCAATTTGTACCAAGGATCTAATTAGAACTTTATGTAACACAGCCAAAGTCCTCCTTTTGCAAGTCTGTCTCACCTCAGTCCTGCTAATCTTGCAGCTTTCAGTATGGAGCATTCTGAAATATCTGATATTTCAAGCTATCTCCTCTGGTTGAAAACAATTTCATCTATTGAGAATCGGGAACAGGGTTCATTTGATTCTTTTGTCCCGGTAAGGAAAATTGTAACATATCTTTAAAATAAGGCATGTTTTCAAAATTTAAGTTCTGAGGGTTAGGCTTCTTTTGGGGAAAAAATGGCTTAAACTGAATTCTGTTGAGCTGAATGAACTCAGATCTCTGACCATAGGTCTTCTGTGTTCCTTTCTGATGAAAGAATGATGGATAAAGAACTGTCTTTTATAAAAGCTGGTGATTCTGTGGAGAGAATGTATAGTTCTATATATCTGGATTTAAAAGATAGGGACAATATTTCTATTTTATCATTACTTTAATGCTAAAGAAAAGAGAAAGTTGCATTAAAAAAACTTGAAATTGAGATGTAGCTTTTAAATGAAGGAGTATTTATCAGCTGTATATAATAATATAAATTGAAAATATGGGTATTACTGCTTATCACCACATGACATACAGTACTTGTGTATCATGTATAAAATAAAACAATTAAGTTAAATTATCTCTTCTATATTTATATTGATATGTGTTAGTAATTTTAATTCAAAATATTTTGAAAAAAACAATTTACTTATGTTAGTGTCATGTGCACTGGAAATATTTTTATAGCAGATGCAGGACGATGCTTCTCGTGACTGGGTTAAGTAAGCCAGGTGGAATGTGCTGGAAAGGAAAGAAGAGGGCATCTTTCTTCCATGTATCTTCATTTCATGTGAAATATAAATTTAATGGGATTATTTTTAAATGAAAAGATGCTAATATTGTGTAAAGATACATATATCTGAACTGTCAAGTATGTTATCAACAATCTGAAGAATTATTCATTTCTAACTGTATCAGATTAGTATTGAGCTAATAAGTGAGCAAATACCAGATGGGCTGATAACAAAAGATGCTTGGTCTACTATTTGTGTATGAGTAGAGAGCTTATATTGTCATCAAATAAGACATTTCAAAATGTGTCATAAAGCTTATAGTAGCATGTGAAGGGTGGACTGACTTTAACTTTGGAGTCTCTTGATTTCTCCTTGTTACGGCTGCCCTAAAAAACCTTGTGCCTCCCACAGATTCTGTGTTCCTCTTGCTGTAATATTTTCTATGTCATTTTTCTCCCATTCCTCTGAAGCACACGATGTTCCCATTTCTTGTCCTCCCAGCCAAACATTTATTTAGTATCAGGGTCAGGTCTGCAGTGGGGTTTTATATGTTAGTACTCAGAATTAGTGCACCTGCCTGTGAAGTTGGTTAGCTTTTGGAAAGGACCATCACATTAGGTGTTAATTTTTCCCAGACGTCCTATGGCGAAAGTCAGGATTTACAACAGGCTGAGAATGGTAAATGTGATATTTCTGGCAGGCATCATGATTTACTGGATGAGGGGGATATTTTCTTTTGGAGGGTGGGATTGATGCCTATAAGATAGGGTAGGAGGAGACTGGATCTGTCCAAAGGGTTCTGGGGAAAGGCTGCCTCATGTCTGAATATCAGTTTCTTGGTATAGATGTTGATCTGATTTTGAGGTTGAAACACTGCTGTACAGGCACAAGAGAAACCCGAGTTCCTGAAGCCGAATATTTTTATGACTGCGCTCTTTGATTCCTGTATTCTACCTACCTCCTGCCGTAAGCAGACAGCTCTGTTTATGTTACTAAATGCTATGCTTAGTCCTTTTCCAGGTGTTGTCTCCTAGCATCTGGTGTATAGTGCATAACTTCCACTGTTTTATTTGTCAGGAAATGTTTTCTTTTTCCCTAACAGTAATCAAAGCTTATTTCTGAAAGTCCTCTCTTGGAGCTTTTCCATTAAAAAAAAAAGAGAAACAAACCACCATCATATCAGAGACAGAGGACATAACCAGAAGTTGCTTATTATTGTTATTATTGCTATGATTATTATAGGAAGAGGCTGCCTTGATGTTATGAATCATTTAATTTTCCAGTGGTTTTGGGGATCATGTTAAATTCATGAAGGGTTGCTGTGACATTTGGAGTTCCCCTAATTGATCTTGGTAGATCAGTTCTAACAATTTTTAGGTTTTATTTCTCTGTGATTGTTACATCTATTGTTTGATACAGTGACAGTGGGAGGTCAATGTTGTCTTGTGTACAAGAAAGGTTGTTTCATTTTGTGGGATAAGTGGCTTTTAATTACACACATTCACTCAGCAAACCCAGAGAGCACAGAGCTTTCCTAGTCTTGTCCGGATCACCACTAGTTATGTGTACAAATATCAGCATCCTCAATGTTTGTGTTTTGCAAAGCAGAAAATATGTCTTTATATCAGTAACTAAAAGGTATCTTATAGTCTAAGAACAGTCATGTGTCAAAGTGGTGAGTTGTGTTACTTTTTGTGCCTGCCTCATGAGAAAAAGGGCCATGTTACTTGCTGCTAGGTAAGTCCCTGTTAAAATTGCCACCATCTATTTTAATTCAATTTAAGATAATAATTTTTAACTCAGTGATTCTTCATCCAATTCTAGCCAAAATAACACTGTTCAGAAATGACAGAATGCTAAAATGTAAAGATGGGGAAAGACCTCATAGCTCCTATCGCCTGTCTGTCAAAACGTGAATATTGCCTACAGTAAGTATGTCAGTGCTTAGTCTAAGTTTATGCAAAGGCAACAAGGCAGCAAGGCTTTGATGTCTTCCCTTGAGAGACTATACTGTAGTTTGTTGAATTTGCCACACAGTTGTATCTGTGTAAAAAATCTGCTTGGCTGCCCTTCACATGAAACTGAAAAATATTCCCACGTTAAAATTAGCAAAATATTTGTTGAAAAGCAGGCACGTATGATTTTCCTATATGGATTGTTTTTCAGCATCATTCATAACACTGAATATTTGTTTGTTGGGGTTTTTTTTACATTTCTTCCTTTTGCTTTTAGTTCAGCTTCTGAAGTCCGTCTTTTTAGTATTGATTCACCTATTTGCACCCATAATCTAATTATTTTAGGTTCACAAGGATGCTCTTCACTTGATTATTTCTTGGCAGGAATTGCCTTCTTTTTTTTCCAGGCCTATAACTTTGATTTAAGTAAGGTGTATTTTTAAGATCCTGTACAACTTCTTTGAAAGACTGTTGGTCTTGCTGTACTCTCCAGTCATGCTGATTGCGTTTCTCAGACTTATAATAACCCCTGGCACTTTCTTTACTTAAGCCGTGACATATAGAGCTCCTTTTGTGGTGCGCTTGCTTCTCATCTCAAGTTTAGTCCCTTTACATGGCTTCATTATTCTTCAAACTTATAATGCCATGTTGTGTTGATTTTGTGTTTTCAAATTTTTTGTTTAATCCTATTTCTTTTATGTGTTTCTATTTTTACACAATTACTTTCCTTGTGGCTGCAACACTGCTTATACTTCTTTTTTTTTTTTTTTTTTTTGAGAGACTTTATTGTGGCCTTGCAGTACTTTAAGGGGTCCTATAAGAAGGATGGGAACAGACTTTTTAACAGGGCCTATTGTGATAGGACAAGGGCTAATGGTTTTAAATTAAAAGAGAATTGATTTAGATTAGATAAAAAAAGAAGTTTTTCACAATGATGGTGCTAAAGTACTGGCACAGGTTGCCTGGAGAGGTGGTGGATGCCCCATCCCTGGAAATGTTCAAGGTCATATTGGACGGGCCTCTGAGTTACCTGATATAGTTGAACTTGTCCCTGCTCATTTCAGGGGGCTTAGATGAAGATTAAAAAATGGTTGACAAGCCCTACAATAAAGTACCAAATAGATGTAATTTATGTAAGAGAGTATCTCCATTGAGAAATGCATTTTATGCCACACAAGGCTAAATCATGTAAAACAGCTGATTCCCCCTCAGCCCTGGGTAGCTGCACTTCACATATGGATGTTTCTTTTCTTTTGAACTGATGTTCTGTGAGTGCAGTGGTCCTGCAGTTATTTGGAGTTTGAAACAGGCTGTCAGCAAGTGATATATTTGGAATTATTTTGTTAATTTTGTTCATCATGTAGTAATTCTGGGACATAAAGGGACACTTCAGGACATCAATTAAAACTTCTCCAGAGGACGTTAGGTTAGAAGCTTACTTCCACTGACATAAAAATCAAAACATTCTTTGCTCCAGCACAGACCAACTCAAAGTTGAGTTTATTTCAGATATTCAAAATCAAGTTTATTTCTTCAAGACCTTCCTATATAGTTAAATATGTATGAATTCAGTGAAGCATTTGACAAAATAGCTTTACCTCTATATATACTTAGCCAGAATCCATAAGTTAATTTGTTGGGTTTTACGGACCACAGTAATTCCCAGTTCTTCTCATGGCCAATTCAGTGCTGAAACAAGTTCAATGGCGATTTTGTTATTTGTAGTATTAGAACCTTTCCAAAACTCTGTCTTTTTTCGGTATTTCTTATTCTTTTCTCCTTATGGAGAATTTTAGCTGCAGCACCAGTAAGCCTTGTTGTCTTCTGCTACTGCCAAACAGTTGATCACTCTTTGACACTGATTCCATTCTTTCTGGGCTGCTGTTTATAGTGCTCAGTGTAATGGATTATCTCCTGACAGCACGTGTTTCATTCTTTGAAATTTATGTTCTGATAAACCTCTTGAACAGATACTGAATTCTGTTAAAGTAATTCCACTATTTCACATTGTGTTTTGCACTCTCTTTTTTTATTATCTTTACCTGCACTGTAATTTTTAGTCTATTTGTTTCTATGTTTTTGAGGCTGGTTATAAAAGCCCCCACACAGGAATAAATGTTACCATCAAACTTCAGGTATTTCAGGATGTAAAAAGGTAATGGAATAAGATACTGGATAACTTCTCTGTAGGCTTGGTGTACCATGATTTTAAAAATAAAAAGTCATATGGTGGGCAAGTCAGCCTTCACTTTTGAAGAGAAAGGAGGGAAAGCCAAAAATGAGAAAATACCATAATAAAAAAATACCATAATTTCAAGTGCAGTTCAGATCAAGCCCTTCCATCATTTGTGTTGGGATCACATATGCATTTGTTTTCCCTCTGGCCCCACTCAGCGTTTGGAGAAAGTGTTGAAGTATTTGTAGATGTGGCTTAGTGGTGGCCTTGGCAGTGCTGGGTTAACATTTGGACTCGATGACCTTAGAGGTCTTTTCCAGTCTAATGACTCTACGATTGTATGAAAGAATGGCTGTAGCTTTTTGCTTTGCTTTTGTTTTTCCCTCTTAGGAAGGAGTTTTATCTTTGTGCACATCAAGGCTGAAAGAAAAAAGGAAAAAAAAAGCATGAAGCTGGGTTAAATAGGATGCTTAAAACCACAGAATCATAGCATATTCTGAGTTGGAAGGTACCCTAAAGAATCATCAAACCCAGCTCCTAGCGCTGAACAAGACATCCCCAAGAATCACACCATGTGCCTGACAGCATTGTCCAAATGATTCTTGAACTCTGCCAGGCTTGGTGCTGTGACCACTTCCCTGGGGACCCTGTTCCAGCGCCCAGCCACTCTCTGGGTGAAGAACTTTTTTCTAATATCCAACCTAAGCCACCGCTGACACAACTTCAGGCCATTCCCTCAGGTCATGTCACTGGTTGCCAGTGCCTTGCCCCTGCTTTTCCCCTTACAAGGAAGTGACTTCCCATCAAGGCCCTTCACCATCTCCACTGCCCTCTTTTGGATGCTAATGTTTGTATGCTTATAGACATCTGTCTATATTTATACATATGTACGTGTCCACTTGCTACTTATTCATGATCATTTTGTAGAAGTTTAAAATCCAATTGGAGAGAAAGACGACTTTTAAAAAAATGAAGTAGTCTACACTCATGGATAATGCAACACATTAATATACTATCAGGTTAAAAGAACTTGACAGGTATTTGATAGGTAGTGATAGGACAGTGTAGATAAGAGCAGAGATCAGAGCCGAAATCTGTGTAATAAATTAATGTTATGACCCATTCACTTTCAAAAAGCCAAGAACATGTTCTGAAGTGGTATATGTAAACACAGGGTTTAGGCCTAAATTTCTGATCAAAGCTGGAGCACTGGTGTAAGACACTGCATCCATTTCTTTTGTGCGTCAGTAGAGATGTGATAATGAGACCTCTGTGTGAGTCTTAGTATGGCACTTGGCATCCTAGAATGAGACAGGTGGATCCACCCTGTCCAGTGATAGGAAGGTGGTCACCTCAAAATTTAATGCGTAATAACATTTAGTTGAATAATGTCTTCACTGGAAATTCTGATGTACCATAATTATCCCTCATTCTCTATAGGGCTTTTCCCATTTCTGTGTCCTTCGCTAGATCTTATATTGGACAAAAAGTTACCTAGTATGTTAATTGCTAATTCAAATTGCTAACAGATAAGAGGAAACTTCCAGGGAAACTTCAAAACTGTAAAGTAGGTGCTTTCTTGCCATTCCCTCTGATAGCCTATGGATCCACACAGAAATGCTAGATTTTCCTTGGGTCTAAATATTTTTTTTTTAATGATGTCATATTATACAATTTTAAATAGGAAATAATTCCTACACACTAAGTGAAAACCGATGTAAAACCCCAAATCTGAATATAAGGCCACCTTCTTTGAGAAGTACAATTTACATTTAAATTAAGTTACTTTATATAAGGTTGCATTATATACGTAGGGAGTGGTCTCAAGGATTTCTTGATGCATTTTGCTTCCATTCTCAACAGCTGCAGCCTGCAAGCAAAGCTGCTTTTGACTTCTGTTTTATGTCTCTAAGTAGAGGTAGTCTTGTTTGCTGAAGAGTCATTCTTTAGATGTTCAAAGAGGTTCCCTGTCTTTTACATCTTCTGATTAATAACAATGAAATTACTTTTTATCCTTCTTAGTCTTACAGTTTGTAATTCAGTGGTAAATACAAAAAAGGTTCTGTGTGTTCTGTGATCTTGAGGTCTCATAGCATGCCAGAGAATTACTGTTTTGACATCTAAATTGTCATTTAATGTTTCCTGCCATTGTGTGTAAATGTAAATCTATTTCTTGCAATTGTGGAAGGAAACTCTTGAAAATATGAAACAAATTTAAAGTAATTCAGCATTGCTATCTTAAGGCCTTAAACAGTTTGATACTATATATCTGAGAAATGCAGCATGCCCTATTCATGTACAAATATAGGGCTGCTCCAATTTGTAATATTAAGACGCAAAATGCTAACATTTTGAAGTAAAATAAAACTGTAAATGTATATTCCAGAGAGTGGTTTAGAATTTAGGGGTAACTGCCTGGAAAGATAAGCCCTTAACTCTGATGTACAGTTCACAGAGTCCATTGTCTGCAAAAGATGGCAATAAGCCACTGACAACTCAACTTACTTTTAAAATGGTAATACATGCACTGTTGTATTACTCTAAATTTCACCACCTCTTTGAGTTTACTTAAATGTAATAATGCAAGTAATGATGGTGATTCCTTAAGAGGGAAACAAGCAATATAGAGTTCTGAGTCAGATGTCCTAACGGCCTCAAGTTGCACCAGGGGAGGTCGAGATTGGATATTAAGAAAAATCTCTTCACTGAAGGTGGGCAATCATTGGAACAGTCTGCTTAGAGAAGTGGTGGAATCACTGTCCCTGGAAGTGTTCAAAAAAAGATAGATGGGGTGCTAAGGGACATGGTTTAGTAGTGGACCTGGCAGTGCTGGGTTAATGGTTGAACTTGATCTTAGAGGTCTTTTTCAACCATAATGATTTTATGATTCTATAAAGTTAAAATCACAGCTAGGAATAAGCATAGGTAGGCAGTTTCAAAATGATCACATACTTGATTGTGTTTTCTAGTTAAGAAGTAATGTGCTGTGCTCATTATTTATAAAATAGTTACCACATAACTATGCAAGTGATTTCATGGTCTGGTGTTGAATACAGAACTGCATAGTAGGAACAGTCAAAATAAGGAGTTACGAATGCTGAACAAAGACAGAAACTCAGAATAATATGGATAGTCTCTACAACTGTGAGTGCTATAAGCAAAAGCAGTCAACCAGGATAATGTTAGCACTCGTGGTAGAGAGAAGGTTCATCTTGTCTGAGAGGCATGACTCATGTGATACACTTGTAGAGAATTTGGTAGCAGAGTAAATGTTCATGAACTAGACCATGTGCCTTTTTGTTCTCTTTCTATTGGCTTCAAGTGCTTTCACTCTACCTTGCTTCTAAGCTGTGCTTTTGGCAGAAAAGCAACTAGACCGTCTGACTTGCTGCAAGCAGAACAAATTCATATATATTTGTGGAAGCAAAGTCTGTTGTGCTCAACTCCTTTAAGAAGAAAAATAAAAAAAAAAATCTTCCTTCTTATTTTTTCCCCAAAGCTATTCAAGTTTTGTCTCAGCTATACCAATCTGTCACTGCAGCTGTCAGTGTGATGACTTTTCTTCAAAGCATAGAGATGGTTCAGCTGAAAGCACTGCTTCTAATCAAGGACAGGAGAAAGGTCTGTGAAGGGAGCAGGAGCTATAAGGCTGACAGCCCACACAATACATTATCAGTTTATTATAATAATGTATAGTTAAGGATGGGGGCATAAAGGTAAGTGAATGAGGAATGGGGGAAACAGGATCACTCAATTTATTGCAGTCAGTAATATTCACTGTTCTGGTGATTGGTTTGGTTTTATTTTGCAGTTGGGAAAACCTCAGTAAAGTGTAATTCAGTGTCTTGGTTAAGACTGAGAGCAGGTCAAAGGGAAAAGCTAGGGATAAAGTAATTATTTTCCAGAAAGCTATTTCTTCTTCTCACCCAGTCTCAAACCTAGATAGAGAGTATATATATATGGGTGGGTATATAGATTATGAGAGATAAGAGGCAGTGCTGTCTCAAAGACACAGTAGGCAGAGGTTCTTGAGAGAATCTAGACAATTTTTTGCATGCCTTTGTTAATTTATGCACAATTGGAAGTACTATTGATGAGTTGTCGTTGATAGATTTCTCAGTGTTCTCCATAAGAAGTACAGAGATACCTAAGTATCTTTTTTGAGAATTTGATGAACCAGTGCATGTGGCATGTTTTCAAGTCAGCATAGATACAGATACATCATCCTGGAAGGTAAAATCTTTCTGTCTCTCTGTCGATGCTGGTTGTCTCGACTTATCCCTTCAGTAATTTCACTGGGATTACAGGACTATTTTGATGCCATTGTGTACTCCATGGCTAGCACTATATTTAAGGCTCTCTCCAGTGATTACAAACTGTCTTTTCAACTTTACATGATTGAAGTCTCCTACTTTTCTATAAAGCTTGAGCTACAAACAGGGCCCAGCTAATAAAATCATCTCAATTTCCTGCACTTTAATTCAAAGTCGGAGCTCAGGAGGTCAGCATCCTTCAAATTACCATCTATCAGAGAGACCGAAGCAAAATGTTTGTATTAAATCATTTTTTTCATTAAAAAACCCAAACAAACAAACCCCAAAAAACTAAAAAGACAAGTCATCACACAGATGCACTGTCTCACACATGTGCAGATGCAAATACAGGCACAGATATGAACAGGAGGAACAGAAAAGGAAAGTGTACTGATGGTATTAGTTGTGAGAGTGGTTGTAGTCACTATATCCATCTGAAACTGTTGTTCTGTGAATTTTTTCATGCCCATCTGTCTGATCAGGATAAATGTCTCAGTAGCAGAAAATAATCAATTTGATAGTTTAGTTCAGTTCTTCCAGTCAGTAAAAAGTACAGTAAGAACAGTGTTGAAATGAACCCTGAGAGATATTCTGGCCTGAGAAGTAATTATTTACAGGCTGTGTAGAAGGGCCAGTAAGGGAAGGATCACACCATTCAGAGCAGCTTCAAATGCTCACACTTTTACTATGGAAGGGATGATGGACCAAGTGATAATCTGGGAATCAGGATCAGGTAGGAAGCTAACAAATGGAAGCATTCTGGTGAATGCCTCCAGGAAGTCTTGTCAAGGCTCATGAAGAACAGAGGGAGGTGATAACACAGAGGGAGGTCAATTTACAAAGGTTAGGCTTTGCGTTGCCAGCCTAACAGCTTTCTTTGATGAGAAGACTAGCCCTGTGGATGAGTAAAAATCAGTAGCTGTCATTTGCCTCGATTTTATCAATGCCCTCAGCACAAATTCTCAGTTCAGCCACATGAGAGATAAACTGAATGGATGGATGTACTTACTAGAATATGAGTGGGACACTGGCTAGACCATCATGTCCAAAGGGTAGTGGTCAGCAGTTCAAAGTCCAGTTACTGATGGCAAGTTTCTTGTGGTTTTCATACAGAGTTGATATGGGTGCTAATGCTGTTTAACATCTTCATTAATAACCAGAATGATTACATAGAGTGCACTGTCAGCAAGGTTTGAAATAATACCAGAGTGGAAAGAGCAGATGATACGTTGGACAGTTGCTGTTCAAAGGAATTTCAATAGGCAGGAGAAATGGGCTGAGGGAAACATCACAGAATTCAACGGACAGGAGTTCCTGCCCCAGGACAGAATAAAACATGGATCAGGCCTAGCCAGGCACAGTCCAGCTAAGCTGCAGCTTTATGGAGTGGAGAGCAAGTTGCACATGAGTCAGCCATGTGCCCCTACAGTGGTTAAGGCAAATGGCAAATTGGGCTGCATTAATAACAGCCTGGGCAGCAGTTTGAGGGACGTCTACTCATCACCTGCCACAGTGCACTGTATCCAGATCCAGATTCTCCACTGTGTTATAGTGTGTTGGGTGGAGGATAACCAAGATGGTGGCACACACAACAGTGACTGGGTCTGCGCACAGAACATTCAATAAAAAAGAAAGCTCAGTTTGTTTGCCTTGGAAAAGAACAGTCTGTGGAAAGAATCTATTTGCTGTCTTCAGCCATCTGAGGGATGCTTAGAGAAGGGTGCAGGATGAAGAATGTGTAGGTTCTGCATCTGCTCATATAAGGGGGGAATAACTGAGTTTTCAAAAGAAATTCCAAGTCACATAAATGTTATTTTTTTTGTGGTGTTCCCACATTTGCTAATTTCTTATTTCTTTAACTTTACTTCAGGAAAATCTGATACAGATATAAGGCTTTGTTCCTCAATAGGTTAGAAGAGATTGGTGATGATATGAAAATGCTTTGGAAAATTACTTCTGAAAGATGTTTGTTATTTTAATAGATATTGTTTTTTAAATCAGTGGGAAGATGCTTTTATTCTGAAAATTGCAAACTTTGTTTATAATTGGTAATAGACCAACACAGTCGGTAAAAATAAAAAGAAGATAGCATCAATACTATAAAAAACTCCAAGCTTTTTCTTTCTATAGCAAAGGTAGCACTCTTGAAGTATATGGAGTTAAATATTCATGAAAGTAAAAACTATGATTCTAAAAAGGAAATCCTTTGTTTAACCTTCAATGATAATGCAATTATAAATAAATCCATATGCCTGAAGCTAAAAATATTATGATCATGTGGCCTTAAGCTTTTACCTATCCCTTCAGTGTGTCCATTGTTATGGGACACAGTGAGAATAACTGGGTATGGGTGTATAATGTCTTTTCAGATACTAAGCATTTTATTATTTAATTGGACCTTGACAACAGGTACATGCCCTGAAATGTAGACACACTGAATTGTATGCATTTCAGTTTTCATAGCTTACATTGTTGGATAGAAATAATGGCATTAATAAGGTGTTGTCCAGTAACATACAATTTTTTTGAACAGAGAATTATCTTTCAATAATTGCACCAAAACTAGGAAAAAAAACCCCTGTGATATTCTCACACTACTTGAATTGTTGCTCCAATGTCACATTCTTAATTTGGGTTGTTACTTAGGTTTTGAAATCTGCAGTGAATATTTGACAATAGAAATACCATCGGTGCTTTCATCGTGTTCATGCCTACCATGCACAAAAAGACACTGTGGTCTCTATGAGTTTAAAGTACAGACAGTCATTCATTGACAAATATACACTGTAGATAAATAGAACTAGTGAGCTACTGTGCCAAGCATTAGTATTTTAACCACCCCATGACAGTGCCTGAAGAGTCTTTGCTGCCCAAGCAGGCACTAGTCAGGCAGAGAAGAAATGCCTCCATCACTTTTGTACTGTACTGATTACATGTTGATCCTTCTCCTGAGTCCTTGAGTTACTAACAATCCCATCTCGTCAGTCCTGCCTCAGTTTGACATTTTACTGATGGTGCTTGCCTCTGGCCTACACTTTCTCACAACTCTGTAGTTTTCTCCTGTCAGAGCTAAGATTATGCAGCTGTGTCAAATCAGAGCTCAGCCTTGGATCAGTACCACTGAATCCCAGTGCGGGAGGAGGAAGGGGTTAGGGCACTTCAAATGGCTGGAAACTAACCTGAATATGAGTTTCATCAATAAATTAAAGATCAGGTTGGGCAGCTTTGCAGATTCACAAATCTTTTTAACTGAATCTGTATTTCAGTCTGAACCTCAGCTGAGTGCATACAAACCATCCAGAATATACAGGCTTGACATAAATGTCATAGTATATGTGCATATACATATACTTCATAGCCTATATAATACTTCTAAGTAGTGTAAACATTAAATGTGGATGTTTATCCTCTGTAAAAATCTTGGTTTTGCTCATATGCAAAAGGTGGACTTGTAAGGTAGGGAAGCTGAAATCCTCAACCCCAACATCCCTTAACTGTAAGTTGAATACATCAGGTTTCTAATAGTTCTACTAAAAAATGAATGACTAGATATTATATATTCAGGATGTGATCCAAAGCCTAATGAAATTGAAAAGAAAGACCACAGTGAGCTGTGGTTTGGAGGCTGAGAATCTATTTCCTTCAGCCTTAATTGATTGAACAGTACCCAAAGTTTATGTACTGTTGTACAATTTGAATTCAATGGGAAGACAGGCTTTTAGACTTTTAATGTAATGTATCATTATGAGTATTTCAATATTAATGAATTTCAGGTCTTTAAATTTATTTTCTCTTCTTTTTTTTTTTCTCTTTCAGGCAAGCCCTGCCCCTATAATTGTCAACACAGACACCTTGGACACCATCCCTTATGTAAGTATTAAAGTTTTTTTTAATTAATTTGTAGAGTTTCTTTATTTTCACATAGAAATTCTGTTCAGTATCTCATAGAAGTTATAAACAGATCTGAAAATTAATCACATTTTTTACAGTTACAGAATTATTTTTTCTAGAAAATCAGGAATGATAATTGCACTCAGGTGAATTACAGCATATTATATACTCATAATTTGTAGTTTATACTTGAACACATATACTGTAACTTACTAAAAGTAGGTTTTCTTGGAAAAAAAAAAAAAAAGAAGTGATTTCATTAAAGCTGTCCTCCTTACCAGGGACATTAAGTATGAATATTTCTTTTTAGAGCAGTGTGCACCCTGCTTGCTTATTAGAAAGATACCTAGACGCACAGTGTAATATTAAAATGGTGCAAACCGCTCTTCATTTGTCTGTCTATACTTCTTTTGTAGATGAAAGTTGCTCATCATAAATAAAAGTTCAAACTAATTGACTTAATATTTTCTTATTAATGTCTCTTCTTTTGTATGACTTCTAGGAAAAAAGTTATACTAAAATAAATGCATGTTTTATTAGAGTTTTTAAAAATCTGGTTTTCTACAAGCATTTGATATTATTGTCATTTTAGACTGTTAAATCAACTATAGTTGAAGATAAAGGACACAGAGAAAGACAGAGCAAACACATCACAAAGAGAGTAACAGGCTTAAATGACTGGAGGCAAGAAAAGCAAGTAGCACAAAGCTAGCCAGCCAGTGTCTAATCTTGCATCCTGCATCATCTTAGTTATCTTTTTAAAGTTCCTAATTAATGTTTCTCATCTGTGCTGTTTTGTCCACATCTGTTTCTTATGCTACCAATGCATAAGCCTAATTATTAGTCTACCTACACCAATCATGTTGCTGGGTTCTGTCTTTCAGAAGACTGTTGATGACAAAGGAGTTTAATAGGGGTTGTCCTGGCCAGTTTGTTTGTTACTGCCAATTCATAAAACTTAGAAATTATGGTGCAGAGCACATGTAAAGATCACAGCCAAGAACAATTCAGTAGAATGACAGTGCTGTAAAACAGAAAAGAATTAAATCCCTTGTTGGGAATATCAACAATTGGGAAGGGTGGAAAAGTTAAATAAAATTTCTCTGTTCATTTGCATTGAGCTTTCTTAAAAGGTTTCCTATCATTTCTGCCTCAGTTTTCCATCCTAATATCAGAACCATCTGCTATAATCTCACTTTCTTATAGGGCCATTTAGCTTTTCTCCCGTTTTTTGATGAAACATTTTACACTTAATGTTCTCTAGTTCTTCCGAGGGACACTGGGAACCACAGTTCTCATTTTCAGTGCTGGGCCTGTGCCCAGGATCCTCTGCAGCTACAGTGTTAGAATTCCTAAATACAGATGCAATTCCACTAGTGGCAAGATGCTCAGTCTGTATGATTTATTCCCATAAAACAGTCTATCAATACTTACACACTTTTATACCACTTTTTACTAGTGTTCTTTTCTCTTAAATAATAAAGCACAAACAACCAAACACATTCAAGAGAAATATTGACAGTAGACTGAGAAGTGTCTGTGGGCTACTTCAGTCTCCAACACATGATGTGAAACTAGATAAATAAAGAGAAGGTGCTTATTTTAGAAATAGACAACTCTGAATTAGTAACCTTGTTCTTACCTGGTGCCTGGGAAGAGTTATTTCTCTTCAATATGAGACACAGCAGTGCTATTATAGACTAGCCAATAAGAAAGGTCAAAGTGAAGTGTATCTGCTGAGCCCAGGTCACCATAGTGCCCCACAGGACTTTGTGTCTCTGCTTTACAAATAGGCATTTCCTTATGATCAGGGTTTGTATGCTTGAACGTTCTCTAAAATGAGACACAAACGATGAACAAATGACGTATTCCTCCAAGCTAATATTTGGGTGAGTGGGCTGGGAGACCCATGTTTTCCTTCTTGCTCATAGGAGTAATTCAGTTTAATTTATTTTGGTTTCATGTTATGATGTTCCCTCTGCTAGAAAGACGCTGTAGTCACTGGGCCAGATGCATGTTTGCTTGTGTGTGTGTGTCCTCTCCTTGCCAAAGGAGGGACCTTCCCAAAACAGGTCTAGTGACAGCATGTGGTGGATTGACTCTGGCCAATAGCCAAACACTCTTTTCACTTCTCTCTGATGTGGGTCAGGAAAAAAATAGGAGGTAGACAAGCCGAGTTGTTTATTGAGATAATGGCAGTTAAATAGGGAAATTAAACGCTGCATATGCAAGTAGAGCAAAATAAGGAATTCATTCATACTTCCCATAAGCGGGCATATGTTCAGACTTTTCCTGGAAAGCAAGGTTTCATCTTGTGTAGCTGTTACCTGGGAATACAAATGTCATTACCATGACCCCTTTCTCCTCCTTTCCCTGAGCTTGTATTGCGCAACACCATATGATCTGGAATATCCCTTTGGTCATTTGGGATAAGCTGTCCTGGCTGTGTCCCCCCCCAACCCTTTACCCACCCCCAGCCGACTTGCTATTGGGACAAGAAGGGAAAAAATGGAAGGAGAGAAAGCCTTGATGCTGTGCAAACTCTGTTCAGCAACAGCCAAAACACTGGTGTGTTATCAACGTTGTTTCAGCCACGCGTTAAATCATAGCTCTACGTGGGCTACTGTGGAGAAAATGAACTCCATCCCAACAAAACCCAGTACAACCTGTAATATTGTGTGGGTCCTACAATACAGCGTATGACATCATGGGCTGTTAGGGAGGTTTTCTCTCTCTTAAATATTTGGAAATATAGACACAAATTTTTCAAACCAGATGAGGTATGTGTATGATACTGCAGCCATCATCATACAATTTATTTTACAGGAAATATAATTTAGCAGATATGCCCTAAATATTTTTTTCTGGACAGGTCAGTTCAGAGAGATAACAGAAAGCTAGATTTAATTATGATTTTTGCAACTTGACCATGAGTCAAGCAGCTGCTTTTTCAGCACTGTCAGGACCTTCACACATGCCTGACGGAAGACTGTAAGTACCTAGGGACATCTTTAGTGAGTGTTTAAGTGTCTTTAGAGTTAACTAGCTAGTTATGAGCACTTCTGAAAGGTACTATTGTTTTTTAGTTGCCATAAAATAAACATCTAACACTATGGGGACAAATTGTTCAATGGATCAGAGAATCCAAATTAAATTAAAATATTTTCTGTCCAAAGCTAAAAGAAGCCTCAGTGCAAGTGGGCATAGAGTCACTGATCCTCTCTCATAACTGTAGTGTCTGAAACACCCAGAAGTGCTGATTTTAGTATAGTAATCTTAGATCCCCTGCTATTCATCCCTGCTGTTCAGCTCCCATCATCCAAGTACAGATGGAATCCAGGAAGACTGATGGGAAGAACTAGAATTTTTTTAGATCTTAATAATTGGGTCATGTTTCCAATATTCACATTCTTTTTTTCATATCCTGTCTTTCTCTAGTCTTAGATAGTTGTCCTTCAGTTCTTTCCATTGAATGTGCCTTCCAGAAGTCTGAGTAACATTTCTAAATTAACTTGTTAAATAAAATTAAAAGGCAAATGAATGCAGAAGTAAGTGATATTATCTCACACAAACATTTTTGACATAATATTTTTTTTATTTCTGACTGTTAGGTTTTTCTAAGTTGCTTTTCATGACAACCAGTTAGTGCTTTCCAGTCATGTATTTGCAAAAAATAAAATGCTGCTTTAAAAAAATAAATTTTCCTTTTATTAAAATCTATTTTTTCTTAAATAACTGTCATTTTCATTGTGCTTACCATAAAAAAGTTAAGTAATCCATTTTATACCACGTAGAAATTATTTCCATATAAACACTGTGATGAGCGTGGACTTCCAAATTTTGGTGAATCAAAATGGTATTTTTTTCTGACATTACTAGCCACAACTCATAGCCTGATAGATCCCTAAATAAGGTCAGGCTATTTTTAGTATTGTTACATGCCAGATGGAGACTTCTCATGATTTCATTAGGCTGTTGGCTCAGCAGCATGAGAAACCTGTCTCACTGTTTCATTTTATGCAATGTACCTATGATGCATTTCTATTTCATTAACAGCTCTGCCTATTCCTCCCTGCCATCTTCCTCCAAAAATTTCGGAGTGTTTTTGAGGGACACCCCTTGCAGTAATGATCAACATTCACAAAGCATGTTCAAATGTCATGTATGCAGTGGTCCACTGGAGAGATATTTCCTTTTTACACTTGGTATACAACTGGCAAACTGAGTCATTTGTCTCATTAACACTCTAATGATTTAAAATCACATTATTAAGTGTTTTGCTACTGTTGACATTCTTCAAACCTTTCAACTCAATAGTTTGGAAAAAAAAAAAATCATCCTTTGAGGAACTGGTTTTCATCAGTAGGCTTTTCTTAAATGGGATAAAAGAAAAGGCCTTATTCTATTAGAGTGTATGTTATTCCTTATAATTTGGGCCTGCAGCGAATAACAGAAGAAACAGTTAATTAGTCTTTTTCTAGGTTCAGTGGTTTGAAAACTTTGGCATACCAAGCTTTGGACGTGGGAATAAATTTGATAGGAAGCTTCGATGGTACAAAAAGAATTAGTCCGTGGCATTTTAAGCACAATTAAACATTTGTGGCAGTTTGTTTGTTCTCTATTCTTTGGCTGTAAATTTTAGATCTCTTTGTATCATGAGAAGCATTAATTTAATAACATATGATTCATCTCATTTTCTCTGTTGCACAGAATAAGCCTTATTTATTTCTTTTTTAGTTTCCAGAAAACTGCATAGTTCAGTTAGAAGTAGCTATAATGCTGTTTTTGCTGTATCACTTTCAGAAATTGAAGGGAACCTTTCTATTTGTTTTATGATGGAATTTTATTTTTTTTTCATCCTAATAAAAAATTAACATAAGTTCACTCAAGTACCATGGTTGCCCTTCCTCCTCCATCTTGTCACAGTGATAAGATCTGGGGAATATGTACTTTATTCTCCTTTCAGTCACAATAAATTACTCGTATTTCTTCAATCTCCCCTTGTTCTTCCAAGTTATTATTATTTTATTATTATTATTATTACTATTTTATTATGAGTTATTGTTATTTTATTACTGGTTTGCTTTGCTAACTGTGCCATCTATGCTGAGTTCTGTGCAGATACACTCAAGTTGTTTCTTGAAGAAGTAATTTTCAAACTATGTAGGTTGTGTTCTTGTGAGCTGTAATCAAATCTTTGGATTGTTTTACACATGCCTGAGCATGGCCACACAGATGGCTGTGCAGCTGCTTTGGTGCATTCCTGCTTAGGGACCCTGTGAGCTCAGACCTTTCCTGGAGTGTGGCAGTGCCCTATGACAGCTCCTGCTCAGGCAGGTTGGGGAGGGAGGGGGGCGCGGGGAGGCAGGATGATGCCAAAATGGGGAGTTTAGGAAAATTTTCAGCTTTCTTCTCTGTCATCCAGCCATTGCATCTGGATTTAGCACATTAGAAGGAGGTATGTAAAAGCTTAAACAAAGGCTGAAAAGAAAAATAAATTCTTCCAATTCTGATGTCATGGATGGAATCATGCACTTCACTCTCAAGTAAGAAACAATATATTTTATTGATATAAGAGAGTGAATTAATGAAGTCCAATGGTAAATGTGGCAGTGGTTTAACAAGAATCAATGGCAAGGTACACTTGAGTATTTACTGCATAGAGAACAGAGTCAGATAAAATTTTCAGGGACACCCTCCCATTGAGTCATAAGATTCAGAAAGGACCCTGTTGCATTCCAGACTTCTCAGAGGGAAATTTAGGTACAGCTGGATCCACACTTCGTCTCAGACTTAACTGATGGTTTATGTCTAAACGATTATGTATGTGCAATCACAAAATCACAGAGTCAATTAGGTTGGAAAAGACCTCTGAGATCATCGAGTCCAAATTTTGACCAAAACACCATGTCAATAGACCACAGCACAAAGTGCCATGTCCAGTCTTTTGTTAAACACCTCCAGGGACAGTGACTCTACCACCTCTGTGGGAAGTCCTTTCCAATGCTTAATCACCCTTTCTGTAAGACTTCCAGGTTTCAGTGTGCTTATTTCCAATTCACTTACTTATTCCCAATTCACTCCTTATCTGGTGTGATAAGGAATCTCTCAACTTGAGGAGTAACCTTGAGAGGCATCCCTGCCATGCAGGAGAGTTCAACAATCCTTGGGCTGTCCATTATTCTTGGAGTAAGATGATTGACTCATAGTCATTTTTGCATATTGACCCAGATGTTAATTCCTTCCAAATTTGCCTTGAGTCAGACATTGACCAGTATTTTGGTTAGGTAGGCATGTTGCCCAAATTAACCCTTGGCTATTGTGTTGTTAACTGTCTCCCCAAATCCACTTTGAGCCAGATTCAGCCCTCAGGTCCAGAAACATCCATGATCGACCATCACTTGTGATCCCTTGAGCAGGGTGACCATTATGGAATATAAAGGTCAGGCTGGGGCAGGAGGGGAGCACAGAGTCACTGTAAAAAGGATAGGGAAAAAAGTCTGACTGTAAAAAGGATAGGGAAAATTTGCAAATTTCTGAGAAACCCTCAGTACTCTTAGGGTTTTTAATTGGGTAATATTAACGTAGGTGCAGCCTAGACCTAAATAATATGTGGGAGGAGGGAGGTGGCCTTATGTATTTTTTCAATAGAGCATGTGCCATTACATAATGAATATTAAATGTAATATGTGACTATGGCTGATGAGCAAATTTTTGAAGACAGTGCTAATAGAGGAGTAAAAAAAATTATGATCTAAAAGGGTAGGATCTGATTTTTTTAAAAAAAGTAGGGAGTACATGGAGTTGGGGGTTTTTATTAATAGTATATTGAAATATATAAAAATATCATCATATAGAAGTATATATTTTTTCCCTTTGACTTCTCTTCAGAATAAATTTGTTGCTTCTTTCTTAATTAGTTTGATCATAGTCTTAAAAATCAGATTGCACATCTTATTATCTCAAATGATTCTTACATTTTCCAGATTGTTAACAACCAGTTTTTGTTGATTATTGTTTATATTCATCTTTCAGCCTGTCTGTTAATGTGGATTATGATGGAAAAGCTAAATCTGGTAGAACTTTCTGCTAGTTTTTCAAAGCTGCATTGGCTTGACTTCTCTGTTTTGGCCCTTGAATTGTATTACAGCAATCATTGCTGCGTTCTGCATGTCATTGTTTCTGCAGTGGGATAAGAGGTTTTTCTTTTATAATAGCAGTATTGACAGAATTGATTTTGTTTATAAAATATTTTATGATCATTAGTGAAGAAGGTGCTGCATAATACAAGACTAATGAACATAAAACAACTCCCCCTAAACATGCAAAAATAGAAAATTCTTCATTCTGGTGCCTGATGACCAAAATGAATTCTAGTATGATGGATAGCAGAAAAAATATGCTGTTTCTGTTGAAAATCCAAAGCAAAAGTACAAAATGGATCTTATGAATCTGATTTATTTTGCCTCTATTTCATATCCATTGGTTTTCTACCTGAAAATCAATATATTTCAAACCTTGTCCTTTAAAATATACAGTTTTAGAAAGAAACATCTTTTTAAAAAAGGCCCAAGTGGTATTGAAGTAAAAATGTAATTGTTTTAGTGGGTTTCTCTTTTAAATTCTGGATGCAGTTTTTAATATTTAAGCCTCATCAAAGACTTAATTTTTAACTACGGGAAAAAGCAATTAAGTAAAATACCTTCAATATTTTAGGGGATTACTTTTATTTTCCTCAGGAATGAGCACTACTTTGTATATTTGATACTTTGATTTTTTTATATTTGAGGTGGTTTTGGCTAGGCCTTCCTTGGTGACCGGTTTGTAACCAAGGAAGGGGCCACGTTCCCAGTATTCCATACGATTTTTACATAAGCCAGACTATAAATAAGAGGAGAGGAGAGGCCTTCGCTCTCTTCCCTTCCGGCGAGGTTTGAAGGCAACAGATCCCTGCGGCCGGTCCCGCTTCTGCGGATGAGTGAGGCCTAGTGAGGCCTTGTAGGCCTTGGGAGGCGGAGGGCGCCAGCAGCGTGTAGTGTGATTTGTGCTGTCTCAAGGAAAGTATTAATGTTTCCTTTGGCTAGTCCTTTATTGAGTATGTATATCTGTTATCAGGATTGTCGGGTTTTTTGTTTTTGTTTTATCCCCTTTTCCCTTTCCCCCTTTTCTGTTTTCGGGTGCTGGATTTTGTTTTTGGGTTTTTTTATGTGTATATAGTTTTTGTAAATTGTATATAAATGTAATATAATTGTAAATATATATATATATATATTGCTTTAGCTCTCTCTCTCTCTCTTATTTTGGTTCTCTTGCTTGTTTTTTTTTTCTTTTCTCTTGTTTTTTTTTGGTTCAGGGCAGGGGGAAGAGCTCTTATGGTGGGGGGTTTGGAAACTTGGCAGGGAGACAGCTCTAAACCACCACAATATTACATAAAAAAATTAGAAACCCTTGATTACATCTGGATGTAGGTAGAATTATCAACATCCTGTCAATTCCAACAAGTAAAAACATCCTTTGGTCACGTATCTAATTATTCTTTCGGAATTCTATTCTGCAAAATTATAATACTTTCCATTTTCAATTGCCTGTGAATAATGCTGGACTTAAGATTCAATCATGAAGTTCTTTCTGTAGATGTTTGAAATGTTGTCATTAGCAGTCTGAGAGAGAGAAGCTTATGGAACTTATGTAGAGAGCACATCATACCCTCATTCGTGTCCCTCTGCTTCAGGTGGACGCAGCATGGAGAATGTGTAATGCTTCATGCCTTTTGGATTTGGACTACTTGGAGTGCAAACACTTTAGCATTTCAGTCCAGATCATGGGTGTGCTTGAGAAGAAAATTCCCTACATTTAGCAGTCTTAGTTAACACTCTGAAGTTTATGAAGCAGACTTTTTGACAAACAACTAAACTTGACAACAGGCTTCTGGATGCCCTCAACCCACTGTCAGGCAGTTGGTCCTTTGGTTGACAAGGTAATACACCCCTTGAAAGAGGTACTGTGCTTTGCTTTTGCAAAATCTATTCTTGCTGGGCCACTTTTTTTGTCCTTTTAGCCTCTGCTGCAGGGAAGCCAGACAGGCATTGCTCTATCAGGTATTTTTATCCCTCTGAAAAAAATCTTATACATTATTTACATATGGGTGTAGGGGGTGTGTACATACCTCTCCTCTACACTCAGCTATACTTAATTTTTAATTTGTCATACATAATTTTTCCATGGCATTGGCACGTACTGCAGAATGCAGAGTATGTCTCTTAAGAATTGTTTGAAGCACTTGGAGATCTGAGTCAGGCTGGGATTACATGGCCCCAGTTGATCTAAATTAAATGTAGTTTGAATTTGGTTTCATCTTTCTCTCCATAGCCTTCAATTAGCTTTTTTTTTGTGTAATTTTTTATATATTACACTACAGATCCACTGCTAATGTTACTGGATGTTGTAGCAGTAGGCTTAAATCAGTTGGGTTGGTAGGTTTGCAAAGATTCAGTGGCTAACATATCCTCTTGAAAATAAGCTTTTATAATACAAACCATGGTCTTAAGCCATCAAACTTATTGTCTTTTGCTTAAAATGCTTCATTAGAATATATGTAATTAAGACCCTTGACAGGTGGATTGGAACTAGATGATCTTTAAAGTCCCTTCCAACCCAAACTATTCTGTGATTCTAAGAAGTTGATAAAGGTCTTCAAGTACACAAGGCTATTTTTCCACAGTGATAGCTTTATTTTTACTTATATTGTCATGAAGTCACAGCTCTGGACTGAATTGGGAAACAGCATAAAGAGTACAAGTGAATTAAGTCTATAGACTTGATTTCTTTTTGATTCAAGAAAATGGCACTTGTAGGTAGATTTCACTGTATTAGAAAGGTGTAGAACTTAAAGCTGTTGTCAAAAATGAAAGAAGAGCTAGCACAGATATCACCATCTTAATAATTTTAATTATGCAAAAGGAAGAAAGCTCTCCCATTCCGTAAGACTTCATTTTGGAGGATTTCAGATTAATCAGGCACAATTTAGAGTGCTGCTGTCAGAGACAGATATGTTCCTTTGACCTTGGATAATGTAAGAGGTAAAGGGAAAGTAACTGCTCAGTATTGAAAAGAAAGTTTATTTTGATGAAAAGTGGAAAAGAAAATATTGCTTTCATGTATTATTGGAGATAGAATAGCTTGATTTCAATGGTGTTTTATTCCTTTAAGGTGAGTTATGTCTGAAATTTATTTTACAAGAACTCTTCCTTGGAATTTTAAAAATATTTATTTTTTTAATGTATAGAATTGTTTGATATTTTACTTTGCAAGATACCTGTTAAAGTTAAGCCAAGACAAGGTTGTTATCCTGGCACTACATAAGGCATCATTAATAATAACATTAGATAGAAAATATTTCCTTTCCTCATAATCTTTGGTGTATTGCTCTTAACATTATCCACTGTGTTTTTCATAGAAGAATTTTTCATATTATTTATGTTTATTTTTAAAAAATTTAAGACTAGCTACAATGTGTTCTTACTTTTTTCCTACAGCATTATAAAAAGATCTAAATGAGCACCATTATCTTTTAATAAAAATGCAAAATTAGCCATTTAAATGCTCTCTCATTTTCTTCCATTATTAGACTAGGATTAGCTGATCCATGCTATAAAACTAACACAACTCCAGCACAGTTTCAGCAAATATTCTGAAGTCAAGTCCCTACTGTTGCAAGTTTTCAGTGTAGACTGTTTTGGAATATGACTCATTTTTAATCCATATTTTACATAATAAAACCCCATGCTACTTTTAATGCAGTGATCTAATGAATGAGCCTCAATAGTAAATTACATTTTTAATCAGTGTTTAGATGACCTAGCTTTCTGCATAGAGTAGAAAACCTAAATATGCCACAGATAATATCTGTTTTCCTGATCTTAGAAATAGCAGCCCTCATAATTTTCTATAGAAGACTGACTTTGTTTGAGGGTAATATAAAGTAGAGATGCCTACATGAGATAAATTTCCATTTTGTTGAGATTATTAATAGAAGGAATTGACATCTGAAGTGCATTTCTTTTTGTGTCTTGCATTAACATATTCAATCAGCTGTTGAGTGATTTGTGCCTGTAAATTGTTCTGTATAAAGTTGACAATAGTTTAAAACTTTGGATTTTTTAGTCATAAATTATTTGTGCTGAATACATGATGTTTTATGTTAGCTAGGCAGAAACACTTTATTGGATATTGGCAGGTGGGATTCTTTTATTCTTTGCACAGCTTAAGTGAGCAGTAGTGTGGTCATAACAAAATTAATCTTATCTAATGTCCAGATCCAGGACTTAGACCTTGCAAAGCTTATGGAAAGGTGAGCATAGCACACTGTGGGTTTATCTTCATACTAATGAGCTATACTAATTTTTCAAATAATGTGCATAGTTCAAGGTTGTTTAATCGCTCTGATTCCAACACAGTCTTTCTCTTTAGTAGAAGCAGATATTTGGTATCTTAATAGTGCTCTTTCTTATTCTAAAATTTGTAAAAATCTTCAACAGTCCATATGACCTTTTGGTTTTCCACACAAGAAGAAGTGTAATTTGCAGCTTCAATACCATTTCATTTCTTTTTAGAGGCATTGTGTATTAATTGGAAGTTGGTTTGCAAAATAAGTCAAAGAAGTGTTCTTTTATTCTCCAGGCATTTGATTTTCTTGTGCAAGGGCAAAAAAATTTTTAGGTTTATGAAACATTTCTCCATCTATGTTGACATTGTTGAAAGATGTTCATCTTTCTTTCAAAATAAAGACCAATTTGCAGGAGTAATTCTCATGTCTTTAGGAGTCTGATCTCATCAATAAGATATGTTGGTCCTTAGTCAGGACTGGGCACCCCTGGTTCAATTTTCTGTCTCAAATGAAATTGATCTCTATATGCAGATCTATTGAAGGAAAATAAATTATACTTGACTTTCTCCCCACTTCTTGAATTCCACATATTTTTGATTTTTGGCTGTAACTGTTCTTTCCCTGCTGTTTCTTAGTGTGATTCAAAAAGACTGTGGGAGTAGCTTTTCTTTCACATTTTTAATCTTTCTGCTTTGGTGAAAATAGGAGGTACACAGCAATAAACATGAGCCTGCAAAGGTAAAGGATTTTTTTTTTTTTTCAGTTTTTTTTTTCACATGGTGTTGTAGTTTGTGATAGCAAAAAATGCTGTATTTGCAGCACATGTGCATGAATTATTATAAGATGTTAGGGGGTTGCTAAATTTGGTAGCCTGATAGAGGCAAGGCTGTTGCAACTCCATGCCACAGTGCTCAACAGTAGCAAGGCTGAGCCTGTATCCCAGTAAGCACATGCACAAACAGAACACATATACAAGTACACACGTCTGAAAAGAACACAGCAATCAATGTTCACACAAACAGAAGCACCATCAGTGGCCTCACAGTGTCCACCTCCCCCGTGTGTTGCATGTATACATATGTACAGTGTGAAAACTGCCCATAGCTGGATTTAGACTGAGGAGAGCTGGCCCCAAATCCTTGCTGTCCTAGAAGCTGTTACCTGGGTGTGCGAGCACTTGAAGCTGCAACTCCTCTCTAGCTCCTGGTACTGACTGCTTTGTACTAACCAAGGTACACAAACCTTGTGGGTCTATGATCCCTCCAGCATGAGTCAGATTCCTCCAGTAGCAGAGCTTATACACACATTCCATCCAGTAGCTGGCCCTGCATCCTTGTTCTTCCTCCTGCACAGTAAAACACACACGCACAGACACAGGGGTGTCTCAGTCAGGCACTGTATCCTAAAGTCTTTTGGGCAATTGCCATGGAACCCTTGTCTCTTCAGTGGCCAACTTCTTCAGTTGTCTTACTTCCAGTTACACCTCCACCCCCACCGCCCTGCCCTCTGACTGCTTCACCTTCCCCCGCTATTAGCCCAGCTTGATGTTCGCTGGCAATCACCCACTGCTACATGCACCTTCGTGCACTCCAGCTCCTGGTACCACAGACCCGACACATACACAGAATAGAACACCCCTATCCCAAAAATGGGTAGAAATGGAATTTAATAGAAGACATGACAGAAGATGCTCAGATGACACAGGGCTTGGACAGGGAAGTGAACTGACCAACTTTGTCTACATGTTACTGGCCCCTTCTATCCACTTATCCCTCAGTTTTCCTGTGTTTCTTTCTCTCCAAACCGCTTCTATCCCTACTTTTACTACACCTTTTATTCCTCACCTAAAAATCTCATAAATCTTCTTACAATGCCAAGATTTTCATTCCCTGTGTCCTGCAGTGTGTCCCACCCCCACAGGCCCTGATACCCTCCCCAGGCTGTAAGGTGCTCTCCAGCTGACCCACAGTGCTGGGTGTCACCCAGAGCCCACAGGACTGAGGCTTCCCAGGGAGAGGATGGACCTGTGACAGGTGGGTTCCTCCACCTGCCCTTGTGCCTCTGTGCTCCCATGTGTGCACACCCACCTTTGATGGGCTGATGGCTTCTGTGATGAACCCAGGATGAGTCAGAAAAAGGTTTAATCCTGAAAAATAACTTGTCTGTGGAACAGATATGCTAGAGCACGTACCATGTACTAAAGGCCGGTAAAATGTCTGTTTAGTGGCCCTGTGTATATTAGAGAATTTGGTATCCAGGAGATAATTTATACACAAATCTAGCTATGATTGTCACTGACCGTTAACTTCATTAAATATTGTTGAGATAAGAACCAGAATATTTTCCATATCTCTGCTGCCAATTAGTTTAGTTTTAGGTGTGGAAGTAATAGGTTTCATTATGTCAGGAAACTTATGGAGAACATAGTAAAAATACTTCATATAGCTGGTAATATATGCTCTACTTCTGGGGAGAGATGATGCGATACTTGACACTTTAAAGTAGTATTGCATGGCATTAAGCATTTTCAAAGTACTTCTGTGTTGCAGTTGTGCATTTTAATGTAGTAAAAATATTCTTAGAGTGTTAAGTTTCTTGTTGTGCACTGCAAGCTTTTTGTGCTTGTTTCAAAGAGCATTATGTGTCAGCATTTTTCTCAAGCTTTCTTTTGGCTTTTTCCTCAGTGCTTCAGTAAAGCATCTCTTATCTCTTTTGTTGTATGCAGTAGTTAATACGTAATCTTAAAGGTTTTGTTTTGGTTTTTTTGGTTTTTTTAGAATACTGAGGCAATGTATAGAAATTATTTGCTAAGTAACTGTCAGGTTCAGCTTTCAAGATTTCATTATTTTGTCGGACATTAGATTGAAGGTGGATCAAATGATATATCCCTCTCTCCTTAGATTTAAATTAAAGAATTTTTTATGAAAACCTGAAATTCTCTCAAACTAATGCAAACCAGTTTTTTCCTACCAAGAAATCTTGAGAAACATTTGGAACAGTTTTCTGAATTTTGGCTAGGTTTAGATTGTGACTGGTGATGGTCAGTCAGGCTGTATTAGCTTCTTCTTAATCCCTGTGAACAACAGTTACATCAATTTTCTTTCTCTGAGCTTGGGATGAGGAGTAGAAAACCAGCAGCAAAATTAATTGGGCATGAGGGAGCTGTTCTGCTGTGCTTTTAGTTGCAGAGTGCAGAGGACTGTGGCTCCCTGCCCATACATACACTAAAGAGTCTTCCAAGATTTTAAGAGAAATAGTTCACCCTTCTGCTCCTATAAAAAATATTTGTAAAGCGAGACAGGCGTAAAAAGATTGTCCTATGGAATACATAAACATTTGGTTTTAAATGTACATGTACTTTATGTACATGAATACTCTTTATTATGGTTTTGTTTTGTTTTTAATTTGTGCAAATATTTTCTTTACTTTTTCAGGGCTGCTCCCTCCTGCAGGTTTTTGTACATCCACAGATGAATCAATGTAACATCAGTTAAACTAGTACAAGCGCAGTGACACCAATGGGATTGCACCAGTGCTACTGACAGTATAGTTTAGCATTCAGTACTCTGCTAGAGTTAATACATGAGAACAAAAAAAACCAAGAGAATTCTTTGATTATGTTTTTATTTTTCATGGGGTGAGAGAGCAGTGAAAGCAGTATTAACTCTCAAAGCTGAACAGAGGTACTGGGAGACAATTTTAGTCACAGAAACATGAGTCAGAGTATGTTCCCTTTTAGCAAATTGCAAGAGATTAGATTATGTTGGTTGCATATTTATTTATTGAGGAAATGGGGCATACCTATTAGATCTATTATATATTATTTTCATAATATAATTGCCACATAAGCATGTCATGGATATGAAAGAAGTCAATTAGTGCTATTCTTTTTTTGCCTAAAATTTTGCCATTTAGTATGCTAGTGATTTCTCCCTAAAGCTGAGAGACAATTTTATCTTAAGTGTTTAAATGAATCAAACTTAACAGATTAATTTAATAATTTTTGCCTTTTAAACAGTCTAACTACAGTTACCAATTTTTAAAATTAAGTTGTGCAAATTTTTGTATTAGAATTATTAAATAACCTTATAAGTCCTGAGTTACAAGTACTTTATAATCTTTGTTAATGCAATAAGGTCAATCAAGTAACAGCAATTTTCCAATCTTGTGCATGGAATGATAGATTACACAGGAAAATAATTTCTAGAAATATATGATCTGTTCAAATTTTTCACAGGTTTGATGGATATTCTTCTAAAACTGAAATAGAGCGGAGATATAAGAACCTAACAAACTGAGAATTCATGATAACTCATATGTTACCCTGTCAGCAATGGCAGAAGCACATTAGAGACTGAAAGACTAAGTGACTGTGAACTTCTGAAGCTGTATAGTAAATGACCTGAATTGTACAAGAAAGAATGTGATTTTGTGGAAAGAAATTACTGGATCCAGTCCTCTGCACTGATGTATATTCTAAATTTAAGATACAAAAATATATGGAATTTTCTCAGAATCATAGAACTGCTTGGGTTGGAAGGGACCTTAAGGATCATCTAGTTCCAAACCCCTGGCCATAATTTTAAGAAACAACTTTTTTAGTTGCAAATCCTAAAAGTCTAAAGGGTCTCTATATGGTCAGTAGGCAGACACAGGTTCTTCAAATGACAATTCCATCCAAAGACTAAGACACATGGCATAAATCACCCCCTCTTGATTCCTCTCTCCAGTTCCTGTAAAAAAAAAAAAAAAAAAAAAAAAAAAAAAAAAAAGCCTAGATGACTGCTTGACTTAGATATCTACTTGATTAATATAATATGTTAATATAATAGGATGAGATGACACGTGCATTTCTCTTAGCATAAGGTTGTAAGTACCAAAGCTGAACTGTGCCTTCTTCTTCTTTTGTTGGTACTAATTTTGTACAAGCTGGAAGTGCTAGCCTAAGCGGAATTTAACATGGATGTAATTTCATTTCCATTTACTGCGAACCCCGTTTGAAATCATGATCTCTGCTTTGATCTGCTCCACGTGTTATGCTTATAAAACTGTGAGTTTTGTGTTGGCCTGCATTAGCTATATATCAAGTGCTTACACTTACAACAATATGGGCACTTTTCTTCTGTGAGGTATATGGCCAACATCAGAATATGGACAAAACAAAAAGATGAAGGAAAAATTGATGGCTTGCGTCATAAAGAACAGAGTGTTATCACAAAACATGTAAGCCTCATAAAATAACAAGAATAGCTAGGAGGGAGAATATCAAGATGTTTGTTTTTCATACTGTAGAAACTGTCAGTTCACTGGTGACAAAACTGCTGAAAAAAAATATCCAAATTGTTGCTGAATAGTGAAAAGGATTGTGAAGAGTGAGAGAAACAAGTAGGGAAACAAGAAGAGAATCCCTTATTTTGACAAGATTTTGAAACTGTGGTTAAGTAGGTGAAGCATTAGTGAAAAGAATCAAGGAACATGGAGTGTATGGGTGACTTAATAGGAGTCATAGGAGAAGATTATGTTTAAAGTTTAGTTGGAAAAGATGAAAAGGTAGAAAACTAGTCATGAATAATGCTTTGGTTGAAGTGGGATTAGATAAAGTATGTTTAAATTAGTACAAGTGTGTGTCCATCTGTGCACGAGAGAAAAACAGAACAAACTTGGGAGGTAATAAGAAGGAAGAAACAACTAAAAAACCTGAAAGGAATTTAAAATCAGAGAAAGCAGTGGAGGCCGAGTTGGAGACATGAGAAGTTGTGATTAGAGCTGGGGGATGGTAATTCATGATAGATACAGGAAACATGACTGTTCTGAACAAGATTTGAGGAATGGGGTAGACTAAGATAAAATTACAAGTGTGGGAATCAACCAGAGAAGACTGACAATGGTTACTTTCCAAGTGACTTTTTTTTTTTCTAAGGGGATGAAAACAAGGAAATCAAGAAAACCCAGGATAATAGGGAGAGAGGCACAAAGAGCAAACAATGAGTATGGTACACAAACAATGAAGGGGCTGACTGAAAATTAAGTCCTGGAGGATGTAGGAGACATCTAAGGAGAAAAGCATGAGTAAATAAAGCACCCTTTGAGCAGAGCATGAGTTGCTTATGACTGTACTGCAGATTTTTGCAGGAGTTGATTAGGAGCTGGATTTGGCTTCTTGGAGGTCTGCTTACTGTGTGGTGAGGGTAATATCTTCCCTAAAGGGTGTACAGTGGCAGGTGGTTGAGTGCTCCATAGGCAGCTGTGGAAGGATCCACAAAGACCTATTCCTGATAAAGTATAATTTTCTCTCAAAACCGTATGGTCTTTTCACTCTTCATACCATAACAGCTCTATTATGACAAGAAAGTTTTAGGTTATGGTAAATTTTGATCCACGGAACTTAACATATTGTCCTTTTTGCCTAAAGGAAATACAGGTAAAAAGGAAATGGGTTTAGTTATGCACTGTAATTAAAAATAGATGTGGGATATCTTATATAAAAAGTCCATAAAATGTACTTGCTCACTTAGATGAAGAAGAGTAGCATGAAAAACTTTCTGGCAGCCTTTTTAGGACAGCTTGAAAACACAGAATCATCACATTTAAAGTCAGAGAAATCAGGAGAGTGTTTTCTATATGTTTATATACAATAAGAAAAGAAACTTCTAATGCTTTTGAAAAGCAATATCAAAAGAACATCAGCAGCTTTCCTTTGACAATTAATGATGAAGTAACACAAATCTGGAGATGTAAAAAGTCTAAATAAGGATCGCTATTTGATCTTACTTACAAAACAGAAATTGTGAAGGGCTATTTAAATCTTATACTTGTTAAATTGCCCAAATGGCCTTGATGTTTCTGAAATGTAAAATAACATGGTCTAGTGAAAGATGACCCTGCCCATGGCAGGGGGGTTGGAACTAAATGATCTTTAAGGTCCCTTCCAACCCAAACCATTCTATAATTCCTGATTCTGGGACCATCTCTAATTATACAGCAAATTGGAAATTTTTAAAACACAAATTTATCCTGCCATTACTTGCACAACAAGAATTTGGCAATCATGTATTCTGCTGAGGTTTGGGTGATTAGACAACTGGTAAAACCATACAGCCAAAGGAGTAAAATTTTCATGTTGAAGGGTAGTTATCTGCCTATGCATATAATAGTAGAAGTAAAAGAAGCAGTCTTCTTTCTTGAAGATGGCTGAAAAACAATATCCAATTAAATATGAATAAAATGAGTTTTGCTTGTAATAAAAGTCTACAGATGTTACTTTTAGAGAAAACAATCTGTTCTTGAAAATAAGGCTAAGCATAACAAAGAGCTTTAATGAAAATTTTTATTAGAAAGGATAGGTGCAGTGGTTTTGAAATATTGCAATGGTATAAATTGTACATGTTTTGATGCTGTTGCTGTTATCATAATACACTTCTTAGCATTAAAATTCATATGGTGAAATCTATGTCTTAGGGAGTGGGTGGATGCAGTTGAAGATGGGTAGAAGTAAAGTAAAAAAGAATTATGCAGTGCTTACTTTTTGAGTGTAAACAGGTCCATCAAATCAAATAATTACAGAAGTAAAAAAAAGAGTATCAAATTATTATTATTATTATGTGAAAAAAATTCTTAAAACATTCTTAATAAAGTGGTAGAGTATGTGGCTGAAAATTAAAAACTCAACAGAATGTTTTTCTCAAGTATTTTAGGAATGTAGCATCTGTAGAAGTGATTTTCATTAAAGGACTACTTCAGCTGCTTATGTTACCCTTAAACTGCTGTAAAGGATAGACTTCCTTGAAAGTCGGAGTACAAGTCTTCCCATAAAGACACAAACAAATCTCAGTTTGTCAGGTCTTTACTTAGGTGTTCTGTGTGCTAAGCTTTATTTCAGATTTTTTACAAAATAGTACATAAAAAATTCTACCTGTTCCTTATTTTTTTATTCTTCTAAAAGTAAGTGTCTAAGAAAGATGACATCTTTCTTAGAAAGATAAGTGAACACTAACAGTGATGAGAGCTTCACCAAGAAATCTCTCTTGAATGATGAAGTCTAGATAGTTACCATATATTTCATCTCTTTCTTAAAGGTATTTTCTTGTAAAATTTAGTGAGAGTCCTCCAGAGTAACAGGTGCAGCTGTAAATGAAAGGCAACTGTTACCTTGCCTTTATAAGCAGTTGTTTTAAACACTGGCACTTAATTAAATTAGGGTAACTTATTCTACAAGGGCTGGATATTCATCACTCTCTGAATCATGGACGTATGTAAGGTCAGGAGACTGAGAAACTTCTTGCATTAGACCTGTATGTTGGCAATGCAACAGAGGCCCTCAAAATTCCCTCAAGATTTCATGTGGACCTGCTCCCATGTAGCACTGCTATATTTTGTCCTGATCAATAGTATCTTTTTTCTTCTGCTGGAAATAAAAGATGTTCCTGGATGAGATACATTTTGATTCCAGACTCTGTGCCTTGAAGAAGGGGTGCAGTTGATGGTGTCCTCCCATGGACCTCTCGAGTGCACTTCTTACCCACTCTTGCTGGAGTCCTGTGGGCCCATTACTGTCACAGGTGGTGCTGAGCACTCTTTCTCAGAAGAGTGGACATCAGTGTCCCAAATCAGAGAGGGAAGCCACAAGCAATGTATATTGACTTTGAGCTTTTGGAGAAGGGGAAAGACTGAATTGTTCCTGGTGGATATCCTAACTGGTTGGGCATGTGGGAGCAGGTGCTGGATATCAAGCCATGCATGTGCTGCCAGTTACAGGTCCAGACAAGTCCAAAAAAGCAATCAGAAAAGCTGCTAAACTGGAGATCTGGTCTCTCACTGGTGTGTAATTATGAAAGACATACAGTATCCCTTAAGCAGAAATTTGTTACCAGGCTATAGCCAGGAGAAATGCAGAGAAAACAGATTTAAGGCAAGTGCTCACCAAACTTCACATCATTTTTAGACTCTGTTTGTACATAGTGATAGGAAACCTCAGGGCACAATTCATCTCACCTACCTGGGATTTCTAGTGTAGGATGAAATGAATTAAGACCTCCATGTGCCTGTTTTTTTCTCACCTGAGTATAAAGTGTTAGATGACTACCTCACATTTCAGAATTATAAATATAAAAAGTTACTTGAGATTAAAGAATCTGCCATGTTGAGCTTGCACTCCTGAAATCTGAGAAAGAATTTTCCCAAACATCTGGGAAATGCTGATGATTTTTCTCTGACTGTGGAGAAAACTGTATGAAAACGTTTGGAATTTTTCATTGTTATCTAAAATCATGCAGGCTATAGTAAATTTTGCTGTGTGTTCTTGCTGCAATCTGATATAAAAGCAGGATTTAGAAAACTCATGTAAGAGGGACAGAAGAACAGGTTCCCACTACTTGCTAGAAATGTAAATTGCAGATTCAGAGAGCTTGTTTAGTTGCTTTGACAGGCCAGAGACTGTCAAGTTAAAACGTACAAAAACAGAGGGTATGTCCATATGCTGCTAAATGAGAGGACAGTCAAGCCAGTTCCAGGGCTGGAGCCATGATTCTCTTCCTGCTTGACTGTTGGCTCACTCCTTGGCTATTTGCTTCCAGCAGGCTCCAGACAGAAACAGCCTTAAGCACTGAGAATTGGCTGAAAACTGACTATAATTTAGCAGTGTAGGTGCAGCCAGAGAGTCTAAATAAGAAATAAAATGGTGCTAGCAATGAATGGTACTACATACAGCATTGTTCCACCAGCCTCAGGTAGGTGCAATCTTATTAGATCCTTTACAAAATAACTGCATTGGTCTGCCGAATAACCAACAAAAGACAAACAGGGCAGTGCACTGTGTATGCAGATATATATGTTTAAACCAAAGGATCAAGATCAGCTTTTTAATTCATATCACCCTTGATGCTATGGAACCTGATAATGGAACTCTGCTGCAATTAATCACAATTTGAATTGAAGGCATTTTCAGAATTGCAACTGTGGATGATAATAGAAACCCCTCAGATGATCAAAAGCAAAATATCGTTTGTGTGCAAATACAAATTGAGTATTCAGCTTGTGTTTTGTCCTTTCATCTTTATACAGAGGTTACTCACTTCTCATATCCCTCTTTTTCCCATTTTGCTGCACTAACGAGTTTTTAATGCAAAGGAAAAGTGATTATAAGCAGTGAAGCAAAGACAGCTTTATAGAGCAAGACTGAGGAATTGAAGACATAGATCAGAGCTATCCACCAAGTAAGATGAAAGAGAATTTCATGAAAACAGAGACATATAGATGGCTTTGATTTCATTATCATTAGACAAGAAAGGACAAAAAATGGAATAGCTATAAAGCTGTTCGTTCATACCTAGTAAGTTGCCTATAATAATAAAAGACTCAATGCAGAAAGCGATAAAGTGATAACATAGAACAGGAAAACATCCTATAGTATTTTTTTTTCATCTCTGGTTTTAGTATAGAGTGATGTGATCACCAGATTGTAATAAGTAAAAAATACAAATTTTATGCACATATTAAATATTTTATTCATTGATGCTGTGTTTTTATTTCATTGTTAAGCATGAGTTGTTTGTTTGGACTTTTCTCCCTCTTTGTAATACAGGTTCTGGGGATTGAGTTTCTGTTACTGATTTTGTGGTTTGTAAGATCTTGAATTGCAGACAAATTAAATAGTTGGTGGCTTTTATAGAAAGCTTTTGTTTGGTAGGTGCATGTACCTTGTTATAATATTCCTAAGAGAAGCACCTAATTACATTTGAAAGGTACTTGAGTAGATAAAGAATGATTTATGTACAGTGTTTTCCAATTACAGTTAGAAATCTAATATACAAAATTAGCTGTTGGGAGTGGGGAGACATAATAAATGTTCTTGTTCTGATAAATAACAAATGTATTCCTTTAAGATCAAGTCTATCCTAATGCTTTGCCCTAGTTTAGATCTTACAAAATTTTTTTTTTCATTAAGTATAAATTAAGTAAAACACTAAAGCAAAACTATTTTCCAGGACATTTCCTATCATCACAAAAACTAAAATGTCATGATTATTTTTTTTTTTTTAATTAATCAATACTTTTTGGCCAAGCCAAAAAAATGCTGACTGGTTGTAGCTAAGTGATGCTTTGAAATTCTTCTAAGATTTTAATGAGAGAAGTATTTTCATTGCTCTGCAGTTTATTTACAATATAGTCAGCCTTTGTAGCTTTCTCAGATGCGGTGCTCTACCCATTTAAGAAATGACAAAAGTAAGGGATGTTAAGTGAGTTGCCTGGAGGAACAAAAAAAAATCCATGTCAGACTGGAACAAGGTTTCTGAATACTGCTTAAATCAGTGTCATGTCTTCAGCTGATAGATTTCTTGTGCGGTGCAATCCATTTTGGTACTCTACATTTTGTAGCTTAATTTATTTTGACACTGAGACTCAGTATAAGAATTACATTAACATTCTGTGCCTTTTTGCTATTTGGCTGTCTATTTCAAAGGTCCTCTGTCATGTTCTTGCCCTAGGTTAATATAGTAAACAAGATCTATTTCAGTGTATGTATCAGTGAGTGATTTTTTTACATAAGTACTATGAGTTTCTTGTCTGTTTTTGTATTGCAATGTAAATTGGAGCTCATAAGACAATGCATGAATAATCTTTCTTCCATTTGTGAGAATAAGTTTTAGAAACAGGTCTTCTTTTTTGACATGAAACTATTACCTTGGAAACTATTTAAATATTTGCATAAACTCCACAAACACATTATATCAAATATCAGTCTTATTACATAAGGGACTTACATGTTCATTACATACTGAACTTTTACTATTTACAAGTTTATAGGCTTGATTGCATGCCATTTAAGACAAAGGGGAGCTAACTATTCTACAATTTAGAAATCCTCACCTATATGTTGAGTAAACTGATGATACTGAAATAGCTGTACAGCATGCCTATAAAGTTACCTTCCATGTGCATTTAAGGGATATTCTGATTTTATTTTGTTTAGGTCAATGGAACAGAAATTGAATATGAATTTGAAGAAATTACTTTGGAGAGGGTAAGTATAATTTATGCTCTCTTCCAAGAGAACAGTGAAATAAAATAATGCAATTAATTATGAAATTGAATGTGGTTAAGAATAAAGTTGTTTATATTTTGAATAAAGGTGGACACTGTTTATTATAAACTACAAAAATGTGAATGATACAACAGGATAAGCATTTCATGCTATTAAGAGCTTTCAGGTGTAGCTACTTGCAGACAGTATTCAAAATGCTTTTCTTCCTCATAACTCTGTCAGTACTCAACTAGGCATTTATTGTGAAGAGCCTACAGGACTTGATAACTCCCTTTTTATCTTGTCCATGGAATTGTGGCATCTTTTCCCTTTAAAGATCTTAGTTTTCCTTACAAATGTGCATAATAGAGGACATGTAGTGTAATACTATAAAACAAAAATTTCAAAAGGGTTTTTATTTTTTAAGAGGCTACATAAAAGCTATAGACCATATCTATGTGTAAAGGATATGCTTTTTCAAAGGCTGAATTACCTGAGCTATAATCAGGGCTTGCAGTGAAGGCTTTCTTTGTAGTGTGGTTTAAAAGTAGCACTAAAAAAAAAAAAAGAGATATTTAAAATTTGTGCTGCATCATATCTTCCTGGATTTGGTGTTTTTTTTTCCTTGCGTTTTGGTTACATAGCTGCTGTCTTTACACGGCAGACTTTGTTTGACACAAATTCAAGACCAAATGGGCCATGTATGGTGTGAGAAAGAAAGTCTGAGCTTTGTCATATGTCGTAGTGCTTACAAATATTTCTAGTGGATGCAAGAATGTCATTGCTGAATTCCTTCAGTATTCTACCAACATCCTAGTAATATGAAGTTTTTCCATCTTGAAGCACAGTTCTGCAGCTTTCTACATAAAATGATTGAATGAAAGGCCAGATTTATCACGATGTGACTGACACCATATGAACAAATGCCTATAAGGTAGCAAATTACCATTAAATTAGATACTTAAATTATATAATTCATTGCATTTCTTCTGCATGTTATATTTTTAATTGTCCAGGATAATGAGCTCCATAACCATTCAACTTAAAGGGACAAGTTTATGTTCTCATTGATTTTGCTCTCTCGAGCAAATTATGAAAGAGCAATATATCTTTTTGTCATAGCCATCCTCATAACAGATAACACATAAGGTTATAGGCACTTTTTATCTACTGTCTCTCAACTTACTTGCGCATCACTAGTTATTCATTGGACTAGAGTTTCCAAAGGTCACTGAACAGAACACATGCCTCCTGGGTGATATTTTGAAACCACTTTATTTCTAACAGATGTGTAAGTTATCAGTGTACATACTGCAGAATGAATGTGATTTGCATCTCCTGTACCTGTCAGATGCAGATAATTAGCTGTTCATAATGCAACATAATATCAGTTAAAGACTGAACAAGCATAGTAAAAAGAGATACAGATCTTAATGGAGAATATTTCAGTTGTTTTCTGGATGCTGCTGGATCTGTAGCTTCTGATTATTACTGCTCGAAATGTTCTGTTACATGTATTAGTGTTTTGTCTCAAAGGCAGAGTACTGTGTCTGCTGGTTTTTGTGTGAGATATAAAACACAACTGATTGCCTTTAAATAGCTGTCATTTATGTCAGACTAAAAGCGTTTTCAGAAAAAAAGACATTCTCCATGTTGATTGCCCATTTTCTTCCACAAAACTGCTTTTAGAAATTAGATGGAAATCTTCTCTCTGTATTTAATGGCAAAGCTGCAAAATGTATTGAGGTTGCTGCTGTTGAGAGAGAAAAATGTAGTTTGCCCATACCAAACAGTTGGTAATAAACTTTACATTTTGCTCCAGCTATTCAAGTTACAGGACTCTGCATCCCCGAACCCATCAAATATTTTTTTCATGAATTTTTATCCACGTTTTGAAATGGTCAGTATAATTTAAAGGATTTTACAACATTAAAAAAAAATTGGTTGAGGGTGTATTAGGGCTTTTACATTCTTACCTTTTTTTAATAACATAATGAAAGGGGAGGTGGTAAAGGATTGATGAATTCAAAGCACTTTGCAGTCTCTGTAGGCACCATTAATTTAATTTTAGGAGATCACCTTCATCCATAGGTGACATAAATTCATGGGATCTATTCCTGAAGAGAGTTACTGCCTTTGATATGAACCTTGCCTCAGGGTGAAGAGATGTCTCTGTCCCTTGGGGAAAAATAAGACCACTCTGTGCGTGTTGGCAGAAAGTGTCCCATGTGAAGCTGAGGAGCAGATTATCAGGGTCCCAAAAATGCCAAGAGCAAACCCTGCTTATGGTCTGGGGGGAAGGACTGTACAGAGCTTATTGAGACCTGGCTGGTGTATGAATAAATGAGTTCAAGGATACAGTGGGTTTGTGAGGAAATCTTTTTTTTTTTTAATTTTCACTCTTTGAAATAATGTTGTTCAGTTGTTTTTATTTAAAATGTTGTGTCCTCGTTTACAGTTAAAAGGCTTCAGGGAGAGCTCATATAGACAATGAATTTGAGGGATATTGACCTTAAATCTATGATCAGTGCTGTTCCAGGAGTTAAAGAAGTTGTAAGTACACCTCTGCCAGCCCTCCCTGTAGTGAATGCTCTTTTCTTCTTCTTCAATTGTGCCAGCCACTTCTCAGGTATCTTCACCAAACCCTGAGCCTACAAGGACCACTGTTAAATAAGCAATTCTTATTTGGAGCTCTCATAAGAATATCCTTGAATAACAGTTCGCAGTTAAGAAAAATTAAAAAGACCCAAAAAAAGTGTCTATGAGATTCTTTGCTAACTTACAGGCATAAAATGCAGATCCAGGTGTAGACTAAAACTTTGTGATTAGTAAAAACCTACAATGACTAAGTGCACACTCAGAAAAATTTCTTTAAAATAAGCCATTTGGTCTAGCTTAAATGTTAAAGACATTTTAAAAAGGAAACTCTACATAAAATGACTCATATTAGTGCAGTCATGTTAGTCTTCCATTACTGCAGGACTTGAAAAACATATCTAGTGCTATCAAGAGACCAATCTGCATTTGTAAATCAGTGGTCAGTGTAAGAGATAATCAAATATACTCTGGTACAAAGCCTAGCCTAACATCCCTAAGCTGGAGGAAAGTTTTAATGGATTGGCTCCTTGATACAGTACTGTGCTTGGAGACACATGCTGAAGAGAGGATTTTAGTAGAGATTGATGGAATATCACCCAATATAAATAGTTACCTTGAAGAAAAGTAAAGAAAGACAGTGGATCACTTAATGATTCATATTGGATTTATGCCAAGTTCAACATCTGAGGTCAGATCTCAGTACTTTTGCTCATCTAACCTTGCCTACTCTTTTGATGTTAGGAAAAAAGAGGGCAGTTATGATTAGTAGGGCTCTTTTCATGTTCAGCACATATTTTCATTCAGTATCTGTATAAAAGGAAAATCATATTACTTTTTGTGAAATAGACTGCTTAGAAAAATTAAATTCTATCAACACTGGAATTAAAGACATCTAGTTCCCAGAGCATTTGCATCATGAGGTTGAATTACCTTGGTATCTGAACAGGTCCAGCTCTAACTGAGAATTTTCCCAAGGTTGAGACATGCACCAAGTGTCTCTACTTCTTTTTCTTTTATACTCCAGTGGATTTTCTGGCCTATGATAACAATCGAGATTACATGGCAGTATGTTCCCATTTTTTAATGAACCATGTAATTTTACAAAGTGTTTAGGAACTTTTTGTTTTGTTTCATACTCACTTTTTAACTTCTTCAGATTGGTTGCAATTGTTATTGGTCTCGCTACAGCTGAGGGAGAGACAGACATGGATGCTCACATAGCATAATTATTTCCTTAGAAAATCAGGTTAAATATATTCATAGAATCATATTCCAAAAGAGTAAATTCTCGATGATTTATCGTCTTGGAATGTGCTGTGATAACCCTGATAAATTTAATTCTATATCCACCACATGCTCTGTTCAGTGGAGAGACTAAAAAAATCTCTCTCTTCTTCCTTTTGACTTGATAGTTCAATGACATCAAGCACCATGAAAAGATTTAATTTTTCTAGTTCAAGATTATAGGTCTCTAAAGGGTAAGGTGTCCACATGTCACCAAATAAAAGAATCTATTCAAATCTCAACTAAAAAGGCTATAACTAATCATAAGTAAACTTTTAAAATTTAAAAATCCTGAGGGAACAGTAGAAAAATAAATTCTCACACATTTCAGTAAAGAATTTATGCCAGGCCTCAGTTTTTATTTACTTTAGGTACTTGTAAACCAAAGAAACTGTTTTCATCACTAATTTCCTTTGTGCAAATATAGAAGTTTGCAAAAATATTAACAGGTACATTCCACTGAACACTGAAGAGCAGTGAGAATTAGATTGTATTCAGTGACGCAAGGATTTAAATTGACTTGATGTCTTACTTTTTAATACTTATCTATATATCTTGTTTTGGTAGAGATCGTAGAACCATAGAACATTTGAGTTGAAAGTGAATGAGACTGTAGGACACTGCAGTGCCAGGAAAGCCTTCCTTTAAGTGTTTCAGAAGTAACAAAGTGGAAGGGAGTGGTCAAGAAACGGCCCCTAGGAAAAGTATTTTCAAAGTTTAAAAGCCTGTGCTATAGATGCATGGCTTATGAGAACCCAGAGTGCACAAATCAATATCCAACCATCAACAGCCCCAGTGGAGTGGTCTGTCATCTTCCAATAGGAGAAAGTAAATCTCTTAAAGCGAGTGTCCCTCAGGTACCTGCCAAGCTCCTCCAAATGCAGTGTTGTTCTCTGAGTGTTTATTTTTGCAGAACTGTAAATGATTTCTTCACAGTTGAAAGCTTTCTGTATGCCCTTACTACATTTGCCTGCTTCCAAAGTGGTAGTTATTCTTGCAGCCTCAGACTGAAATAGGTTATAATTCAAAGGCAGAATCCTTCTTATTGACTAGTTTATACCAGATTCATAGTAGAATACTGACCTATAGGTGTCTATTGCTATAAAGCTTACCCACGGGATTTTTTTCCCAGAAGACACCTACAGGAAGAGACAGAAGTGTCTAGGTACGGAACTGAGTTATTGGCAAGCAGAAAATGAGAATCCCATATTTTTCATTGCTGTGCCGACAATTTGAAATACTGATTTCTTGGGTATCCATATAGAGTCTCTGTAGTATATTTCTCTGTGGGTACATATAACACAAAGTTCTATAAAATGAAAAAATAAATTAGGAAAGATCCTTGAAAATATATGTGTAATGAGTGCAATCACTGTGCAGGAAATTCTCTTCTGCTTTCTAATTCCAATCACATCTTAGTTTAGAGTTCAGACTGATGGACGGTTGTGTCAATGGCTGTTGTTTACCTTCAGAGAGGTTTGTAAGTACTGGAACGGGCAGACTTGCCTCTGAATGCAATGGCTGAAGCAAGGTCTTCTCCTTTCATCTCTTGTATTTTACCAGATTTTGCTTTGACCTGAGGTTGTACAGGAGTGAGCTGATGAAAGGAACTGAGGGAGCCTGGTGTGCAGTCCTACTAATGGAACACTGAAATATCAGGTCAACATTTTCCAAGTCAACTGCAGAATTTCGTTGCTTTAGTTCACTGACCTAAATTAAAATTCCTTGGAACAGTCTGGTTTTTTTTTTAATATTGCTCATCCAAATCATGTGACTTTCTTTCACCTCAGAGCAGCCCTAATTTGGTACCCAAAATGTAACTAATCAGTGGAAAACTTTGTTCTTTGTTCTTATTCTGTCAGAGAGTCATTATGCTGAAACTATTCCTGGTTGTAGAGCTGTGCATTTCTTGTGGGGGCCTGTTCCACCTGTGCGTGGTAGAGGTACAAAACGTGCCAGTCCGGACTATGCGTGGAAAGACAGAAGAGCTGGGAGATAGAGGGCTGTACCTTTTGAGACACAGAAGCTCCTGCGTGGGGTTCTTAGCTGTCATTCTCCACATTCAGTGTCTGGGACTGGAAATTCAATAAACCCACGTAACTATTTTACTGAAGACTACTGAAAGTTAAGACTAAGGGCAGTGAAGGAACAGCTATTAAATATTATCTCCCTCATAGAGATGCGAAAAAAATATTTGTATGTATTGTTATTGCTATTAACAGTTACATTGCTAAGGAGCGAGGTGAAGTAGAACAAGTGAGCTGCCCACAGCTGCAGCATTGATACTGTCCCAAAAAGAGGGATAGGGATAGGAGGACTAGTCTGATCATAGAATCATAGAATCATAGAATTAACTGGGTTGGAAGAGACCTCCGAGATCATCAAGTCCAACCCTTGATCCA
>JAWWLV010000001.1:33643960-33672161 GCA_035041135.1 Platyrinchus mystaceus
ATCCAACCTAAACCTCCCCTGGCAGAGCTTAAGCCCGTGCCCTCTTGTCCTACTGCTGGTTGCCTGGGAGAAGAGACTGACTCCCACCTGGCTACAACCTCCTTACAGGTAGTTGTAGAGAGTGATGAGGTCTCCCCTGAGCCTTCTCTTCTCTAGGCTAAACAACCCCAGCTCCCTCAGCCTCTCCTCATAGGACTTGTGCCCAAGTCCCTTCACCAACCTCGTTGCTCTTCTCTGGACCCGCTCCAGCACCTCAGTGTCTTTACTGAACTGAGGGGCCTAGATGTACAAATAGGGATGGTCTGGACTGCTTCAGAATACATGCTGCCGCAAGAATTTGATTTATCCAGAGCAAACACTAAGAAAGCATGTTGTTTTCCCTTGGACCTTCGTTTATGAAAAAGGTTTGCTCTATATTTCATCATTGCTAGAGCTCTGCAGAGTGTGCATCCTTTCCCAGCTGTGAAGTTGCAACAGTACTGATCTCAACAGTCATGACAGGAAATCTGCAAAGCTGTGAAAGTGAAGACAATGGAGAGGAAAAGGCTATAAGTGAATAGGGAAAAAAAATTACTACTACACTGTGATTAGAAAAAGAAGCTGAAATAACACTATATGTTTAGGTCCCTCTGGGAAAGATTCAAAGAAATTAATATTTTCATATTGTTTTCTTAGAATCCTTCTTTTAAATCTAAGTGTCTGCAAAACACTTCATGGGTGCTAGCTTGGTTAAATCAGAATAGTGTATTTATTTGGATGTATTGCTGAAATGCTATTTAAATTCCTCTGAGGGCATTATCACGGTGAAGGTTGTCTCCTGCCATGCATGTGTTAGCTTTATAATTCAGAGTAAAAAAAAATACGTGGTTTGCATTTACACTTGATGATTCAAGCTTTCCAAGGCAAAGAATATTTGTATCACTATGAATTAATTAGACTTTTATTCATCTGTGTATGTAAACCTGACTATGTACTCACTGATTTTAGTAATTAATATAATAATTTCTGGATATTTCTTCAAATGAGGGGTTCACAATTTGTTTCAATGAATCCTCAGGTCCACAGAAGATTATGAGAGTTCAGTGAGAAATTTTAAATAACTGAATATTCTGTTATGAAAGCTCACTGTGGTATTTTAGTGGTTTCAAAATAATTTGAAGCTTTGAAGAATGCTCAGATAGACAAAGAAAATTGGAGATTGTTTGCCATATTTTTTAAATTTAATAAGAGTCACTCGACACACTAAGCTATTTTGTTCCCAAAGGAGTAAATTTCATTCTTCAATATATTGAATCTCAGGCCCAAAGTTACTTAGATTCCCTGCGTTGAAAACTCATAGGGAATTTGTTCAGGGAGAGCATGTCAGTAGAAAATACAGATATGAGAAGGAAGACATTAGCACAACTCTAGAAAGCATTCTGAAAGTGATAGAAACAAAATTAAATCAACTTCAGGAAAATATTATGTGTATTCCATATAAAAAATGAAGAAAAATTAAAAAGTTAAACATCATTTATTTAAGAGTTTAAAACCTACCTAAGTGAGTATAGGAAAAAGAATTATTCATGTTCATCTCTACTTAAATGTTTTATTCCTTTAACGTTGTCAAGATCACTGAGACCTTGAGTTACCTATTATGTGAAAAGTTACTTCATGCAAGTCATAGCTGCCTTGAGGCAGTGTTCTGCTGCTGTTTCTTTTAAATTATTATTATATTGACATTTTATTTTTCAGGTAATATCACTCATTTATTGCTTTTCTCTCATTTCCTAACTCACTTGCTCTCATCAGATAGTTTGCAGGGAGTAATTCTGCTGCTTTTTTGTATTATTTACGACTTTACATGAAAATTGCCTTTACTTCAGATGTAGCTCTTTAGGATGTGGCCTTTCAGCTTATTTATTATCTTTAGCTGACGAAGTCCAAGCTATATCTCACTCCTATTTGATGTTTGGAAAGTGAGCATCTAGTGCAGGCTGGTTTTGAGGTTGCCTTGGAGGTGACGTCAAACCTGCAGAATATTGCAGTTTCTGAAAGGAATACTTCAGTGTGCTGTCGATAATGTTGGTCTAAGGGAAAAAAGCTTTGTACAATGAAACAGGGCAACCTTTGGAGCTGTATCCTAGTCCTCCAGTCTGTTGCAGGATAGCAGACCTTTCCCTCCAGTCACTGTTAGGCAATAATTTTTCCTGGAAATAATTTTGCAGGAGTTTAATCCAAATTTCAGAGTCTTCTCAGTGCTTGGATTTTATCCCAATTTTCAGGAAGTGCAAACAAATTGGTATTATATTCCACACAGTCTGACATTTCCAAAAGAGCATAAACTAGCTTTTTGGAATAGGCACAGGGAGTCACCATCCCTGGACATGTTCAAAAAGAAGTACACATGGCACTTTGTGATATGGTTTAGTGGGCATGGTGGTATTCGGTCAAAGGTTGGACCTGATGATCTTGGAGGTCTTTTCCAACCTTAGTGACCCTATGATACTATGAAAAAGCCTGGTAGAAATCAGTCTAAGTGTACCACCCAAGCAAGCCTGAAGTGTCCCACTCTGTGATACTCCACATCAATCAGCACTAGTCACTAATGAGCAGAGCTGCAAGTGGGGCTTCCAAATAAACATACCCGTTATGAATAGAAGCTTCAGGAGCTCTAACAGGAAGGTATCTGTACATTAAAAGTAGTTATATGTGTGTCTGGGATGCTGTCTTTTCCAAGAAAGTATGTGGGAATCTTTTTGCATAAAGACTGAGAAAGCAGTACAGAAAAAAATATGAGCTACAAAGCACTGGTTTGACTCAGTTTTCACTTAGTTTTGCAACTGGCATTGGCAAATATTAGGTAGATTTAAAATATGTACATTTAAGTAAATGAGAAAAATGAACCTCAATTTACTGATAGAAAATGAATCATTCTGGAGATGATAATAATCACCTTGTAGCAAAGATGGTCATTTTCGAGGCAGGACTTTAAACAGCCATCTCTGATGTACTAGATTTGTCTCTTAGAAAAAAACAGTGTTTTGCACTGCAGAAAATTGCTTTTCATTTTTGTTATAATTTAAAATCAATTGTAATGCATAAATTAGGGCCACACAACCTTGAGGAATCAGTATGCCATTTTGGTAGGGAGTGACATTGCAAAGATGTAGAGGAATAAGGGGAAAAAAAAAATTGCTGGATTACCCAAACTGAATTCCACAACTGTCATTGTTGTGGATCTTAAAACAGTACCACAATAAAAACCTCTGTTTTGTTCTTTGGATGCAGCATTGCAATTATTTTCAGTTCAAATGCATTTGTATTTGAAGCAATCACAAGATCATTTGTCTTCCACTTATAACTACCATCCAGCTTATCTTTGGCTCTGTGAAAGGAAGAAAAGCTTTTTCTTGTCAGAGGAGGGCTAAGAATTTATCTAATATGCTTTTTTGCAAAGTAGTTTTACAGGAGCAATGGCCCACTTTGTAGCATGTTCTTTGAAATTATGTGATATAGATGGTTTCCACTCAAATTGGTCCCTATGTTTAAAACTGCAACCAAATGTCAAATGGATAAGGTACCACCAGGTATTCTGAAGTCATAAGTGGATAAAAAGCAATTGTATGCTGCTTATGCATGTTTTATATTGCAAGTTATTGCTTTACCCTAAGAATTTGACCTAGCTGATGAGACTGAAGCATGGCTTGAAAGTCACCTTATGCAACTTAATGTGATATATGAATTCTGACTGAATTCTATGAATAATTTATTTTTTGAGTGGTTTTTAATTTTGCAGAGTTAACTTGTTCCACATTTCCTATACCTCACCTGCAAAGCAGAAGAGAGCTCCTGGTAGCATATTGTCACTGTGAAAATTTAATACAAAGATTGCTATTAACAGGAATTCAACTATGTAGGGAAAAAAAAAAAAAAGAAAACAGAAACCACTAAAATAAATTATGAGCTTGTAATTTTAATCTTTACTAATGCTGAATAAAGTGCAATTAGTTCTCTTAACTGTAACACTGATGATGAGAAGACGTATGATAGTGTACCTAGTGTTTTTGCCATATTTCATGATGGGGAAACTTAAAGCACAGGAAAGCAGGCCAGCTGTAAAAGTAGCATGAAAACATGCATATCCTAGGATCTATAGTCTAGTAGCCTCCTTTTTGAAGTCCACAGTGAAAAGTACTTATTCCATTGGTATCAAGGACTTTAATAATACTGCAAAATTTACAGAAGTTTAGGAAATATGGAAAACAAGATAACATTTTTATACTTCTATAATGTCCCTTGAATTTTTAAGAAGGCTAAAATATGTACACTTACTACTTGTCCATCCAATATTTATTTAGGAAAGATAATAAATATTTGACAAATAAATACTTTTATTATATTTCCAAAGCAGAAATAGGGCTACATTACATAGTGAGATAGTTCTACATGTTTTTGTCAATTTGTCAATAAATTTGTCAATTTGTCAAATTATTTAAATATAATTAAAATATTGAATATTGAAATCTTAATTGATTTTTTAAGCAAGAAGAAATGCTATACCTATGCAACTTACATTATAATGAACATGCTTAGAGATTTCATGTTAAGCATTCTCATGAGAAAGCTAGAGATCTATTGTTATAATTCAAGTGGGAGGAATGCCTTTCTGGGAGGAAGCTTAGAAAATTAATATGGCATTTTTAGGTGTATTCATTATAAGGTGGTTTAGTGAGAAATGAGTGAGTTAAGATGGTGTATGTGTATGTGTGTGTGCGTGTAGACCTGCAGTAAAACGAAAATATAACTGCTTCAGGCTATAAATTTTGAGCTAAAGCAACAAAAGCCATTAAAAATCAATGTCTCCGCTGATTTTTCCACCTCCAAACAATGCCATTACTCATTTCTCCCAATAGCAGAGAAATATCCATCAAAACAGGCTGAGGAATACCATGATCTTCCTGAAGCTTCAGGTCTAGTTTGACTAGGTGGAAGGAAATCAGATAAATTCAAATATAGCAAGGACTCAGAATCTAATGTAACTGTATACGAATAAAGCCCCAAACTATCTTTAATTATAAGAATGAGTGAGGGCCTTGATTTTCCAACCCGATTTCTAAAGGAGTTAATTGAACAGCATCTGCATCTGCTACACTGAGTTTTCAAGGGATCTTTTAGTACTGAAGAAATTTGAACATATTGAAAGAGAGCTAACACCCTGGTGATGTTTAAAAAGGGTAAATGGATGAAGTGATTCATTATGGTGACTGTGCAGGTCAGAGGAAAAGGAGTGTCAGACTTTTCTGGGTAAAACATGGGTATTTTATGCTGGCCAAATTTGAAATCATGTGTCAAGAAAGAGAATACAGCCTGTGTATGAAATCAAGGACTTCTGCCTCAAAAGCAGTGAATCTGCAAAAAAGTCCTGATCCTTCTTTGCTGTTATAAGCCAAACACAAATTTTCAGTCCAGTATTGGAAACAAAGGTGTAGTGAAGGCCTACAGTGCATAAACTAGAGCTTGCAAAGTAGAATAGGGATTGGGATGTGGAATATATCAGGATTTGGGAGCTAATGTGTAAAACTTTTGGAATGTCTTGCTTAATTCTACTTGAAAAAGATACTGATAACAGAAGTGTCTCCAGGGTGACACCTTGAGAGTTATTGTGACCTTGGAAAACACACTCTCTTAGTGAGAGGCACAGGTACCTTCATGAATTTATTTTCTTTGGGGGGAAATCAAGGGATGACTTGGTCAGAGAAAACATACACTTAAATGAGAAATATGTTCTTCATCCTATCTGGAAGGAAATAACAGGAGCTGGTGGTTTGATGTTGAATTTAGACAGGTTGAGACTGAACATAAATATGTTAATAGGTCAGCAATAGCATAGAAGCAGGACTGGATAAAAGCTTTAGGAAAGGGATATGATAGAAAAGGAAAAAAAAAAGAGCATAGTATAAGTAAGAAGGAGAAAATATTAACAAATTCAGAAAGGGTTGTCAAACTAACTAATCTGATCGAGGGCAAAAATGGACATTTTGGGAAGGACAAGGAACACAGCAGATTGTTAGTGGTGAAGAACAGGTTCAGCCATGTTAATGTATATGTGTGAGACATAGCTGTGTATGTGATGTATTTTTAAGGGATCAGCAAGGCAAACCAAATGCTCCAAAACAACATACCATCCTTTACTATCATCCTTTATGAAAAGTAGAAGACATTAAGTAAGGAAGGCATTAAAGCTACAGATTTTGTTTGGAAAAAGAGTTCTCAGGGAGTGGAAGACAGATGTGTGCTCAATTTCTATAAGAAGGGGGGAAACTGCAAGCCTATCCTGGCTTTTTTCTCCTTTTTGCAGTAATTGCTCTCAATAATGGAGAGACATCGTGGAATTAAGTGATATTTTTCTCCTGAGATGACTTAAGTAAGTCCTATAGCCTATTAGGCCGGAGTTCATGGTAGATAAGCCAGTTGTTTCCTCTGTCTTAGATTAACTTTGAAGCACTGATTACCTACTTGGACATAATTAAAAAGGTAACTGTTTTCCAAAACTGTATTTGTAAATTAAATATCTTTATTTCCTTGTTCTGAGGAACAGGGTATTTCAGGTGCTATGGCATAATGACTGCTGTTGAATACTATCATTTTAATGGGGACCCTAGAGTCAGTGGAAGTCAACACTACAAGTTTTTAGTGTTTAGCAGATGATATATCAGTGTTGTCACTGAAAACCAGTCTCCCATAAATGGAGACAGAACTCTATTTGGCCAAAGTGATTTTTTAATAAGATTTTTGAAACCTTCAGGAAAAACAGTCTTTAGCTTATTAAAATTTGGTTAGAATATAGTGGAGGAGGGACCATAATGTATTTGTGAAAAATACATGCTCACTGAAAAAAATTGCCAAAGAAAAAATGGGGTTGAAATAACACACATTTGAAATAAACAAAATTCTAACATAGAAATAAGCATTAGACAAAAGCAACCTACAGGAAGAGGAAATAAAAACAATAACAGCTGTTATGGGACACAATTGTATGCATTGGAAATTGTCAGATTTTGATTTCTGTTATATTATTCTGCTACGCTTAACAAACATATTGCTCATATTGTATTATCTCAGGTAAATCAGCTCTCTAGACACGGCTAACTAGCAAAGGAAATTTAGAGATACAAAAGCTCTTGGTTCACTGAAAAACAGAGTATACCTATGAAAAATACACAAGTCCAATTGAATAATGAAGCACAGTGCAACAATCAAGCTGGATCCTGAAGGCTAGCTGCATTAGAGAGCACAACCACATTAACTATTTTTGAACAGAAACATGTGCAACAATACACTGGCAGGACTATGATGCTAAATTCAGTCAATATACTCCTTTGTATACTACAGAAAAAATGTTAGTTTGACGTTCTTTTCAAAACAACACGTTTGAAGTAACACTATGTCCAAAAAATGCACGAAAAGCCCTAGCTGTCAGGTGTGCAGTGAAAAACGAAGTCATGAACATGTTGTTAGGAGATTAAAAAAAAAAAAAAAAAGCTCCAAACCAGGTGGGTTTAGTTGAGTTTTAGACTGCATAGGGATCTGCAGCCTACAAGAGAGAAAGGGGTTTTGAGAAACTGAGTGGCAAACCATTAAAGGCTGAGTTGAAAATGGAACTACAACTGTAAACATTATTATAAAAGCAGTAATTTTATCAAAATCTTAATGGCCTCAAATCCTCTTTCCATCTTCAAATTTTAAAAATATTTTCGTATTTAGAATGATGAAAAATACCCTTGAAAATACTATCAAAAAACAAATGCCACATTTTCCTATATTTTTTTCTATTTGCAGGGAGGGTGTTTATTTTTTTCTGGTTTTACCTTTATCTTACTGATGCTTTTAGAGGTCTTTAAAATCTGGTGATAATCGCTTTCCTTCCTTTGGAAAGCATTTTTTTTTTTTGATACGTCACAGTGTAATAATTACCTATATAAATAACTTTAAAAATAAATCAAAAAATCAGTTATGCATCTAGGAAGATACCTGGCAAAGTGGTTATCAGAATTAGTGAGTGCTGGTTTTTTTTCAATTCAGTTTAAAAAAAAAAAAAAAGAAAAAAGAAAAAGGACAAGTTAACTGTATAATATAATAATGATTTTACTTCTCCACATTTGCGAGAAACGGCGTAACAACCTTCCTTTTTAAAGGTGGTATATGTGACTCAGATTTATAGAGGGACTCAGATGGCCAAAAGAGCTACATAGATGAAATTCAGGTCTCCAGCTCTAACACAGTGCCTGACAATTTAGGCACCGTGTCCGTGTGCATGTCAGAATGTGCAACAAGTGATGCTGAGGATCTTAATTCCACTCCTGTGCTTTCCTGGGAGCGCTGCTGCTCAGAGATCACCACCTGTCTTTCAACTTGCACCATTCCTGAACATGATGTCCCTGGGTTTGGATCACTTAAGAAGTTTAATTGCCCAGAGGTAATCTGAACCTGCTCATTTACTGGGGAGGGGAGAAAGGACGTGGTAGCTCTTCCTACCCCACCACCATTCAGGTGGAGACATGGATGATTAAGATCTCCTTAACCTGAGGAGGAGCTATGAATACAGTTTCCATTTCCTAAGAAAGCACTTTAGTCACCAGGTAATTTGCATCCATAGGATACAGAGATGCTTGACCCTTCCTTTCAAAGGAGCAAGAGGAAAGAAAGGCTACTGTGGAGTCAGGAATTCATGATTTTGAGTATTAGGAAGACAATAAATTAGAGGGAATTTGTTTCTGTAGCCTAAGGATGTTGAACTTTCCCAGGGAGACTGGGAAAGTTGTTTTAGGGGACTACTAGGAAACTTTGAATTTTAAAAAGTGTAGTTTTGCATTTTAAAAAATCTAAAATCCAGAGACAACACTAGGCGGGAACTCAGTGAGTGGATATGAAACGGAATTTCACATCCCATTATATTTCAGCTGCAATGGATTGCCTCTTCTTGACGTTCTGGGTCCTTTTAGTACTCCAAATATTGCTAAAATGTTATTCAAAATGGTATTTATGATACTCAGTTTACTGACTCCTGGTTTGATAAAGATAAAGGAATATTACTTTGTTTTCATTTTGAAATAAGATAACCCTCATTTGCATCGTTGCCAGGATACAGAAGTTTCGGCTGGACAGCTAGAAATTTTAACAGATGGATTTAAGTTTTTCTTTTTGACATTTCTAATGCCCCAGAACACATCTGGGAGACTGCTCAGATTAATTTCAGAGTTTCTGGCTCTATCCAAGCACTTTGGGGAAATTATATGAGTTGTTGCATTTATCAGAACAACCGATCCAAACCTCTCCTGCAACAGCAAGTCCTTTTAAAAGTGCACTGCAAAGCATTTCAGGGATTTGAAGGTCACAGTGTTTGCATCATAGACTATGGTTTGTGCTTCAAAACAAAAGTACTGCAATGAAAGCATATATGAGTCCTCTTTGGATGTAAGAAAGGGTAGCTTATACCCATCACACAACATTTGGGATCTCTTACATTTATACTGTGGAAAATCCAGTCATTAGACATATATCATTTAATTAATCAATGGCAAGAATGATGTCAACATCAATTTGAAGAGACTACTGCAGAAAATAGGAACTGATTTTTTAAGTTTTTTTCTCGTGGATTTTGAGTCAATATCTGTGTTCTGCAAGGTAGAGTTTGAATTCCATGGATTGCTGCTGGAAAGCAGGTTTGAAGGCATTAGGCACAGGCAAGACTGAATGAAAAAGTAAGTCATTCCTAAATAATTTTGTTGTTGTAGCACTAAATTGTTTGAGAAAACAGTTTATTGTTCTGGAGATATTGAGAAAGAAGGCATTAACCCAATGAATAATTTAAAGCAGTATTCAAACTTAAATGGATGGAGAAACCATTCTTTCTAATTATTTTGTTCTAGTGTCATAAGGCAAAGACAAGTGCCTGTATCTTCCCTTCCCTTTCTTCCATTTTCATTTATTTTCTCTATCCTTTCTTTTGTCTTGTAATGCATCAATTAAATAGTAAAGCACTTGGCAATAAAGTTTCCTTGAAACAAGCCTAGTGAGGCAGAAGTATTGTTTAGTGCAGAATTATAAATAGCACTTCTATTAAACCTGACAAAAATTCACTTCTTTGTTGGTGTTTACATGCTAACCAAAACCAGTGTCCTCTCATATTTGGAGGAGAGAAGACTGTGTTGCTGATTATCTTATATTGCAGTATGTGACTATTTAACGAACAAAAAGAAAACAAGCTATAATCTGAGAATATTATGAAAATGAACTAGAGAAATGGCAGCATCCAGTACTTTTCTAACTTAGAGAGATAGTGAAGAAAAGAAGGCTATTGTAGCTGGTGAAAAAGAAAATGCAAAGAAAAAAGGAATAGGCACCCAGCAGAAAGTCTAAAGGAATGGGTAGAGAATAGAAATCAGACCATTGGAGAAAACAGATGTCATGTTCATCTTGCTTTAGGCTTGCACCCATAAACTGATCTAAAGCTTCATGGAGTCAATAGGAAGCTCTTCACAGTCACTAATGGATTTTGGATCTGGCCCTAACAAAGAGGGTGATATAGGCTAATTGCCTTACTTAGTCTGCTGATAGAGCTGATAGATGTAGTTTCATAAAAGAAAACAAGTCAGAAAGATTTTTAAAATTCTTCAGCCTAATCTCTGCAGGGTGAAGAGATCAGCAACGACATCAGGCAGAGGCTTTGTTCTGTCCTGATTTTGTGCTTCAATCAATATAATTATTTGTGTATTTTTCATCTTTATATGCAAATATTTTATAAATAATAAATTTAATAATTTTGTACACATACAATGGGAAAAATGGCCCGTGGGTTATTTAGCTTTTATGCACTCAGACTGTTTCTAGTGTGTTATTGATTTTTAAAATACACAGACTAATGTTAGTAGAGTAATTATTTTCCCATCTGTATCACCCTGACTTTGCTTATTGATATTCCCTTATTCTCACTGAATTTGGTGATGGTTGTTTCAATTTTAGTATTTCTGCTTACTGAAAGAAAGTGCCTGTACAGGAGACACAACTTCCCTATTTGGAGGACATGTGATGTTAATAACAAATATTAGATATGCCTGGATTTAGTTGACAATATATTTCTTTACCAAATTGTAGCTGAAACAGAAAGAATTAGTAATGTTTTAGATCTCATTAATAAAGACCTCATAGAAGATCTGAATTTAACAAAGAACTTAGGACCCAGTCCTTTCAAATCAACTGCTTAAAATTAAAAGAAAATGTTTTAATTGAATTTCTCTTTGTATAAAGGGAAAATTCGAGGAAACCAATGGAACAAGTTATTCAGCTAAGGTGTGGAGGTAAACATTGGAAATGGAAAGACTTCAAAAGACTGTGAATGAGTTTTGCAACTTAGTAAGGAAAAAAAATGCTGTAAGGAAAGTTCCTTAAGTGGAGGAGAAGACACTTCTGACAGAATATTAAGACTAGAAAAAAGGATTGGTCTGTGGAAAACAAGTATATCTGAAAGGTCAAAAGGAAATCTAAATGGAAAAAGAACAGGGAGTAAGTTTTGGAGTACTATCTAGTGAGATAAAATAGTGATTGGTTTTGTGCCACCTAGAAACTAGTATTTTGACTCCATATTTCTTAAGGACCATAACTTTGAATAACTTGAAAGGCAAAATAGCAAATTATTTTAAAATAGAATATATGAGTGAGGAAAACTTCAAGAACCCAAAATTAATTTAAGTTGTGAGAGGACAGGTGATTTCCTTTCTAGAATTTTAAATAAACTAAATGAAGTTTATAATCCATTTTAGTCCGTTCATCAAAGCAGTGGTCACACATTTGAAGCAGAATATAGAAGATTGGTATAATGAGAAAGGAGACAATTTGTTAAAGCCCATAGTTTAGCTGGTTGTACCAGAGTAATTTGATAGCTTTTTTTTTTTTTTTTTAACTGACTCCCTAGGAGAAGAAAATCTATTCTCGCTTTCCTTTTTCAAACATAGTAAGCATTGTGCTGGACACTATGGGGATTAGTAAAAAAAGCTCTGAAATGGATAGTGCCTGTTTTTGTGGGAGATGACAGATTGCTCTATAGAGGTAACTGTCAGGTTAGAAGATTATTAATGAGTCCTTCATGATGGTTCCCGAAATGCACTCTGCTTAGTAACGATCTTAGCACAAATCATTTCTACTTGATGTTCTCAGTCTCAGTGAAATTACCTGATGTCACAGCATTGGGAAAAGTTTTCAGTATAGGGAGGATGTAAATGTGCTAAAGAGATCAGTGAGTACTCTCCAGAACTGATGTAAAAGAAAGATAATTAAATTTAATCACACCAAGTGGTATGTTAAGTACCTGTAACTAAGAACAAGAACTTGTGCTATGTAACTACAGCTCATTAACTGACAGAGGTGAAAAACAATTTCATGAAGTAGTTTTGAATAAGTAAATTTATGTTAATTGGTTGTAAAAAAAGATAAACTAAAAAAGATGTGCAGGCTTAGCAATATCAAAGGAGGTATTTCCTGTAGATGTGAAGAGATATGAAAACTATGTGCTAAAGTATCATTAGGTATACTGGAATATTGCATTTGTAAATGAAGACAGGTTCAGGAAATGGTTACTAGAATACTGTAGGTGATAGGCTGGCATCTGAAAAGACTCTAAAAACTTGTCCCATTAAGCCTAGAAAAGCAAAGTCTGAGAGGAGAAATTATTGTCATCTTTAAATACAGTTGAAGGTAAAGACCAGAGAGGGAAGATAATTAGCAAGCTTACAGGACATTGTTGATAGAACAAGAAATGAGTCTGAATTGACCCTCTATAAATTTCAACTGAAAATGGAATGAAGTTACTAACCTTCAAAGCCATTATGCTTCCCTCCTAACACTGACTTTGTGGTATAGTCTCCCAGTAAGAATAATTTTTTAAGTGAAGTTTTTGACCAACTTTGGAGAGGGAATTACTTTATACAGTTGTCTGCAGCAGCCATAGAGCTCAACTAAGAAACCCAAGACCTCTTCCTGTGATTCTAAGGAATGTGCTCACAGACAACATTATAAGATTCCTAACTTGAAAACCTATCTAGACAGATAAATAGGGCAGATCAAATCCTCATTTGTGTGCAGAATATGTCATAGAGTAAACTGGTGCTCCAGGGATAGACTGTGATTTTGAACCTACACCCGCTCCAGATGCATTAAAGCATCCCCTACATTCCTCCTCAGGCTATGCAGAACCATGGTCATGCTCTGTTGTCACCTGAGCAGGTGGCTGGATTATGCATTTATAACTTCAGCTGCCCTCACCCACACACCACAACTGAACGATGAGGCAATACAATTTGCCTCTAGTGCTGAAGTGAGGAGAGGAGCGAGCTTGCGGTGCATGAGGGCTATATCTGAGTGTTGTGGTTAACACACCCCCACCAGCTCAGGACCGTGCTGAAAGGCAGTGTAGGTGTATCGAACTGTAGCTGTACACGTTTCCCCAAGTTATATTGCACTGCTCTCAGCACCTTGGAAGTGTCATCTACTTCTGTGTTTGTAAAGTGCCAGGATAATCAAGATCTGCTTCGTGACTAGCTTTCCTGAAGATAGCACAATACAGCAGATAAATGAATAAATTGTTATTCATCCAATGATGGATTCATTTATATATAGGTGATTAGATTTCACAGAACTACTGGTGAGTGTAGTTTTGCAGTATTTCACTATCATTTCACTACTGTTTCTTAAGTCGGAAAAGATATGACAGCGCTGTTCTAACTAGTTTTCTCCATGGTATGCAGGTACTAGATCTGGGCTTTTCAGTTCACATTGTTTTTCTAAATAATTATTAATGGACTTGAGATAACTTTAGTTATCCCAGAACTATATTTATCAAATAATGAAAACAAGTGTCCCTTGACAAGTATAGAGGAGAAGATCATCAAAAGCTTATCCTACTTTATTCAAATGCTTTCACTTGATGAACAGAAACGTGATTTATTTTTCTTCCTACTTTTCATTTCTGTAATTTTAGTTACATTCAAAGAATCCACTTACTTTCTCTCCAATCCTCACCTGGAATGAGTACAAGGGATCGAACCCATCTTTGCCATTGATCATTCTTCTCTCCTGAAAAGGCAAATAGGAAACTATTAGTTTGAATTATGCCTCTGCAACTACGTATTAGTTATTTTTGAGGCATATTTCACACCTCTCACTGTGTACTCTGTAACAGTGATTTGTCCTTGACCTGGCTTATTTTTGCCAGAGATTAAATTTTTATCCCATTGCTGTTTTCTTTTTATCTGTAAGTGCAAAACAAGTTTTTTTCTTCCATTAATTGTTTCACTCATCATCACTATCTCCAATGCTAAAAATAATGGAATCTTCTGTATACCCAGAATTTTATTAAAGTTGATAGAAACACACTGAATTTCAGTGGTAGCAAGATAGTTGTCCTTAGTTCTCACTCTCTTTGGTTCATTTTAAAATTCTACTTAATGTAAGTAGAATTTAATTTAATTTATATTTCACTGCTTAGTACATTAATGGACATTTTTTGTTTGTTTATTTTTTCACTTTTGTTTTTTTCCTAATTCCAAGCAGACAAGCCATCACATGTCAGAAATCAGATATTGCAAAATGTCAAATTGGGAGCTCCCTATCTTGAACAGATTGTTGCAGCACTGTTAACAATATGAAGTTATGTAGTTTTAGCACACAGCTCAGTGCGGCAAAAGACTGTGGGGCTATGGGAGTGCCAGAGCCCAGAGTGCTCACTGTGCAGCAGGCAAGGCTGGAAGAGATAGTGGGGAGGACAGTGAGAAGAGTTAAAGCTCACCTCTGCTGATTTATGTAGGGTGAATATTTCAGTCTGGGCATTTTCATGTAAGATATTATATAGTTAAGGACAATACAGTTGTGACGAAATTTCCTGAAAGTTGGTGTTAAGTACGAATAAGAATGAGTTGATTATCCTGAAAATTACTGATAACTCTTTTCACCACTTATACCAAAACAGGGTTGCATCATTGTGCTCTTCCAACTTTGTGTTTGGCATCACTTGCTCAGTAGCACATCCCACTGGTTCTGTATATTGACCCATCTGTTTGTTTTTACTATCAATGTTCTATATATCTTCTTACACATATATTGTAAACTTGTTTGGGATCTGTGTTTGCACAGCACATAACAGAAAAAAATTAAAGTGCAGAAAACATGAAACTTCCCTACTGTGTATAGATGTGTCCCAGCTCCATAATCCTTTCTCTTTCCTTCCCCAGATGGCCTTTCCATCTAGCAATTTTACAAAATAAAGGAAAGGAGGACAGTGGAAACAACCTGAAATTAGACAATAAGGGTTCAGGACCCTGTGCCTTTTCATGCTTAGGGGACAGTTTGAGCGTAGGATTGTAGAATCATAGAATGGTTTGGGTTGGAAGGGACCTTAAAGACCTTTTAGTTCCAACCTTCCTGCCATGGGCAGGCACACCTTCCACTAGATCAGGTTGCTCAGAGCCCTATTCAAGCTAGCTTTGAACACATCCAGGGATAGCATATCCACAACTTCTCTGGATACAAGTTCTCCAGTGCCTTACCATCCTCATGGTAAAGAATTTCTTTCTAAACCTGCCCTCTTTCAGTTTAAAGCCATAACTCCTTGTCTCATCACCACATACCCTTGTCAAAAGTCCCTCTCCAGCCTTCTTTTGGTCCCATTACTGACCCCTGAGCATATCCATATTGTTCATGACTCTTAGTACTTCTAGTGTGTGGCAAAAACTGTAATTAAAACAGGAAGCAGTGTATGTGCAGCAACAAAATTGGGACCACTGAAACAGAAAAGACAATAATGGAACAGTTTCACCTGAAGGCTGTGGCACTGTTCATAGGGGTACAATGCTAAGCTCTCCTTTAATTAGAACCAGTTCAGGAGAAGAATGTAGTCAATAAGTAATGAAAGGAAAGCCTTTCAGTTGCCAATTAGGAACTTCAGATCATGCATATTTTATGAAATTCTGAAAACCTGGGTAAACATGCAGCAGCAAGTGTATTAAATTATATTAAATTAATGATGGCTTCAGGGGCAGATGAGCTTGTCTGGCATTTAATCATATGTTTATTTTGTTATATAAATATATTGCAAGTAATTTTTACGCAGACAAGCTTGTATAGGTTTGGTTGTGTGCGTTCTTTCTTTTGCCAACTGTGTTCCTATATTTCACCACTTTCTGTTGAGTAATGGTTCAAATAAAAAGAGTTCCTGATGTGACAAATTGAGAAAGACAAGACCATATCTTCCTGTGTCCTTATGTGAGAGAGATCTCTGAAGAGCTTTTGCAAAATAGAGTTTCCCAAGGGGAAATTTTTTTCATAAAACTTAATCTATGATACCTCCTATGAACTATTTTACATTAATTGTATTTGCCATTCTGTTAGATCAGAAATATTTTTTCTGATGATTTGACCTGAAAGCAACTTCCTTAGATAGTAGCATTTCTCCTTGACCAAAAATTTCAAATTTTTTTAATTCTAATTTTTGTTTAATCTTGTCAGGTTTGCCCAATACCGATTGTAGCCTAATGCCATCATAGTAAATTAAAAAAATATATTCTTTTTATTAATCTCTGCTTATTTTCTCATTATCATTAGCTCTTCTGTATTAGAACTGTCTGCACTGCCACTGGTGGCACACCAGTGGGATATGAACAAGAGGTGGACCTTGTTAGGAGCTACTAATCATCCTGTTTTCAGTTTAGTACTATGACCTTCACCTGGAGCATTGTTCTCCCATTGGTGTCCTTTTGGTCGAGGCAGTGCAGTACTTCAGGTATCTTCTGCTATTTCTCACTTCTGCTTCAGCACTCCTGTTGGCTTCTCCATCCTCTGCTGGAAAATCTCATAAAAAAATAACAGTTGATCTCACAACCTGCTTTTGAGCTGTGAAAGCAGAATGTGACCCAGTATTTTGGATAAGATAAACTTATCCTATAATGGCAGAACTAGAAGTCCTGTGAGAAGAGAGACAGAGAATGTGGTGATATACCCTGTTTCATCAGCTGTCCTCCACCAGGGAGAGTCCATTGCAATGTGTCTAAAAGCTGCTCTCCCTTCTGTTGAAGAGAAGCTGAGCAAAGTAGACAGTCTTCCGAAAGGTAAGCTCACATTTGAACAGTTGTAGGTGCATTCTGGTGTCAGTTGTACCATCTGGAAGAAAGACTGCCTTGTACTTTTTTATAGTCACTATGAGTTTTCTAAACCTTAAGAGGAAAATCATCATTTTGATTTTTTGCATTATTTGGTCAGAAGAGTGATTTTTTTCTTCTGCAAGAGGATGTGTTTTTACTGTAGGGTAACTGCACAAATGCTAATGGAAAAAGAACCCCATGAAAACAGCACGTAGTAGTAGGATTAACTTAGAAGACAAAGTATAAAACTAAACTCTGAAGCACTACAAGTTGTCAGATAAGATTTCTGTAAGTCCTCAGATAGTGAAAAAGAGCTGAAGAAGGAATTCAAAGTGAAGTAGAATTCTAGCTTCTAAATAAAATGAAAGAAGTAATCCTCTACAGTAAAGAAAAAAAAAAAGGAAGACTAGAAAATAACCTGTGAAAGTATTCTGAGAATAGGCATAATAAGAGCAAGCCCAGATGAACTAATCTTCTGATTTTTGGTGTTAGAACTACTATGCAGGAGTTGACTGTTTGCTATAAAGGAAAAGTGAAAATAGTTGTAGTCGTGATGAAGAAGAATGGACTGATTAAGTCAACACAATGGTCTTTTTAATCACTGGGAAGAGTAAAAATTTTTTGAAGCCTTATCAGAGAAAGGTAAACAGAGCTGCAGGCTAACTGTGCACTACTGATCAATACTAACTAATCTTGAATTTGTCCTGCTGAGAGAGTAGGTAGGATGCTGTATATGTGAAAGATGATATTCAGTGTAGGAGCCTGATCCAGAACCTTTTTACCTGTGGAAAATCAATACAATTACTCTTGACAGAAACAGTACGTGTGGAGTAAATAAGTGCAGGATTCATTCCTGAAGATGGAATACCTTTAAACAGTTTCAGTGAACATTCAGCCACAGCTGTGGAAGGTGCTCCCTCTCTGAAAATACTGGTCTGCTGCATTTTGCAGTACAGTATTCCCTGGCTACATTTCCACTAGGAAACATGGCCTGTCAATGATTTACGTACTCTCATGAGCTTATAAATTTCAGACTGGCTCCATTGAAAAGCTGGCTTACTTGTTGGGTGGGCAAGGGAAAAGGCTTTCTGAAAGTATAGTATACCCTAACTCATTAGTTTAAATTAATTTCTTGCTTTTTCTCTATTTTGTAACCACTTTAAATAGAGCTGAATTTAATTTTTTATACTGGGCAAGGCTGAGAAAGAGAGCTATTCGTTTCATCTATTTGTAGTGACTGAGTTTGATATGAAGTCTGGAGGAAATCTTTTATGTTCACTGTGGTATCATTCTTTGAGATAATTAGGGGTTTAGTCATGTTTCCATGTGCTCATATTCTTCCCTTTCAGTTTCATTCACCCCCCAAAAATAATCCCCCTTTCAATTCAATGCCCTGTTTGGAAAAGTTTGTAATGAAATTAAATTAAAGCAAGTGATCCCTCTTTTATTATTTCATGGTTTAACACAGTAAATTTAAATTTGAAAAGTTTTATGAAATATAGTTATGGGAGTCTTGAACAACAGATGGTAGATAAACACTCTACACTTTGAAATTTGGTATTCATAGTACTTGTTCTCTTTGAGCTGTGGGTTCACTTTCTGTGGATGACTCACAGACAAATATGCATTCACAGATAATGCAGAACAAACTTAAGTTCAGATCTGAATTTTACTTGCTTTCCTGACCGATGTCTAAATGTTTCTAATGAAGCAGTCTGACTTGCTGCTCTGTATATGCTGTGCTACTTCATTGAAAGGAAGATGTTTTTGTTCACTGTCATAATGATTTTCATTTTTGTGCAGGCATTTAAAAAAAAAATCTAATAATTAAGAATCATTATGTGAAGCCAGAGTGACAGTGAGAAAAGATTAATTGGTTCTTGTAAGTCAGTAAGTTTTTAAAAAACATTTCTTTGTGAAGTGGGTTAGTTATATGTTATTTGCTTAGTTTCACCAAAATGCTCTTTATTCATTATTGTTAAATTTTACTGGGAAATAATTTAAAACAATTTAAAATATCAGTTGTAGAAAGATTTGAATCTAAATGAAACAAAGTTCTGTAAGCATCTTGTCTCAAATGAGTACTGAGCATTTTGGGAGAACAGAAGTTGGAAGGTGATACCAAACATGTAACGTGTTTCAGTTTTTTTCACAAACACGTGATGGTGGTGTAGGCTCAAAGTTAAGGCATTTGTAAAATTAGGCTTCTTAGAAAAGATCAAGTCAAATACTTTTGCCTAAGTGCTCAGGCATTCAGTTTTTCTAGTGTAATATTAATTTGCATGTAAAATTATATCTCTAAAATCTCAGTATCATGTTGCAGCTTTTGGCACAGACCTAACAGTTGCTTGAGGAAAAGACTGAAATCTCACCTAGTAGAATCACTTTTAAAACTTGTAATTCACTTCCAAAAAAACTTTAATTCACTTTCAAAAGTTTCAGCAATTTATCTTCTATTATTCCAAATTCTCATATCGTTTTTACACTTGTTGTTTTAATAGCAGATCTTGAACTCTACAAAAAATTTCCTTGTAGCCATGTGTTACATTAATTGTAATGCACGTTGTGGCATATTAGTACTTTGTAAACTATTTCAATATTGAGTAACTACAATGTGTCTGTGACACTGAAGTCTAAATCATAATTAAAATTTACTCTCTCTGTATAACTACATCATTCTTTTTTTTTTCTGGTTTTATGTTTCAGTGTCTTAAAAGTGTTAAATCATTAAATGCATTGACATCTATTATCCCCTTTGTACTGATGCATATAATTGTAATAATTCAGAATAGGCAAAGCCCATGATGTGTTTCTGAATCTTGAATAAGTGAAAGGGACAGGCTAATACTTGCCCATCATTTTATGCCGTCGTCCTCTTGTACTAACTCCATGTTGTAGGAAAGAAAGGTTTTAAATCTTGTAAATCCTTATGGAAGTGACTACAGGAGGGAAATGTCTGAGGGAGAAACATATGCATCAGGATTCTCTATGTTGTTACAGCTGTACTGGCAAATGTCCCACCTAAATTTTAAAGGAATAATAAAAAAAAAGGGTCAAAATATGTTTTGCTTGCATACACATAGCCACACATGCCCACACCCCATATTTTCAAATTTCTCATAATAGGAAAAAAAATCTTTGCTGGTAATAAGGGATTTTATTTTCTTTTATGGAAGTCTTGAGTACACTCAATGTATACCAAAGCTGTGGATCATTTCAGATATTATTAAAGCAGTGACATTGTTTCATAGAGAAAGCTGAGGCAGCCATTGAAATGAATTGCTACATGTAGAACAGCCAGCCCCTTTCCTGTTCATGCATCCCACCACATCTGACTACTGAGAAAACAAATATATTTTTAAAGTTTTTTTCCTCTTAAGACTAGCCTTTAATAGGCATTTCATCTGTCTGCTGAAAAGCTGCTTGTTAACTCACTGATTGTTGCTTTTATTCAGAATCTAAAAGCTTCTTAGGGTGTCAGCTTTGGCATAAAACAAGCATATGCATGCCCCAGATATTTTGGCCATGACTTATATTACCACTATGACTGTACATTCCACATGCTTCCTGTGTCAAAAGTACTGTTCAGTGGAGAGATTCTCTTGATTATGTTTATATGTATCCCACAATTTTCTCAATAACAAAAGTGTGTCTTTAACTTTCGCGTGGATCTTTTTATTTGTTGGAAACTTTGGAGACAATGATGGACCTTAATAGATGCTAAAAAATCAACGTGATACATACAATTTTTCTTTGATGGTATTATACCTTTCATATATATTTGTTAAGATGTAGCTTACATTTCAGTGACAATGTGTTATTTAGTTTCTAGCTATAGAGCTTTAATGACAAAGCTTATTTCACCTGGAAAATACAGTCACACCCTTGGTTTTTTAAGGTGATCACCATTACTAGCAGTAGACTTATACAAGTATACTTAGGCATGAAAAATAAAATTGTGATGCTGAACATAGTTTGTGCGTTTTATTCAGTGTAAGGACAATGTACTGCAGAAGAGGTATATACATGTTTGACTTTAAGATGATGCATATCATGGAAATGGGGAGGTGCTTAATGCTTAAAATAACCATGCTTGTGCTTTGAATTCTTTTTTAAAGAAACCTAAAAACCTAAAAAAAAAAAAAAAAAAAAAAAAAAAACCAAAAAAAAAAAAAAAAAAAAAAAACAAAAAAAAACCCAAAAACAAAACTCAAAAACACCCCCTCCAAAAATCTAACCCCCCAAAATATCAAACAACACAATAACACAAAAAGAGAAAACAACCAACTACAAAAGGTAATAGCATCATGTATAAGACGTATTCCACAACTTTGATAATGGCTGAAATTAGTTTCCTAAATTACTGTAATAGCGTTAATTTGTCTTCACATGTTAATATGTCAGGTTTTAAGGATAAAGTTGCCTTAGTCTGGTTTTTAAAGTAGTCTTTAACAGATGTACTGCTATGACATCTGGTTAATCCTTGCTAATCTTCAAAATTAAATATGTGTTCCATTATTCCATTGGACAAAAAATTTAGTAGCTATTCCAAACATTTTCCACTTGCCATTCACCTAGGAATTCTCTCAACCTGTGATCCTTATAATTTATTCCCTCTTAAGTCTACAGGAGGAGTCATGATTCCTGCCACTCTCCTACATATTGAGCATCATGCAATACCATGGAAGAGGTATTTATAATTCTTTTTATATATCGTCTTAAACCTGGCTGTCGTACTTGAGCATTTCACCCAGCATATGGATGCTCCTGATATAGTGTGGAACAATAATGATCTGCCTTACTATGCTGTAGGCACAGAGCCTCCACAGCTGCTAAATTGTAGAGAAAAATGTTGGGAAAACATAATTTCAGTAAGAATTTACATGCAAAGAGTGCAAGCAGCATCTTACATATTACATGTACCTGGGTTCATATGTTGTTTATATGAAGACCTTCCATGCAGGAGGAGTATGCTAGAGCAGATATTTATAATTCAATCAATATGGAATTAAGAGGTCCACACAACCTACCTCCTCCATTACATCACTGATATGAAAGGAACACTACTGAAATAATAATCTGTTTTGCACATCACTTTTATTTATGGCAGGCATGTGCAGATCTGAACCCTGAGAGTAAAAGACACTGAAGGGAAAAACGTCAGGGCACAGCCCATTTGTTCAGAGCAGAGCACTGGACTTTGAATATTTTCCATCATCCAGTTTTGGAGACTAACTCATAAAAGATTTATGTTAATTTCCTCAAAGAAAGTTTAGCATATGGGGAATACAGAGTGGTGCTTCTGTTTTGGCATCATTCACCAGAAACAGATTGAATTTTTTTTTATTGATTGTAATTGCGCACAATGCTGCTGTTCCAAGAGACAGCTCAAATCAGTAGCATCTTAATAAGTAAAGTTCTAATGCAACAAAGAGTATGCTGCAAAATGTACATGCTTCTCTCTCTTCTCCAGTTGTATAATTCTGATCCAAATCTGTAAAATCTTAATTGATTTGAGGCTCAGCTATTTATATACCATTTATCTAACTATAGTATTTCAAAGCAGTTGCATTCATTGAACAATCAAACTTCCCTCTCTTTCTTCCAGCTGCATCATATGATTCTCAGCTGCTCATTTTCAGCCAAGGTCCAGAATAAATGTCTGCTTTATCAAAACTTAACACACAACTTGTCAGATTTTCTTCCAAATAAATTAAACTTCAACAAGAAAACTTTTAACCATGTATCAGAGAAAGAAATGAGTAAACTTTTGATTTTATTTGGCTTTCTTGTCACTGGAGGAACCTTGTCAAGAAACATCAATGTTTAAGCACTCACAAATCTTCTTTCAACTTCAGAATAATCCCATAAGAATCTGAATCCCTTTGTGTCTCCATTTCTGCTCTGGGCATGCATTCAGATGCCTGAAGCTGTGGTTAGATGGGCAGCCAAGCTCTTCTAATGGCTTGTGGCTGCCAAGAAAGGGAAGCTTAGCACTTGCTTTCTCTCAGTAGCTCCCACTTTCCCTCCTTCTTCTACTTGCTTATTTCTAAAACAAGATATTTGAAACTGAATTTACCACTTTCTGAATAATATCTGCTTGGCAGATAAGTGTCTGTTCCTCCTTCCCTACATTTTGAGGAAAGAAAGTGCTGATCTCACACTATCTGCAAGTCAGTTCACAACTGTTTCCTGTTGTTTTCCACATGCAAAGTAATAACAGTGACACTGAAGTAGCAAGTTCAGTGTGGTTGTTTTGTCTTGGACCTTAGTGAGAATAACTCTAAATTATGTCTAGTAGAATATTCAGAAGTGTGTGGGCCACTTAATGTATCTGCTGATGACCCTTTCATACAAATATAAAACCTATTTTTTATCAGGGGTATTTGCATTCCAAATATCTTCATTGATCCAAAATTGAACCATTGCTTTTTACCTCCTATATTTAAAAGATGGATCCATATCTAATCTGATACAGTCAATATTCTTCAGCATTTAACTGTCTTATTATGCTGTTTTCAAATTCTTATAATTAATATAGATCCATGGGACTTGTAATGATTTCATTCTCTTTAGAAAAATTGCATTCTTATACAATATCACTGTTATCTTAAACAGTATCACTGTTTATTTTAATTGTTAAATTAAAAAACAGACTGCTTCTATTTTTTTTTATAAATTTACTGATATATCCTCTTATTGACCATACATTCCTATCAAAGGAATGAGAAGAGTTAACATGTAAATTTATGGATTTGATAAACATACACTATTTTGTCTCCAAGTTTTCCCTACTGTTTTTGTGAAGAAGTGAAGGCTTGTAAAATATAGAGTATGGAGTCTACTTAGTGATCATAACTCAGTCATTTCAAGCAAATTAAAAAATGTAGTAGTAAAAATTTTATCATTCTTCTTTTAGAGAAGATTTACATCTACAAGTAAGTGATTTTGGGTTTTTGCAGCATTTCTACTAATTGAATAACTTTATTTTTTTTCATACTCAAGCTATTTACAAATTTAAATGGATAAAAAGTTGTGGATTAAAAGACGACTTCAAGGACACGTTGGATGGGATTCTGAGCAACCTGTTCTAATAAAATGTGTCCCTGTCCACAGCAGGAGGGTTGGAACTATATGATCTATAGGGTCCCTTCCAAACCATGCCATTTTATGATTCCATGAAAAGAATAGATAGACAGAAACTGCATTTTGGATTTAGTAGTTCAGAAAGCCCAGAATGTGGCCATTACTTTTTTCTTTCTTTAGCATTTTGATCTACTATCTGATGGCAAAATAGCTTAATGTGGGGTTAAGCCAGGTGATGGGTGGCATCCTTTTTCCTCCTCTTTAATCTGTTCTACTTTGAATAAAATAATTGCATAGACATTGATTAGAGAATGAGATTTATCTGTTAAACAAATTGTAAGACATTCATCTGCCCTGTACTTTTAACCCCTGTCATTGCTTCATCAGATATTCAGACAAAAACAGTAATCATGGGGAAATCAACATCAAATACCAGATGAAAGCCCTGCTTCACAGTTTCAAAATTTGTACTCAATATTAGTCCCCAGCAGCTGGAGAATGAATTTGTGAGTCTTCCCAGAAAAATAACGTTAAAGAAGATAAAATCTCAAAAAATATCTCCATGATCATTTTGCTGTTCTAAAGAACTGAATTATCTTTTAGTTTTCATGCGAGTACACAAAATGAAATGCACTTATGGCAAAGTACAAAGGATTGTACATATAGGAAAATACTACGTAATTCAGAATAACTTCATTCCTTCAAGCTGAATACAAAACTTAACAAAACAAAAACTCCACAAAACAGACAAGCAAACAAACCTCACAACTAAACAAACAAATATAGCCAAAATAATAGCCAAAGTTCTTACTGTATGATGAGCCACAGATTGAACTGAGTGAAGCTATACTCACAATGACTTGCCTAGGATCTCATTTACTAGAAATAACTCAACTGCTTTAAAGGGTATTGGTTGAAAATAGAGGTAATCTGTCCTTTCATCTACACCAAGTAGCTGTGTGTGGGCATACATAGTCACAAAAGGCCTACTCAAATTTTTTACTCACTGATTGATTACATTTAGAAACAAATATTGCAGGAAAAAAATCTACCCTATTCATGTGGTCTAAATACAGTCAAAATTGAAGCTGTTTAACTTATTAATAACATATAACTAACCAGTAGTAAGTGAACTATGCATTCATGATAAGCAAAATGTAATATTCAATACTTAAAACACCTAGCCATTTATAAAGATAGTCACACAGGCACACATGCACTCCCCCTCAGAGTCCACCCCTACATCACTCCCCTGCCCTTTCTGAGAGTGAAGATTTTTCTATTTCTGTGTCTCCTGCTGGAGATGTAGGTATTCTAGGTTTACATGACATGCCTCTACAAAACAACAAAATATATTCTCATGAGAAAGCCCTCACCTCAGCTTCACATGTGTACATCAGAAGTATGCATCCCTACTAGTTGCACCCAAATGCAAAGTTGCACAACCCCATGGCATCAGATGTAAGGTTACTCAGTAAGGTTAAGGTACCTATTCTGACATCAGTGGGGTGATTTCTGGCAGTGTTAAACCAGGTTTTGACTGCTTCTCCATTACCTTCTCCTCTCTCCCCACTATTACAAATTTTCAAGCTTCTCTTGAAGTTCTTCTCAAGCTGACACCTTTAGTCTTAAACTATTTAGTGTGGTTGATGGATATCTTCTTCCTTAGCATTTTTGATTTGGGGCAAGGTCCCTCTAAGACAGTTTTGGATATTCTGTTGACACTCCCTGTTACACTCACATCTGTGCTTTATCAGCTGTTGGCATCCTGATCAGTTTGCCTAAAAAAGGCTGAGCAGGCATCCCCACATTCATTATTAAGGAGCACAAGGTTTTCTCTCTCCTCTTACTGCTTCTTCCTATCATGTTTAAAGTTTGTCCTGCAGTGAAAATAATCACAAGGGATTACACTGGATAATTTGTAAGTAATGTTAAGATTTTAGCGGTATTCCAAATTCATTAGTTATAAATAGTCTCCAGAAAACTGGCTTTTTGAAGGAAGATGGAGAATGCAAAGTAACTAGATTATTTGAAAGTCCCAATTAATGAAGTAGGGCTTTACTGTAGTATTTAAATTAATGAGTGCATAAATTTACATGGACATTAATAATGTTTTTCTCATTAATCTTATCACCATCTTACTTTAAAATAATGGCATATACCATACTAGCACCTTGTTCACTAGAGATATCATTCTTCCAATTTCCTCTTTCTTAAATTTTATTTTTCTTTCTTTTTATTTAATCTATTTAAGTACTCTTTCAGCTTACTGGCAGAAACAGCTTGTTTACCACCTTTCCATTCTTTAGTAAAAGCAAGAAATGATAGTTCACTTCCAAAATAAAGGTTAAAATTGGATAGTTCAATGTCTAAGGTAAAATAAAACCATAAAATGGCTCACAAGGAACATTCATGTTAACATTTTGATGAAAAATGTGCATGTCGTTTCTGGTTAGAACATACTCTTTCATTAGATAGGAAGGTCTCCATTCTTAGGCAATTGCTGGATGTGATTGAAATGCAAATAATATCTTTCCATTAAAAAAAATATTTCTGCGTGCCAATAACCTTGTGATTAACTAAAATTTTAATTTTGACTAATTTATATACAAGCAAACACTTTTCAGCCAGTGACTTATTTTAAACACATTTCCTATTTCGCATGTTGAAATCTTATTCTGCTGCTTATAACTAGATGTAACTTTTCATATTGATTATCTTCGGAAACAACTTTTAATATCTAGGGATTCTTATCAACACTAACCCAGATAGTGGGTAACGAACTGGATTCGTATAGCTAATGTTGAAGATAAGTGACAGGAATCTGTGAGAAACTCAAAAAATTTGTCCTTAGTTTCTTAGTTCAGGTGGCACTATTTTGTAAACTACTTATTCTTTCTGTTGTTGTCTTTATTCTAAGGGTAATGAAATATGGCTGCTTATGAAATACAGTAGTATTAATTTTCCTGTTAAGCTACAAATTTATAACACCAAGTTGGGCAAAAGTGTTGATCTGTTGGAGGGTAAGAAGCTTCTTCAGAGAGATATGGAAAGGCTGGATCAATGAGTTGAGGCCAACAGCCTATGGTTCAATGAGACAAAGTTCCAAGCCCTGTCCTTGGGTGGCAATAACCAAGTGCAGTGCTACAGGCTGCGTCAGAGTGGCTGGAAAATTTCCCAGTGGAAAAGGACCTGGGTGTGCAGGTTGACAGCTGGCTGAACATGACTCAGCCATGTGTCCAGGTAGCCAAGAAGGTCAATGACATCTGGCCTACATCAGAAACAGTGGAGCCAGCAGGACCAGAGAAGTGATTATCCCCTCCTACTCAGCACTAGTGAGGCCACTGCTGTGTCCAGTTCTGGGCCCCTCACTTCAAGAAAGACATTGAGATGCTGGAGTGTGTTCAGACAATGGCAACAAAGCTGGTGAAAGGTCTAGACAGTAAATCACATGGCTAAGGGAGCTGGAGTTTTTTTAGTCTAGAGAAAAGGAAGCTAAGGGGAGACCTTACTGCTGTCTACAGCTACCAGATGGGATGCTGCAACAAGGTGGAGGTTGACCTCTTCTCCCATGCAACTAGAGGTAAGATAAGAGAAAATGGCCTCAAGCTGTGCAAAGGGAGGTTCAGGCTGGACATCAGGAAAAATGTCTTCATGGAAAAGGTTAAGCGCTAGAACAGGCTGCCCAGGGAGGTGGTGGAGTCACCATCCCTGGTAGTGTTCAAGAAATGACTGGATTCGGCACTTAGTGCTGTGGTCTAGTTGACAAGGTGGTGTTTGGTCAAAAGTTGGACTTGATCTTGGAGGTCTTTTCCAACCTTAATGATTCTATAATTCTGCAATACATCATCATGGCTGGGCTTTGCGAACGAAGATTTGAGAAGGGCTCTACCCACTCTTGCTACAAGTGCGCTGATGGCTAAAAAGGCCAATGTGAGATAGACAAG
>JAWWLV010000001.1:33680351-33709195 GCA_035041135.1 Platyrinchus mystaceus
CCATTGCGCAGGCTTGAAAGGTAAAAACACCTTTCCCAGATCTTCGTTCGCGAAGACTGGCCACTATATATATATATATATATACTATAGATCATGTGCAAGATAATTTTTAAGTCTTGAAACTTTATAGGGGAAGACGAATCAATGAAAGATTACAAATCACAAATTAAGTTATTATCTAATTAACCATATCATCTCAAGCAATCTCATATGATAAAAACCTGATGGTTTTACTTGGACAAAACCCTTGAACCAATGGAAAGCACATTTGGGTTGTGTCAAATCTTTTATTTATGTAATATTATTTATTATTTGCATAGTACAGCATATTACCACTTTATTAACAATAACTTACATTCCTTAACAACTAAGCAAAATGGGTCCCTTAAACCAGGAAGAAAAAAAAAATTAAAAAAATATATCTAAAAATACAAAGATCATTTCAGTAATAGAGAGTGTGAGAGTATGTGTCATCACTGAAACAGCTTCCAACCTCTGGAAAACATTCTGGGAAATACAGTTCCTCCTTCTGTCTTGGACTTTAGGCTGACTGATGGACTCAGAAACAGGCTTCTTTCTCTGCCGTGACAGAGTGAGGTTGCAGCAATAGTTAAGTGAGTTCTGTGCAGTGCACTTTTTTTTTCTTACTTAATGCTAGAGATCTTTAAAGTCATGTCACTTCAGAAGATTATGAGAAGTTATTTTAGGAGCACTGAAGTAATTAACTCATTCAAAAAGCATCTATGTGAGTTCTGCTGTCACCATATTGATTAGAATTAAAAAGAATTTAAAATAGAGAACAACTTCCATGTGATTCTGGTAAGCCTATTTAATATGGTAAAATACAAAACACTTGGCCCTTATGCAGGGAAGTATTTAGTTTGCTTTTGATATGCATTTCTGTTCTCATTTCTGCTTCTTGGACTAACATTCTTCTGTGATTTTGTGTAAGACTGAGTGACTTTATATCATGCTTAATCAAACTATGTTCTAAGGCAAATGCAGCCCTAAAAAAAAAAGACAAATGAGACACAATAAGGAGGAAATCATTTCTAGAAGTGTACAGGAGGCTACCGTCCATGGAAAGCTGCAATGTCATGGGAAAATAACTTCAGAAGCTTTTGGTGTATACTCTTTCCACAGAAGTCAGTGTGGAGCACTTCTGAGCATTACTCTCTGACAAAATAAAAATGCTGCAGCCTTATGAAGTTACAGCCTGATATATGGCTGCACATAGAGGTGTGTAAAAGGGAAAAAAACATGAGATGAAAGCCTAAGCAAGAAAAAGATGCATCTCATGGCCTTCTGGCTACCCAAAACTAATACCTGCTGTGGATTCTTACTTTATTTTGTCATCCTTATTTGGAAGCATTACAGTGTTGAGGGAAGAGATTCAAACTGGCCACAACTCTCAAGTTTTATTTTCTTTCCCTAGCTGTGAGTCATCCATTATTCTGACCCCAAGTATTATGTTTCAGTTTTGGGGGAAGGTATAACACCACTTACCTGTGGTGCTGTCATACCATGTCTCTACCTGAGGTTGTCTGACCCCCCAGGCAAGAAGAATTACAGCCAGGTCTCTTCCCTGCTCAGGCTGAGCTATAAAGAACTCAACTGGTCCTTGTGTAGGTGTTAAAGCCCCATTTGAGAAAGTCATAAAAGACGCAGTCTGGTGTAGTAAACCTTAGAAGAAATGCTGACCTTCCCTTCAGAGGGGAGCAGAAAGGCAGCCTTAAGGGTTGGGCTGGGAGAAATTGCTTTGTTGTGGTAGTTTGACCTAATTTTCTATGTTTGAAAAGTAAAGCTGAGCCAAGAGAGAAATTTTGAGCTTGGTGGTAAATCTCTGAGAAGCATGAGGTATCCAGCATGAATAGGAGGAAACTGAGGCAATGTTTTTTCTTAAGTCAAACTGGGCATGTTGTGCTAAGCAAAGCCTTTTGTCAGGCTGTGTGCATAACTGGAGCCTTGCAACAAAAGGCGGGGAAGCTAGTGAGAAACTAAACTAACAATTAAAAAGTACGTTCACCCATCTATTGCTGTGCAATTTTATGCAAATCTTCCTTATATAGTCAGTAACTAATTATGTGAGGTTTTTTTAGTAGTAGAAATAGACAGCTTGGACAAAGACATGGAAAGATTTAGGTCAAGAGATAATTTCACTAATAAGAATTGAACACAAAATTATTTGGCTATGAATCCTTATATAGAGTCATAGAATTATATATATTATATGTTTGACATGTGAATAATGTTTGAGCAATACCATTAAAGTTTGTAGGTCTGAGATTTCAGGGGTTTTTTGGCCCCTACATGTACTTTGGGATTTTTGCATATACAATTCTACTGAAGAATCCTGAAACAAAACAGGCAAGCATATTTAGGCCTAAATATAAATCTCAATTAAAAAGGATCAACTGAGTGTTCTAAAGGGGAAAGACTTCTGTTGCTTGGCATCTCTTCTCTGTATCAGCTGCTATTAGTTCTTATTGAGCATTTATCTGCAGTGTCAATAGGTCTCTGAGCTCATTGTTAACTTGCTTTGTAAGCATCCAAGAGATTTAAGGCTTGGAATAGAAAGAGGACAGTGAACTAACTTGACAGATATTTATGGGGAACCACTCCCAAACATGAATCAGCATGAGGGAAAGCGTGAATATTCCACCTTGGAAAATGCCATGGCTAAGTGATGGTTCAGTCATTGTTTTGGACTGAAGAGCAACATTTTCATTGGTTGACACGAAATGGGAGGGAGACAGATACGCTGAGAAAAGCTGTGAAGATAATTACCACACTCTTTTTTTCTGTGATGGGGATAAAGGCAGTGCAAAAAGTAAAGGATGGGGAGCTAATCCTTGTAGAAATGTTCAGGAAGCATTGCAGTAGTAGGCAGTACTTATTTCGAATTTAGAATTACAGCTTGACAACTACAAACTAGCAACCATATGCTGGTGAACCTGCACACTAGATGCAGAGCATGGAGGGAAGCATGAGGGAAGAAGAGAGCTCAGCACATCAGTATTGCTGCTCAGAACTGAAATACAGTAGCTTTTAACCAGAATATTCCTATTGCATTATTTTTCAACCCAAGGTTCTTAAAAGGTCATTTTACCCATGAGTGATTGTAGCTATGCTTCTTGCCTTGTTGGCCTTGATCTAAGGTACAAAGACAGAAGATTTTTCTTTGTAGGCAATGCAGACCCTTCAAGAACCACAGTGAAAAATAAAAGTGTAATTGCTTAGCTTTTGCAGCACAGTTTCTGGTGCAGGAAAGCCTTGAAGGGATATACCTAGCTGCTGAGGCAGCTAGTGCCTGACAGCTTGTAGATCCTGTTGATCAAGTCAAGGACTGCAGCCAGAATAATTGCTTGAAATTTTCTGGATGCACAAGTGCCAGTGAGGAGTACTGCCCTATTCTTTTTAAAGGTTACTCCTAAGGGACAGAATTGGAATAGTCTTGCAGTGTAACAGATGCACATTTATGGATAAATATCAAGGCTAGCACTGATTCTCCTGAGCAGCCTGTAGCAGTTTTATCACATCACTGCTTACAGTAAGCATCGCTATATTTTTTAGCTCTAAAATGTTAATGGAAAAAGATATGGTAGGTGGAAAACAGTGCCGGGAAAGTGTGAAACCTTTTCAGAAATTATTTCCTGCTAAAAAATCTAATGAATTTTATGTGATGAACTGTAACAGCTAAGCACGCCCCACATAACAGGCAGGATTTAATAGTTTTTAAAGCTCTTCAGGCACCCTTTTTATATTACAATATGACTGTTTGTGTTTTGTGCTAATAATCACACCCAGATTTCTCTTTGCTACCCTGCTCTTTCTCCTTCCCTGTCAAAAGTAGATTTTGGGGATTTGGAAATCTACCTCTCTTCAGAAACACAGATTTCTGCATATTTCTTAAATCTTTTTGAAGTTAAGAAAAATCACAATTTTATTTTATTTTTAGAGGTTTGTGTTTTTTTCTTCTTCAATCAAATATTACTCAAAATTTCTAGAAATTTGCATTTAGTTTTACTAGTGTTTTAAGGCTTTTATTCCAAACTTCCTGAAGTGTGTATGAGTAGCCTTTTTTTCCTTCCTATGTGTTGGACAATTAGCTTAATTAATAATATGATATATAGAAAATTTTTCAGGAAAATATTCTTATTTCTAGAGTGCATGTTACTGTAGAATGTACTGTATAATTAGGCATGTGTTAAAATATTGGGAGAATAACCTGAATCTGAGATGATACTAATGATGAAAGGGAGATTAAATCAAAGATTTATAATGCTGGCCTGGAGGTGTTTACTAACTGTACAGAAAATATATACAGTGTTTCAGTACTATAATGTTTTTCTTATTATAGCTAGATGAGAAATATTAAGATATGTGTAGTCCTAAATCGATTTTCTTTGGATTATAAATTAGTTCACAATTATATGATGATAGCATATAATCCGCAGCTGAAGATTGCATGTCTGTCTCTTTAGGAATGAGAACTGCATCTCTTGTGAATGTAGAATACTGATAACAGAACTGAGAATTTGACATGCTGCAGGCAGGCAACATACAGGCTTTCACACTCAAAATGCATGTCTGATCTACTAATTGAAGTACAGTTAAAAAATGCAGATATGGGATTTGATTTAAATTATTTAGGAAAAAAAAAGTTTGGAGGTGCCATTTTTATTAATAACTTTCCTCTCTAGAACAGAACTAGATACCTGACCACAAGCAGCAGTGGAAGAAATCTTCCAGTAATCTGAGAAGCTGGTGAAATAGAAGTATTTTAGTGCCCTGAATATATTTAATTTGCAATAGTGTACATATTCTGATATACATATATATATAGTTACATCACTGTGATAAGCCTAAATACCCAACTATAAAAATACTTTTGGCAGAGAGAGATTTAAAGAATCAAGTATGGCATTGAATTTTATGACACCTGCTATGCATAGAGGGTTCTTAAACCTGCATCTCCCTTTCAATAAATAAGGGAGAAAAAGAAAAAAATTCTATTTCTTCTTGGAAAATAATTTAATTTATACAGAAAACAATTAATAAATAATATATATGTAATGTTGACTTATACAGAAAAGTGTAGTAACCAATATATACTTCCAAAAAAGAATTGGAATTGTATGTGAAAAACGGTGACTTAATTTCTAAATGTATGTGTGTGTATACATGCCCATTTATCTTTCATGATATTTCCACAAATAGCAGAAGCAATAAGTAAGATCGTTGAGTGAACTGTCATAATCTCTTCCAAAAATTTCATTCTAGCAGACCACTAAGATGAAAGAAATAGTCTTGTTTTGTGGATTTGTGGTTTGGTTTTTTTGTTTGTTTTTAAAGCATGTGAATCTGAGCAATGATCACTTTTCAACAGAATTAGTGTAGTAAAATACTTCAGAGTTAAATGGTATTCACTGTTTCTGTCTATAAATTATGGTGGTTTAAAAAGGTGTTTTTTCAAAGCTCTGAAGTGTTTTTAGCCTCTAGCTTTCATTGACTTGGGTGAATTAATATTGGAGTTCAGATGCTAATTTATGTGACTGCTTTTGAAAACAAATTTAGGTCAAATCCTGTTTCTGTAGGAGTATCAATTAACTCTGTCATTAACTCTGGGAATCTTTGTGTTCACAGCCTCTGTTCTTTAACTGACAATTAATTTTTCTGACTGAGTCACCTGCCTCACTCTGCCAAAAAAAGTGCTTTCTTTAAGAAGCAAGGATCCTTTGCTTGTGCACGGCAAATGAATTCTGTAGAAATCTAGCATCTGGGTGATGGATTTACTTTTTATTATTTTTCCAGGGGAATTCTGGCCTGGGGTTCAGTATTGCTGGAGGAACAGATAACCCACACATTGGGGATGATCCTGGGATATTCATTACTAAGATTATACCAGGAGGAGCTGCAGCAGAGGATGGAAGACTCAGGTAACAACAAACTTATTATGTATGTTTGGAAATGAAATGCATAATTATTATAATTATTCTCTAGGAGTCAAATGCCAACTGGGTCTTTCATGGGGCCAAGGGAAGTAAATGACATGACTAGAGTCTCCTTTCTGCTAAGAGAGCTGATTTAAGCAGCTTGAAGCAACTGAATAAGGTTAGTTAAGTCCTGTATAATGCGGCTTTTGATGGTGCTGCCTCCATCTTTGTACCAGTTATTTCCTTTAGTACAAAAGGCAAGATGGGGACAGGAGAAGGAAACCAGCGTATCAGCACGCAAGTCTTCCCTGCTTGCTCTTTGTGTGTTCATGGTGAAGAGCTACTCATTGGTGTTATACATTAAAGCTATCAAGACTTCCCAAACTACAAAGCTATTGCTAAAGACCATAGCTATTTGTAGACATTTCCTGTTATTTGACTGCAGTAGTGAGGTGTGCTTACCGCTGTTTTCAAGTGGGTTTTTTGCTCCATGAGGATGTGGTGGCTAATCTCTATGTTTTAAGTCATCTCCCAAGTAGTTTATTGCTGCAGCTCCTGAAATGGACACACAGGTCACTTGATATGGTTCTCAAATACATGGTAGTATATCTCTTAAACAAGAAAAACTTCTTGTTTAGAAGTGAATGCTTAGATTTTATTCTACATTTAGAAGAAATGCTTGTTCTTGTTTTTCCTTATGGACTGAATGCAGAAAGGCTGCCGTCTATCACAGAGGCTGTCACCTATCAGTTGGTCGTGAGGCCTGCTGATGCTCCAAAAAGGCAATTTAACTGGAAAGACTTGGGATAAAATTGTGATGCTTTCCTGATCTCAGAACTGGAACCAACTCTAGGAGCCTTTGCCAAAAACAGATGGTCTAAAATTCATGAAATGTAACCAGATGGTAGCAACAACAATTTTTCTCAAAGCCTTTTCCTTTAATTCCAAGTTAAGTTTTTAGGGGCAGTTTTGGATATTTCCTATGCTTAGGAATTTGATTTTGGAAATAATTCTTTTTTTTTTTTTTTGCTACAACAGTGATGAGGAGTCATGGTGGTTGGCAACGCCTGAGGAATTTACATTTTAAGTAAGATTGCAGACAAAAGGCATAGGACCAATCTCATGTAACTTTATGACTTAAGTGCAGCTGTCTACCATTAAGCTTAGAGTCTCCTAATAGTCAGTGGAGAAAAACCTAAGCACTTCTATGTTATGATTCATCTCATCCTAAAGTCAATGTCTAAAATATAACAGGAGAGTAAAAAGTCTGTATTTTCATTGGAGAGTCAAATGAAAAGGAGTTTCTTTAACTAGTCCAGCTGTAGTGATGTGTACTGTAAATATCTGCATTGGTCCAGATGAGCTTCATGGAAAAGAGAGCATGAAGAAACAGGATTATCTGGAAATCATCCTCTTAAATTTGATAGGATGAACAACATAGGGGGGTCTTAAATATCTAACTATTTTTCTAAAAACAAGAAAAAATCCCTTGCAAAAAACAATAGTATCTTTATAGTAGAGTTTTTAATTAAATTTGAAAGCCTTTTTAGTTTAAGCTATTAAGAAGACAGAAGCCATTGCAGTATTTTGTCTTGCTATCTTTGTGTGAAATCAAATATGTCATAACTCAATCTTGTATTAACCAAATTAACTAAATTGAACTCATGATTACTTCTGTTTTGTAAGTGTCTTAGAAAGACCTTCTAAACCCACAAAAAAAAGCATACTAATACAATTAAAATATTAAAATTATTAATATATTAAAATTAGACCTGGCAAACTTTGTGTTAAGTGTAGTAGTACAAGTATACTTATTATTAATACTTAGATTAATATTCTAATCATATATTTGGTGTGGTCATTTTTCCCATTCTCATAGATTTTAGAAAGATTTCTCCTTTCCTTCTTTAATCTGGTAAGTGGGTTTCATTTTGCTTCAAAGAAACAATCCTGTCACATTTTATGAACACCTGAAAATGTAGTTATCAGTGATGATTATTGATATGCTACTGTAGGGGCATATCCTGGGGCTGTCTCTACTGACTTACATGATAATTAATTTTTCATAAGAGAGAGAGGTTATCAGCTAAGGCCACTCTATAGGAATAGAAGCTCAACATTTTTTATTAACATTTGCCAAGAACAGTGATAACCTAGGTTCCTAGCAGAAGAACAACTTTTAATTACCTAAGAATGAGAGATTGGTGTTTATGGACTGAAAAATATATACTTTTTTGTGTCCATTTTTGCTTCATACTCCACCTGCAGACAGTCTACATTATACAGCAGTGCGGACTGTCAGAACTGGCTTCTAGATCTACTTCTGGTTTTAAATCATAAAAGCCTGTAAAATCACTTCTACTGCATTTTACATGAAGTCCCTTTGATCTAACACAGCTAAGTAAAGTTCTTCAAACAGCAAGACTGTGAAAGTGACCTGCAAGAAATTGAATTAATGCTTCAGACCCTTGCAAATCTTTCACATGTATATATGGGTTGGCAAGGGAGGAGTAGGTCAGCTGAAGTTTCACATAAACCCAACAGAAGCAAATGCAACCTCCTGCACCTGTGAAGACTCTCCAGTGGGAAATATACAGTTATAAGTACATAAGTGTCAGGTATAAATACCTTATGGGAGGGAATGAAAACAAAGGAGACAGACTTATATCAGTAGGGCCCTGTGAAAGGGCAAAAAGCAATGGACACAAAACACATGATATTTCATCTTATCATGAGGAAACACCTATTTACTGTGAGAGTCACTGACTCTGGACACAAGTTGTCCAGAGAGGTTGTGGAGTGTCCACTCTTCATGAGTGTCCATGGCTTCATGAGAGGAAAGTCCTGCTTATCAAACCTGATTTCCTTTTATGACAAGGTAACCCATGGTAATCCTTCTGGACAAAATGTCCAGCACACAGCTGGATAAATACATCATGCATGACCAGTTGGCTCACGGGTTGAGCATAGAGAGTAACAGTGAATGGGGTTGCATCAGACTGGGGACCTGTCACTAGTGGGGTTCCACAGAGCTCCATCTTAGGCCCTGTGCTCTTCAACAGCTTCATAAATGACTTGGACGCAGGACTGGAAGGGATGCTAAGCATTTGTGGATGACACAAAACTATGAGGATCTGTTGACTTCCTTAAGGCAGAGAGGCCCTGCAGAGAGTCCTTGACAAATTAGAGGACTGGGCAATCACCAGCCATATAAAGTTCAACAAGGGGGATTGGCAGATTCTGCACCTGGTATGGGGCAACCCGGATGTACATACAGACTGGGGAATGAGATGCTGGAAAGCAGTGCCATGGAAAGGGTCCTGGTCGATGGCAAGTTGAATATGAGTCAGCAGTGTACTGGGAAGCATCAGGCAAAGCATCGCCAGCCAGTTGAGGGAGGGGATTGTCCCGCTCTGCCAGGACTGGTGCAGCCTCACCTTGAATATTGTGTGCAGTTTTGGGCACCACATTATAGGAAAGATATTAAGCTGTTAGAGAGTGTCCAGAGGAGGGCAACGAAGATGGTGAGGGGAAGGTGTATGAGGAGCAGCTGAGGTCACTTGGTTTGTTCATCCTGGAGAAGAGAAGACTGAGGGGAGACCTCATTGCAGTCGACAACTTCCTCATGATGGGAAGAGGAGGGACAGGCACTGATCTCTTCTCTGTGGTGACCAGTGGCAGGATCCAAGGGAATGGCCTGAAGTTGTGTCAAGGAAGTTTAGTTTGGATATTAGGAAAAGGTTCTTCACCCAGAGGGCACTGGAACAGGCTCATCAGGAAGTGGTCACAGCACCAAACCTGCAGAGTTCAAGAAGCATTTGGATACACTCAGGCACCTAGTGTGACTCTTGAGAGTGGTCCTGTGCAGGGCTAGGAGCTGGGTTTGGTGATTCTTTCGAGTACCTTCCAACTGATCATATTCTGTGATTTGGTGATATTTAAAACCTGATTAGACATGTTCCTGGGAACATGTTCTAGCTAAACTTGCTTCAGCAGAAAAAGTCTAACAAGGGGATCTCAAGAGGTACTTTCCAACCTAAATGATACTGTCATTCTGTGATTTGACTGAGTCAGCAGTGTGCCCTGGCAGCACTGAAGGCCAGCATGGACGTCAGCAGACTTGCACAGAGGCAACAGTCACATGTTGCAATAAGGAAAATTCCAATTTGATCTGAGGATAAAAAAGATCTTTTTAATGAGGGTAGAAAGGCACTGTAACTGGTGATTCTGTGAGATTCTGGGATCTCTGTCCTCAGAGAGATTCAAAATTCATCTGAACAAACTCCTGAGCAATGATTGAACTTTCAAATTAGTCCTGCTTTGAGCAGGAGATTGGACTAGATGACCTCCAAAGGTCCCTTCCAACTTGAATTGTTCCCTGATTCTGCAGATTATTATTGTATATAAAACCTGTGTGTGAGACAAAGGTGATTAAATTCCTGGGTTTTTCCTTTAGTGGAGAATAGTACTGTTATTGACAGTAGGTGCATAGTGTTGGTTTGTATTGCTTTATGGCCCATATCTCTGCTTAGAAAATAACAATAGTTATCATCCACTTAAGACTACATTTGTTTTAATAAAGCTTTGCTGTTTTTGAAAGACTTCCTGAACTTTCAAATACTAATCATAGCAGCACAAAATCACAGAATATCTCAAGTTGAAAGGGAGCCATAGGAATAATTGAGTTCAACTTCCTGCTCCTCTCAGGACTACCTAGAACCAAACCATATGACTAAGAGCAGCATTCAGATGCTCCTTGAGCTCTGACAGGTGTGGTGCCATAACCACTTCACTGGGGAGCCTGTTCCAGAGACTGACCACACTTGATTGTGTGGACAGTCTTTTCTTCATGTCCAGTCTGAACTTCCCCAAGGCAGCTTCATTCATTTTCCTCATGTCCTGTTGCTGGTCACCAAAGAGAGGAGATCAGCACCACCTCCAGCGCTCTCCTCAAAACAGTACTATGTTTACATACTACTCTCCCTGAAATTCACTGACTTCTAGAACTAGTGTAAGAACCACCACACTGCACAATTCAGAATTTAGAAGGCATTTTACATAAGTACACTAACTCCTCATCTTGCAAAATAAAGCAAGCTGAGGAATCTTTTGTGAAGTCCTTATAATATATAGAAAATAATTTCATATATAATAATATACAACAAGTAATTTAATGGAATATAAAAATTATTTTAGATTTAATTATTTAGCTAAATGTGAATATAATAAGCTTAGAACTAAATTAATTATTTTTTTTCTGAATGGTGCCTACCATATTTCTCTGAAGCTTTGAGTTTCAAGTCAGCAGTAGACAGAGAATAGAAAACCTCTGAGAGCAGCAACCGTTCCCACTGAGTTGAAGGAGAATTTATCTCAACAGCTTGATCTTTTAAGACTTTTGATGCATAAAAACCTCTGCTTTTATCTCATTAATGTCAGTTTTCCATGGACAAACATGTACTTTTTAATAAAGAAGCTCTGAATTTAGACTTCTTTTACTCTCTGGAAGAAGGAGGATTCCAGTTACTATAGCTCAGTGCTTCTTTTGTTTTGTTTGAGTTTGTGTCAGATAAAAAAAAATGCAGTGGTTGTTTCAACTGCCTACATAAAGCAAAGAACTTCGATATAATATATGATAGTTACTTCTATTGACATTTATTGATCATAAGTGAAATTCTGGCTTTCAAAAGGCAATGCACATATAAACCAGTCATCATACTATGTGTAAACAAGAATGATCAGCTTATGGAATTAGAAGCACAGTGTAGCTGTATAACTTAATTGGAGGGGGAAAAAAACCTAAAAGAATAATGCAGAGGTTTCAATTATGATCGAGTTTAAAAGAGCACAGACTCCCAAAATATGATTTTATTTTCAGCAACCATAAACCAAAGCAGTTTTTAGTCAAGAATCATTTTTGTTGATTATAGCTTCTGATTATAGAATTCTGATCTTAGAGATATTTTTCTCAAAACTGTCTACAGGAATGAGAGGGTCATATGAGTTCTTTATCTATTGCTATCAAAAATACACTTTTCCTTCTTATGAAGACAAGTATGAAAATGTGAATTTTAAACGGTCTTGGGATCTGAAAAAAAAAAAAAAAGGCAAAAAAAAGAGTCTTGGATAGAACAAGCATTCAAATCTTATGTTATATACCAATCTCTTCGTCACAATAATCTTACTGAACCTGTGATACAAAAGTCTGTTACTTCATATGTGACTGAATATGAATGAGTTTATTCACAGGACTGAGAGATAGATTTTGACAGTCTTGAGCTTGAGTTTCAAGGGTTAATGTTGGTACCAAAGATTATTTTGGTATTTAACCCTTAGTTGTACTGAAGAGGAAAGAAGGTCGATATAAGGGGTGAAAGTGGCTGTGCAGTGTTCATCTTTCCTTCATTTATGTATCTTTCTTGATATTATTTTAATTACTGATTGTCAGGAGGTTTAGGATTGTGAAACTGCAGCATTTTTTAGGCATGCTCTGTTGTTCTACCACCACTATATCAGTTTCTCCCATTGGATCCACCCCCTACCCCTTTCCATCCCCCAGCTCTCAAAGTGATTTGGTGTGAGGAAAGAAATGTTATACACATGCTAATGGCAGGAGACAAGAATCCAAATAACTTGCCCTCAGTCATCTAGTAAATCATGGAGAAAGCTTGGAATAGTATAGTGATTCCTTCTCTCATATTTCTGTGCCTTACAGGCTTCAGTTAAATGCCTACCAGCGAAGGCTTTAAGCAAATCAGATTTGTGTTCCCTTCATTTGTCAACTAACCCACAATGAGTGTCAAAGGATTATAAATTTAGCTATGGAGTAAGAGATGCATATGTAGCAAGATAGGAACTCTGAAGACCGTTTCTCATGGATATTCCAAATTAAAAAAAAAAAAAAAAAAAAAAAAAAAGGAAAAAAAAAGAAAAAAGAATTTAAAGATTACATTCTGATCAGAATTTTAAAAATATATCTGTGTTTCACTAAAATGAAATAGAAAGGAAAAATTATAACTTCATTCCATTGATTCAAAGCTTGAAAACTGGAATTAAGAAACACTGGTATTGTGTGTAGTTTACCTGGGAAAGGAAAGAAGAACTGGAGGAGAGGAAGCAGAAGTGCATCCTCACCTGAGAGCTGGCTAGATAAAGGACCCTCTTTAGTCATTTCCTCAAGGGCTGTGCTTTGCCTCTGATGAAAAGTCTGAAGTCTAGATCCCTCCAGCAGCAGGAGGCATGCAGTTGTTGCCCATTGTTGTCCATTTGTATCTCTAGATTGCTTACTAAAAAGTGAATTAAGAGTGATGCTACTGGGCTTTTTCAGCTTAATGTGAAGACCTATTCCCAGGAGAGATCACGTTCTTTACAAGTGTGTCACATGTCCCTAATCCAGCTTGGGAACTGGCTTTATTTCATCATAGTTATATACCAAAATAGAAATGTGTCTGCTTTGTGATTCACTCCCTAAGTTCATATTTGTTAACTTTTGATCTTGTTTTACACCTATCAGTATCAGGTCTGTGTGCCTTGCAATGGCATACAGCTTGTTCAGGATGTTATTATAATTATGGTGCTGCCACAAAACACTGATTCATATCTGCACTGTTTACAGGCCTCTGACAATGCTATTAGTTCAGTACATAATTTAGCAGTAAGTTAATAAAGAGGCATTCACCCCATTAGGCAAAACATGCTTGCTTTGCAGACAGTCATAAATTAAATCATGAATTATTGACTGCTCACTCTGTCCTGGTTTGTGTTAGGAAGTTTGATCTTATTAACTCTGTTTGTCTGAGTATCTGTGCGTATCATTTTTTGAGCTACCGTGGTATTAAAAAAAAAAAAAAAAGAATTACCACAGGGGATCTACATGGAAGAAGGCAGGTCAGAAAATCAGAATCTGATTTTCATACATTATTTTCAAAGTTTAACATGTCTTACCATAACTCATGTTTTAAATTAACAACTTATATGTCTTTTCATCAATGGAATATGTCACCATGTAATTTTGTTCTCCGTTGCCTGCACTACTTCACTTTTCTTTGGCCAAATCCTTCTTTTCTCTTCTTTTCCTATTTGAAGTTTGCATTGCTTGTTCAGTATTGCAGATCCCCAGTGTGTCTCTGAATTTGATTATACTTTATTATTTATCATTATTTATATTATGCTTTTCCTATTTTGAAAATAATTTGTAGCAATTCTTATATATGATGCAAAAAAGGAAAGGGAAATTATGTTTTAACAGCTGAATTTTCAGGTAAAGAGAATAGAATTTAATGAGTGAAAAGAGGTACCTCTCTGGTTTGTGGTATTTGAAACTGATGAATTTTCAGGACCTCTTTATAGACATCAGTGATGGACATTTTTATAGAACGTTCCTTTTGTAACACAAAGAATTAGTTTCTTCCCCCATATCTTTCTGAGCTGTTTTCCACTAATTGAATGCTACTGCTTCTGAAAAACACTTAAGGAAAGTAGCATGGTACTAGGACTTCAGGTTATGTAATGCTCATTGCACTAGAGATTCCATGCAGTGGTATTGAACTGGTTAACAGGTCTCTCTCTCAAGAGTTCCTTTATTACCCATCCTGCCTGAAACTACAATCACCCCAGAGTGCTGCAGCAGCAGAACAGCACCATGCAGCCAAATAAAAGTGATTATTTCATCAACATGTCTGCACTGATACTGCAGTTACAACTTTAAATAGCTCAGTGACAATTCATCTGGAGTAAGAAGCCTTCTGTGGTTACATGCGTTAGAAATCATCAGCTCTCTATGAAGTCAGTGTTAGTTAAGGGAAAAATATTTCTCATCTGTTCTTATACTCAACAGGTGTAACCCTCTGGGGTGTTACTGAATTTTTCATTTCTTTCGATTTCCACAAAACCTTAAAATAAGATTTTAGGCAAAAGAGTAACTGACTTGGGCTATCATTAAAAAAAAAAAAAAGTTCCTTTTAACCAGCAAAGATCTGATTCTAAAACTTTTAAGAAAAAACTTGGTCACCTTTTTGCTTCTGACAGGCAAAACAATTAGTACGCTGTGAGACAGTTCATACGCTGTCAAAACACTCGGCTGTGGATTGTATAAACACTTTGAACTTTCAGCCTTTAACCAAACCATGTTTCCTGACAGTATGTCATCATTGTCGTCACATTCCTTACTCCACTTTTACTGCAGCTGTTACAGCAGGGGTTCTAAATTTATTTCCCCACAGCATGTGAATTTTAATATCAAGCTTGCAAGACATAGGAATACTTTGTTTTGGTGTGCCGCTTATGTCATGCCATCTTGTGTGTTGCTTAGAATCATAGCAAACAAAAAATAAGCTTTGGGGTTTTTTTTCTACCTACCTACCTATTTGCACTCTTGAGTTGCAGCTATGTTGTATGTAGCCTAATGGTATTGATGTTCTGAAGCTGGTGAAGTTTCTTACTGAACTTGAACAACGTGTTTTCTCCTCCCCCATTCTTTTTTAGGCTACACCTATGTTGGGAATAGCTATCCCAATCACACCAGAGCAGGAAGGAGGGTTTTCTGCTTGTTGGTGCAAGTGCTGGAGTGGCAATGCTGCTTCATTTTGTGCTCAACTTGCTGGGCCTGATCTTTGGGAAAGCTTTTCTTCTTTTATGCTCAAGTTTCCCCATTTGTAAAATGGATACAGTGATCATTATCTTTGCCTCACGGGGGTTGTTGTGAAGCCGTAACGAGTTCATATTTGCAAAGCCCTTTGAGAGCCACAGATGAAAAGTACTTGTAAAAACCCTGAACCTGGAATTGCCTCCTGGGTTATCTGTTGTAACTGGTTTTCCTGCACAAACCTGAACGTGGTACAGAGAGCGCTGGTGTCAGCTGGGAGAATTTTAACCAGGGTTGAGGAACAGCTGAGTAGATCAGTGCCCTCAGCGGGCAAAACACAGCTTGGCCCCAAGTCAGAGCCTTGACCATGCCCAGGCTGGACATGCACGGCCTGGCCTAGGCTGCTGCCATTCCCCTGGGCTCTGGGCTTCAGAGCCCCCCATGGCACTGAGTCCAGTTGATCTGGAGGGCTCTGAGATTAAGTCAGGGCTGCGAAGCTGGAGCTGTCCCTGCCCTCCACCACGCCTACAGCGCCTGGCCTGGGGCACTTTCCAGTACCTGCCAAGCAGCCCTGCAGCTGGGAGGAGCTTGGCTGCTTCCTGATGCCCTCATTCATCCCAGGCTTTACAGATATTTGTTTTCTTTCCCTTTCCTTTATCCCAACACCTTCCTCTCACAATATCCCACAGCTACCTACACCTCCTTCTGCTCATCCTTCTCTTTTCCACGGTTCCACTTGTGCTTCAGCAATTGACAGGCAGACATGAGTCCTTGTCCTGTGAGCAGCAGTTTTCATTCTGGCCGTCATTAGAGGCTGCCAGAGCCACCTGGATCAAGCCGAGCAGAGGCTGGATGCACTGGGAGTTCTAGCACTCGGTTGCTAGCAGGAGTAGTTTCCGAAGGAAAGCGTCGTTCATGACAGTGGCAGGAGACGAGACGCAGAGATACTGAGGATAACTTGGGAGTTAGAGAACGGACGGAGGAATGGAAAAATGTGGTAAGAACCAAAGATACCAAACACGAGGAATGAGCTGGATGAGAAATACAGAGGGAGAAGAAATGAAGGGTGGGAGAATATTTTGGGAGAGGGGGAGAGAAAAAGGAAATGGTAGTTCCTATAGATCTTGCAAGATGTTAATAAAGAAAATTTTACACAAGTTTGAGCCTGCTTCAGGGAAGGCTTATGAGCCCCTGCTAGCCACAGCATCCTGCTCACTCTCCACGTTCCCCCTCCCTCTCTTCCCTGTCTGCTTCCTTAGCTGTCCCTTTGCTGCCATTAACTTGCCATTGAGCACAGACTTTTAAACACAACCATGGGCTGGCCAGAGCTGCCAAGTGGGCAGTGGCTGAGCAGGAGTTTGGTCAGTGGCTGACTAGGCATTCAGGCAGTGGCTGCCAGCTGGGCAGTATCTGCAGGTGTTACCTGGTAAGCTGCTAGCCTGAGTCACCCTGCTCCTGTGTCTGTGTTGCATTATTGCAAATCTTTTAATTTTAGTAAAGTAATCCTTGATTTCCAGTAAGCTAAGATGGGAATCAGGTCTGCTAAGTACAAAATGGTCTTCTGAGTTTGGAGAATTGTTTTGGTTGGTCTTTTATACTTGCGTGTCTGGCTCATTCCCAATCCGGCAGCTTTACCTTGACATATGTTTGTGTATCATGGTTCCTTGACTCTGCTTAAAGAGGATGTGAGTTATGCGGGGAACATTTTAAAAGCAGTAATGTATGATGTTAAAGATCATAAACTCTGTACAAAATTACCACAGGTGTGGCTTACCTAGAAAAAGAGTTAATTTGCCTTGAGTTATTCTGGCCAAGCAATAACTGAAAGCTTGATGGCACAGAAAATCATTTTGTTATAAATGATTTAGAACAGCTGTACCTCCAAAAGCATTAAACAGTGACAGGATATCATTCTGCTTTCAGGATGTTTGTGATAAAGGAAAATAAATAATAAAAGAAGAGGTCCTCCTGTTGTAGATGTACTTAAACTTGACTTTTATTCTAGAAGTTTATGCTTGAGTCTGTGCACAAATTAAATGTCTGTCATCTGCTCTTCCTTCTGCCCCATAGAGCTACACCCTGTGAGATGAGCTACCATTAATTAATAACTACTTGCCATGCTCAAAGTGTGCACAAAAAGATGTGGCTTTTCTGGGAGACATTTAACCAAGTGGAATTTTGCTTCTCCTCACTGCATTGGGTTTGTCTGTGAAGCATCTTTAACCTCTCTGATTTTATCCGACAGAGAAAGAATGGCACTCCCTTGTAGTGTTGTTGTTGGCTCACACTTCAAGTAGATATGTGCAAAATTTTATCTATGTGGGTTTTTTGTGGGCTTTTTTGGTATTCTTTGTTTGTTTGTTTCGGGTTTTTTGGTTTTGTTTTCAAAAGTGAGGATATAGAGAATTATATTTGGAGGTGATTTGGAATTTACTGATATTTTTAATTCCTGAATATTATTGACCATAGTGCATTCTGTACTACTGAGTAAATTTTAAGTAATACCAAGTCAATACCTAACCAAATTTAAAAGTAATTCTGATTTAGAAATCAGTAATATGACACTATTATTATTAACATTATAATAATAAGTATTATTATTATTTGAAGCTGAAGTTTCTTAAATTATGTGTATGTTCACTGCTCGGTATCAGTTTTAAAATTTTGGTAACAAATTCATTCCTATGGCTAAAAATTGTAACGAATTAACACATTACCAGGTTGGGGGGGAAGGGGGGTGGGTTTTTTGGGTTTTTTTTGTAATCACTAATTTAAAATACAAATACTTAGTGCATTTGGGAGTAGCACATTTTTAAAAGTTTTCAGTGTATGTGCCAATATATTTAAATTAAACTGTTTCTTTATTTGGCTTCTAATAACCTATTTAAATAACCTATTTTTTAAGTCTCTTGCCCTTGTGATCATTTCTCAATGGAGTCCTGGCTGCATCACTGCATAAATTTTGCTATCTACAAATTCCAGGTCTAAAAAGACTTCTGGATATTAACTAAAGCCAAGCAAACATATTTTGATACAAAATTAGCTCCAAATTGCTTTTAAGTGGGAAAGATAAAAGAGTAAAAAAGCAGTGTGAAAATCAGCTTTCAGCTCACCTCTGAGGGTAACCCTGCATTCTCTGTCCTTGTCTGTCTGGGGAACATGAGGCCCCAGCTTCCAGAGGAGTTATCAGACCACTAAACTGGAGGGGCCGTGCAATCACTGTGTTTTATTCTTTCCTCTCAAAAGTTGTTTCACTTCCTCAAGGACAAGTAAAGGTTACTTGGACCAGAGCAACCTTGCAGGGAGTGTGGTGTTTTGAAAGTCAGGTAGAGGCCGTGGACCAGGGTCTCCTCTTCGTGGGTGCCCTGAGAACTGTTCAGCAGCAATCTTACTTGCTCCTGCATAAGTGACTATTGTTAGAATTTGTCACGTAGAATCATTGAATGGTTTGGGTTGGAAGGGACTTTAAAGATCATCTAGTTCCAACTCCCTGTCATGGGCAGGGACACCTTCTCTGGACAACCTGTGACAGTGTTTCGTCATCCTCACAGTAAAGAATTTCTTTCCAAAATCTCATCTAAGTATACCCTCTTTCAGTTTAAAGCCATTACTCCCTGGCCTGTGACTATGTGCCCTTGTAAATTTCTGTAATATATGTAAAGGTTTCATCAAGTCAAAGTAACAGGCAGAATTTTTGTCTAGTCCTGTGGTTGAGGATGCTTTTGTAATGGGGTATTATGACTGCAATTTAAGAAGAGCATTACATTATACAAAGTGCAACAGGTTCAGTAATGGAAGCAGAGGCAGTGAAAGTGTTTTTCTGAGAGATGATATTGGAGACAGCAGATTGTTGTTTTGATCTTTGTTTCTCTGGCTATCTGATCTTTTAGTTTATTCAATTTTATTTTAATTTGAAGCTTCTTAGAATTAAATTTATTTTTGGCTTCACTGGAAAATTTAGTCAGCATAAACCAATGTCATTTTTGTCAAGGAAAAAGCATAATAAAAACCAACTTTGACCTGAACTGCATTTTATTTTAGAGTTCAGCTGTAAATCTGTAGGTGTTATGGCCAAGAGGCATTCAGATATATAGAAAGATGGATGGTGGTGTTTCCATCTCTGAAATTAAGTTAGTGTTACCGGTAGTTCAGCTCTATGCCTTTGGCTTGAAGAGTTTGTCTAGCAGGGCCATTTGTGATGAAAAATCAGGTTTGAGAAGTAGGAGATTATGTCCTGTTTTCTAACTACAGGAAAGAAACAGAATGACCAGGGAGCTACGTTTTCTCTCCTAACTAAAGTTTTGGGGACATCAAATAAACCCAATAAGCATCAGATTGAATTAATCATAAGGAGAATTATTTAATTGGTAGCAAAGCTGTGAGATTCCTTGACAGAGAGCACTATGAATTTTGGAACTTTACATAAGTTTACGTGAGCCTTGAAAACAGTTAAATTTGTTTAAGAGTCTATCTATTAATTGAAATAAAAGTATTTCCGGCTCAGGAAAGTCAATCAGATGAAAATGTATTCTGGGTAAAAATTGTGCTAATGTTTTCCTTTATAATCTGGTAAAGGCCACTGTTGGAAAGAAGTCACAGGCTAGATGGAACCCTAGTTTGGATTATCTCTTCATACAGCTTTTATCTTTTAGATGAGCAAACGTCTTACTCCACATATTTTAGCTTCCCTACAGCATGATCATTCTGGGAACAGGGGCAGCAGTGTTTCCATTAGGCCAGGGGTGGAATCTCTGGGTGAGCCACCGGGCCCTTGTTAGGGATGTGGTCAGTGGGTTCATCTAGGCGGCTCCAGTGCAAGCCTCCTTGATGGCTGTCTTGCCTTGCTGCCTCGGTGTGTGCCTGCAACAATTCTCCTGCCATGGGCCAGGGTTTTAATCTATTGGATAGGTTTTTGCACAGAAGGGTGGTGATTGCTCTCTATTTCTATTCGGGTTGGTAGCAATTAATGGTCCCCTCCTGAAATCAATCACTGCATAGCAGGATGTGCAGGAGCTCAAGGTAGTGCTAAATGAGCTCAGCATTGCAGAGCTGCACTAATATGACCATTTACCTGTGGTAATTGGCTGTACACGTATGGAAGATATCAATCTGTGTGGATTTCCACTCTAGATCTACTCTGTCAGTGTCTGAGCTGGCTTGGATGTCTCTGCATGTGATTTCACTGTGGCAGTTTTGATGTAATATGAGCTGTCTTTGGGGTCAGATTCTCTTGGATTGTAGATATTAGCTTGGTGGGTATTTTCAGCCAAAAGTTTTGTATATACACTCCCAAAAAAAAAGTCACCCTGTGATAAAGATATACTACCTAAAAGGATAAAAGGGTCTGTTCAGTGTAGCAGAAGGGGTTAACTGAGGGTTAGCCCTTTGCCCTAGCTTTGCCCAGGAAGTTCTCAGAAATCATGTAGAATGCAGAAAGGAATCAAAGTATTTTAATAAATAAATAAAATTGTTTTTAGCCAAGTTTGTGTCTGGAGTGAAGTCTTACATCTGAGTTTAAGACCTTTAAGAAAGAAAAAAGGGGAGGGGAAGAAAAAAAAGAAAAAATAAAGGAAATGCTGATACATCCTCTATTGAAACAGTGTGAATAGGAACATATTCAAGTTTCTAAATATATTTTCTTCTAAGAGTCTAAGGGCTGCAGGGACTTTTCCATTCCTAATTATATAGTGCAGTATGCTCTCTGTTTCTGACTTACAACATCAAAAATAGAACTTAGAGTCATAAATGAATGAAACACGAGAGGGATAAAGAGATGCCATGTATGAAAAGGAGCTGCTCTGCTAATATTTTTACTGATGTTGTATCCTGTCATTTGTGGTTTAAATTCAATGACTGTTATGCAGACCCTTTAATACACTGACATTTCATTAAGAGGGCTGTTCAAAAAAAAAAATCCATGGGTAACTAAAGCAGTAGAAAAGGACAATCAATGTAAATGTCTTATGACAGTTCAGTAGCTGTGCTGGTTGTATCTAGGGTCTTAGCAAGGTCATGTCTTTAACAGGGTATGGAAACAGTCATTTCAGGCAATAATACATTGTATTCAAACTGAAATTCATAAGTATTTTCTGAAATCTGATTTATTCCCTGACCATTTGGGCTCTAGTCTCTGTTCTGGAAGTGAAATAAAGCTCAAAGTCCGCTGCTAGCACACCTGCAAATCACGCTGTTGTGACCTATAGCCCTCCTTGTTGTGGTCTGAAATTTTTGACTGCATTACAATGGGCATTTTTGCCTCCACAACCATTACTCGACTCCTTGAATACAAAGGAAGAATTTCATTTCTCCTTTTTGATTTCTTATGCAATCTTCTGAAGGACAAGGACTGGGACTTAGTGCTAGTGTGTCCCTGGATATGGGAATCAGAAAAGTGACTAAGACTACACCAGTCTAGAGGGAGTGAGCTGGATCCACATAGGCAGGCTTTTTCTGATGCTTTCTTCACATTCTGCCGTTTAGGCAGGAATGATAAGGATCAGATCCTAATCTAATCAGCATCTGATTAGACAGATCAACTTTCCCTTGGAAGGATAAGTGGCTATTTTCTATGCCAAAAATTCTGAAAAAAATTCAAAGAAGTGAACTGTGTGGATAACTAACACAATTTCGAGTCACTCTCCTAAACCTTATGCTGGCAAGCTATGGACTAAAGGCTGCTGGTATGCTAAAGGGTGGGCTGGGTGATTTCCATTATATTGTAATAAAGTCTGCACACATACTTAAATTGAAAAATACTTTCAAATTTTTTTTACTTCAGTCTCTGGGCTGAAAATCATTCCAGTTGCTGGTATGAGTTATGAGGCTGCAGAAGCACTGCTCTGGGCTTAAGTGAGCACACCCTGCTTTTTGACAAGACTTCTTAGCTCAGTCATGTGCCAACTTTCAGGCTCCAAGAGGCCAATACACTGAAACTGGTTTGCCAGTGCAGGAGGAGAAAGCATCTGCCTGGATGTATTTACTTACAGAAATTCTGTGCAAGAGGTTATTTCCCATCTTTGCACACACACACAGACACACGCACACAGAGCAACCTTTGTGCATGCCTTTCAACTCTCGCTTCTGAAGACTGGTTGCAAGGAAAAGACCGGGAGCTGCTTTGGTTGGTTATCCATTATTTATGCTGAGTATGCCTACAGGCTGCAATGAGGGCTAGTCCCTGTTTGAGATGAGCCAAGAAGGTGTAGACTCTCCTCTGGAAAGTTTATTTAGACTGCAAACAGGATACAAAGGAAGCGGAACGCAGGTGGGGTTTTAATCCTCCATTTGTAGATTATGAAAGAAAGAACCTGCTGAAGGTTGCACACAAAGAGTTGGAGTGGCACCAGGCCAGCATTATTGAGGAAAAAGTTATATTTTTTTCAATTTTTTTCTTTGCAATAGATTATTGGCATTTGATTCAGGGGCTTGAAGGGTTTCTCTCAAAAATGAAACATGGTTTCAGTCCTTGTTTGCTTTCCTTGGAACTAAAGATAATTCTGCTCCGGCTAGAAGCATAGGTTAGATTCAGTACTTCAAATAGTGCCTTCATGTTAAATACAGTTGGGTTACCATTTTACTGCACCAATATTTGCACTTATTTTTAAGTCAAATTCACTTCTAGAACTTCAGATTTTTATTAAGTTCAGCTCTATTTCTGCTGTGTCAATCATAAATTAATACACCTCTCCCTCTCAATCATAACTTTTATCAAGTAGTATTTTCAGTTAGTAACTATTCAATATGATATATGGAATTCCATTATAAACAACATATATGTCAAATTTTGAGTTAGGATTGGCTGTTACCTTCATCAGGCATTTTTATAAGCACTAGTTCCTCTCTTGCTTCCAGAACTAGACAGGAATTTTCTTCTACTGATAATTTTTATCTCTTTATTTTTAAAATAGACATAGCAATAGTTTTATACCACTTTATTATTATATAAATTATATAAATTTCAATATCAGATAGGGATCTGAAGGTATATGTGAATTTGCTACAGAAATTGGACATGTGTCTAAGGATCATTACATGTAAGGAAACAGTATGCCCTAAACTACATACATATCACTGGCATTTAGTTTTAGCTATATATATTCTGTAATTATAAAGATAATTCTGAAGACTTATGTAGTAAATGGGAAATCCCTTATTCTGAATTCTTAGTGGCAATTAAAAAAAAAAAAAAAGAAAAAGCTATTATTCTTCTTGGAAAGAATTTATATGGGCCACTGTCAATAATTACATTTTTTACCCCATCTGCTGTAAATTTTACTTATTAAGGGATAGGAAGAGTGCGTATAGAATTTAAAAGAAAAACCCACACCAAAACCAAAGTAGGGGAGAGAGAGTCAGCCTTCCCTAACTAAAAGACTAGACATATTCTATTAGGGTCAGTTAATGTAATTATATGCTGATTTCTTGAAGAAAAGGTAATAATCAGTCCTTCCAACTTGTCACCTAGAATCTTGTGTTCCTGCTTAAAGTGCTGTGTTCTTGTAACTTCTGGATGAAAGAAAGCAGCAACACTTTTATAGGGAAACTTCATCTAAAAGGTTAGGCAATGTTGGAGCAAAGGAATAAAGGGCAAGTTTAGTGCTTCTTTGATTTACTTTTGTAGTCTACCTGATACCTCCATGGTGATATATGGAAGTATATGTCTACTTGATGCATTCCATAGCTTTGCACTCTTTCTCCCATAACAGTTATTTTTGCCTTGATTTCTAAGATTTGACTAAAGAATAAATAAAGTCCATATCAGTTTCAACTTTTCTGAGAAGGCAATTAAAAAAAACCACTTAGCTTTGATTAGAAAGAATCTGTGAATGTTGGTCATTCAGCTATAGAAGGCATGGTAACTCCATTTGTGAAAAACGGGATTGTCCTGTTAATACCAGCTACCCAGGAGGTGTGCAGGTCATAGCTAAGACCTGTGGATTACTGTAGGATTTAGCGTCATGATGTTGATCCACAGAGTACAGATTATTATTCCCTTGTTCTTGTATCTGTAGTTGGTTCCAACTAGCTCTGCTATAATCTGCAACTGGGGTAATGTGTGTTGGCAGAAGCATTTGGTCTTCTGAGGCTCTTAGCTGCCATACTGTGCTGCTTTGGGTTTCCCTTCAGGGCACCATATTGCACAGAACAAGTGAACAGAATGATCATTACCAGTTGTCACCTACTATATGTCCAGTGAGTGCCTAAGGATTGTACTCGTCTTCTTTACTTACAACTTGACTGAAGCAATTATCAGCTTCTCAAGGATGTCTGCACAATTTCTTGAAAACAGTAAAAATGAAACTCAAATGAAGATAGTCAAGTTTAAGCCCTTAAAAATAGTGGTTTTTTCCTTAATCCAAGCCCTTATTTCCTTTGAAGATAGTTATAGCTATCCATAAACCTCTGAGTCCCTGACCTTCCTCCTTAACAACGAAGTGTCTCTCATATTTCTTCTATCAGTTGTAACTGCTTTTGCATTATTATTGCATGTTTTCTGTGTTTTGCGATTTAGGGTCCTTAATATCTAATTTATACTACAAAAGTCTTGTAGAGTACGTCCATTTTAAAGAACTTAGATGAGCCAGTGAGCCATGGGAAGAGCTGCTTAACATATTTTTAATTAGACTGTTACCTTCCCTGGGGATTCTACAGACTTTAATATGCATAATATTTGACAGCAGCCCTGAGGAGAAACATTTATGAGAGCAGCCCTGAGAAGAATGACTTGGGGGTATTGATAGGTGAGGAGCTTGACATGACTTGATAATGTGCATTGGTAGCCCAGAAAGCCAACTGTGTCCTGGGCTGCATGAAAAGCAGTGTGGCCAGCAGGTCAAGGGAGGTGATTCTGCCCCTCTACTCTGCTCTTGTGAGACTCTGCGTGGAGTGCTGCATCCTGCTCTCAGGCCCCTAACAAAATACCTATCGGAGTAAGTCCAGAGGAGGGCCAAAAGGATGTATGAGGTCCCTTCCAGCCCAAATCTTTCTATGATTATATGACAATACAATTACTGTTTGTATTGGTGAAATTATAAGGATCTCTTTTGTTGGACTTGCACAATAATATCTTGGACTATGAAGCAGATTTTCTCCTTGGCACAGGTCTGTAACCACCTGAAACTAACTTCTACTTATAGGGTATATCCACCCAGAGGCCTTAGGAAGATTTTGAGATAAATGGGAAAATAAAGTTTTGCCATATACTTATCACATGAATATAAAGCCAGGAAAATACATTGGAGAGCTGCTTGCAAGGGCAGAAGAATAATTTTACCCCTAGAGTAAGAATTTTCTTGAACTGGATTTACTGACTTCTTTTGCTCTTATTATTTTATGTTTATGTTGTTGCAGCATTTATAGTTCACTAAAAGAGCAGAGTAGGAACTGTACAGTGAAAGTTTAAATAGAAGGGAAAAGTATCACAAGCCCATGGTCGCAGACTTCTGCCTTTAGATAATAACTATGCTATTTGCCAGGAAAACCTTCTGCAGAGATTTAAGAAGAAAAATATGACATCATAGTCTGTGTGTTGAGATATTTCTTTATCTTTCTTGTTTTACTCTCTTCTCTGAAGGTGTCTCCTTTTTAGTGAATAATGATTTGTTTTTATCTTCCACATGCACTTTGTTTCTAATTTTAAAAAATATTCTGATGTTTCTAGATTGATAATAATGACATAATAATGTAGCTATTATGGTTAAGGTTAGAGTCATCTCACCAGCCTAAGTTATTTATTTTCGTTGCACCACAGACCTGTATTTTAGAAGGCGGAATATTCTCTCAAAGAGTATTTGTAGACCTCTGAGATCATTGTATTCTCTTGCATGCTGTACAAAAATGGTTTTTTAAAGCCCTCAGAACTCTATAGGTAGATATATGTATGTTCACACATACATGTATGGGCATGTATGTTCTTTAATATTGTATTTATTTATTAAAACCAAAAAGCTCATTTTTTTATAAGGGAGAAAAAAAAAGCCTACGTGTGGGGAAGGATGTAGAATCACAGCAACATAGGTTGGTTTGGATTGGAAGGGACCATAAAGATCATCTAGTTCAATATTCCCTGCCACAGGCAGTGACACCTTCCACTAGACCAGGTTGCTGAAAGCCCCATGCAACCTGGCTTTGAGCATTTCCAGGAATTGTACTCCTACAGCTTCTCTAGACAACCTATGCCAGTGCCTCACCCTGCTCATGGTGCAGAATTTCTTCCTAATATCTAATCTAAATTTACCCTTTTTCAGTTTAAAGTCATCCCCCTTGTCCTGTTACTACCTGCCCTTGTACATACTCCAGGGAGGAGACACAAGTCTCCTTTAGCCCCTTTAGGTATTGAAGGCTACTCTGAGCTCTCCCTGGAGCCTTCTCCAGGCTGAACAACCCCAACTCTCTCAGCCTGTTTCCATAGCAGAGGTGTTTCAGCTCTCCAGTGAAACTGTGTGTGAAAGTGTGTCTACCACTGGATCAGCTTTTTATTCTCTAACTCCTGCATTCATCCTACACTGGAAGTATCAATCTGTGGTTTGGGGTTTTTTTGTTTTGTTGTTTGGGTAGTTGTTTGTTTGGTTTTGGTTTTTGCTTTTTGTTTGTTTGTGGGTTTTTTGTGTTTTTTTTTGTTTTTTTGGTTTTTTTTGTTAAGGTAGTCTTACTGTTTCAAAGAAAAAGATAAGGCGAGATTTATGTTGGGAGTGTAAATGTCCTTTTCCAAAAGGTCTTTGTTGTTCAGTAAATAGAGGTGTGTGTCTTACTGATTTTGACAAGTTAATTTATGTTGTTTATTCATTTCTCCAAAAGAAATTCTTTCTTCTTTAACAGGAGGCATCACTAGACCATTTATGAGAGATTCTAAGTAGAAAGAGTTATCTATTAGTATTATGATTTATCAGTGCAGAGCACAGAGTATATGAAATCAAAATAAATATGATCCTCCTTTTTAGTGTTTTTATAATCTTTTACCACCTTTTCATCTTCATAACCATCCAATGAAAAGAATCAGATATATAGTAATATTACTTCTTAGATGATCTTTCTAAGCGGAAAGCATGTATGAATACATGCAGAATGTATTCATAATTTCTTTACATGAAAAATAGCAATTTATATCAGAGTGCTTATTAATTTGAAAGACAAACCTCACAATTAAACATTTGGAAAATTAATACTTCTGGCATTGGGAGAAACCACCAAACCTGGCCAGTGAATGAAAATTGGAAACTTAGCAATATAGTACTTTTTCTTAGAAGGGAAGTACCAATTTTGTGTACTTTCCAATTTTGTCCAGTTTCAAATAATTGTGGTCTTCTTGTTGTTTTTGTTTGCTTTTGTTTTAAACAGCAGTACAAGAACATGACAAAAATCCATCCTAAATTCTCAAGAGTTCTGGTAAACTTTCGGTAAAGCTTCATTCTCCCTCCATATGCTAACAAGTTCAAGTATTCTTTTGCTGTATAGAGTAACATTCAATAGTTGATTTCTTTGTATAGAAACGCAGTGGAAATGGAATATTTTTAGCAGCCCATATTTGCTTCACTGATTGTCCTTTCAGACATGCAGAACAACATATTCATTTACATATGCCTTTTTCTTCTGTACCCAAAATACTTAGAGGCATCTTGCAATAAATGTACTGCACAAGAACAATAGAGTTTCAATTCATCTAGGTCTTTGGAATTTGCTCTTCTCACTTGCTCTCATTTGCACAGAAAAGATGACTCAGTAGTTAAGTCATTAGCTTGCTGCTTTGGAGATGGATTTTACTGCTCTCAAGTTTTAGATCTCCTTTCCAACTAGGAAAAATCTGTCAGATAAGGAGAACACAACTCCAGCTAACCAGGACATTTTGAGGGTTATTATATGTTCACCCTCAGACAATGTAGTAAATGCTCAAAGTAAGGCTATGAGGGAATTTTATTAATATTCTGCAAAAAAACCAAACCAAAACAAAACTATTACCATACAGCAGATCTTGTAGCCTTCAGTCATTGTTGAAAACATAAAGAATGAAACTTAAGTTACTTAACGTGAAGTTAAGTAACTTTTAAAGTGTCTGCTTTTTTGTAGGACAGCATTTTTACTTTGCAAACTTAGAATTCTTTGTATTAAACCATGAGATTTCCTTAAGAACAACTGCAGTAGTAATAGCATGCAAGAATGAGTTTTTTAAATCAATTATATTGTTTAGTAAAAACTGTTTTAATGAAGTCTGTAAAGACAAATTGTTTATTACTCATTTCTATCACTCTAGTGCAGGGGTCCTCAAACTACGGCCCGCGGGCCGGATCCGGCCCGGGAGGCCCTCCAATCCGGCCCGCGAGCCCCCTCCC
>JAWWLV010000001.1:33710659-33783156 GCA_035041135.1 Platyrinchus mystaceus
CGGGGACTTTTACAGACAATGCAAAAAGCCATTTTAACCACATGCTTCACTTTAACCTTAAATTCCCCACTGCTACAATTTTGTACATGTATGAACTCAGAGTGGAAGGGCAGGCAGTGTTTTTAAAGCTTTGGAATTAAATTCAGTGTGTGATATAATAGTCATTTTGAGTAACCTAAGGCTAAAGAAACTAAAATTAACATATCTGTTCTGGTTGTGATGAAACACTAAAAATTATTCACCATGACCAAATTTTTGCTACATTGTGGAAACAGACAAGAGAGGCAATCATTATCTAATAATGGATTTGCGTCATGTTTGTTTTCCTTGTATGCCTGAAACTAATGTTTTTACACTTATTTTCATAAAACAGAATGGATACCAAAAACTGCCTTTTATGACAAACTAAACAAGCTTTGCTGTTTACTGCTGCAAACATGATTTTTTAGCTATATTCTTATATAAAGTTTACTACAGATAAGTGCTAAAATACTGAATTTTATTGTGAAGCTGATTTTTTTTTATTTTCACTTCTATATCATAGAAATAAGTTAACTGCCAACTTGGAGGGAAGAAAAAAAAAAAAAGCCAGGGTTTTTATCTTCATAATTCAGGCAGTTAGAAAACATGATCTGTTATGCTTTCTATATTCCACATATAAAAAAGCAAAATGAAGAAAATAAATATTTTATAGATTGGATGAAAATCTTATCAATACTAATTTTAATTTCTATAGCACTTTGCCTTTGATTTTTTTTTCAAAATCTTCCATAAAAAAATCAACTGTCTTGTTGAGAGGCATCAAACTCATAGCAGAAGTTGAGAATAAAAATCTGTGACTCTTGGCTGTAGTCACTCCTGTGATGCTTATCTACTCATATTACAAGTGATTTATCTGTGAATTGCTCTTCACACCATTACTATACTGTGTAAGAAACACTTAGTATTTATATAAACAGTGTTTCTTGCTTCCCAGAGTGAAATTGAGATATTTTGGTATCCAGAGCAGGTCCTGAAAACTAGTGTGGTAGTTTCCACAACATTTCCTCCTTCCTATTCAGAAAATGAATGAAGACAGTGAGTCTGTTTTTTAGACAAGAAAGTTGTTCCATACCAAACTTGGAGGAGCAAATATCTTTCAATTCTTTTGCTGACTGTCTCTGTCAGTATATAACTCGGCATTTACTGAGTTCGTTCCTCATTGTGTTGAGAATTTACCACATGGAAGCCAGTCTTGACTTCCATAATACCAGGTAAACTCAGACATCACTTGCTTGCCTGTCTATGTGTAGTAGATTGTATCTTTCAGCCCTTGCAGTTGATAAAGAAAGAAATTTGCAAGGCTTTTTATATAAATATCCATTTAATTTCACCTGAGATATTTACGATGAGGGCTTTTACAAGTTATGAGTCCATAAAGGTTAGGTTTGTTTTAAATGGGTGTTAATTTTTCTAGCTAGCAACCACTATATGAAAGATACAGATTAATTTGGTGAATGTATTTTGAACACGAGATGTTAAATATGCATTGTGTGTCAATGTCTTTGGGCATATGACAGGGGGATTTTCATGGTAGTGTGCTGCCAGGGCATCCCTTCTGAATGCAGGTCCCTGTACAGTTGTTCCTGTTGCTTTACAAAGATGCTGTCCTAGCATTTGTTTGTCCTAGCATATGTGCTAAACCCTTTATTTTTTGAGGAAAAGAGGTAAACAAAGACACAAATGAGTTGTGTAATAGAAAAATCAAGGATTCAAACAGAACTGCAGCTGTGTAGGCATTTTAAAGCTGATCATCAATCAGTTTGCCACACCTGATTGATATCACTGGCTGATGTCTATAGCCTGTGTTTTGAAGGTAATTGCTAACTGTCATCACTGCAGGGTCTTCCTCTCTTTCATGTGCTTGGGAGGTTGTCTTTTGTATGCCTCTTGTATGTCCCTTCAGTCAGGCATACAATTTGCTACATGGCTTTGCAAAGCATTTAGTAGCAAACAGTAGATGTTTTATTTCAGTCTCTCCCAGGGCACTGCAGGTTTTAGCAGACAATGTCTATGCAGTGGCTGATGGCTGTGATAGAGGAGGATATGCAGCAGAGCTTTCTTATTGAAAATCATCAGGATTTAGGCACTACTCAAAATCCTGTCCTTAAGTAATACACTCTTCTTGCTCTGTATTGAAACCTAACAAGACTTATATTGATGAGAATGGATTGCGCACACTGCGGTATTTGTTCCTGGGAAACAGCATTCAGGCATTCAAAACAAAGCCATTTAATAGTGCTGTTTGGCTTTGTAATATAACTTGTGCATTAGCTTCCTATAAGACCCTGCAAAGAACTGTGTATGGGCAGTGAATTATGGACTTCAGTCACTATTCAGAGATTAAAGTGCTCAATCCCATTCGATTGCATCTGACTGGAGGATATTAAATCATAGTTCCACTGACCTCGAGACTTTCATGCTGTCCTATCACATGCAAAACCTACTTATACTAAACAGAAAAGCATTGATGCTTGATGCAAGTTATGGTTAGTTATACAAATTAAACTTGATTTTTTTTTTAATTTTTTAAATGATCAGCAGAAAAATGGATTTTTAACATTGTAGAAAACTTCTGGCAGTCAAAAACATAGCTAAACACAGAGGTTGTATAATATTTTTTCTACCAATACCTAACTGATATTTGAAGCTCTGATATAATATACCAGAAGAAAAAAAATGCAGAATATACAGCTTCTAGGAACTACAGCAGTGTTGGACCACATAATAAATTTCTGACCTCAGTTCTACAGGAAATATGGTACCTTAAAAGACAAGACAACAGCAGAAATGAAGTTCGGGGTATGTGAAGAAGAACAGCTGAGTACCAGGAAACTTGAGAGGAGAAATGTCAGACTTAAAATACCCAAAAAAGGAACAATAAAAAGGATCGCTGATTCTGTCATCTGGATATTCTAGTGGCTTGAGTATAAAGTCATAGAGAATTAAGATTACTTTCCCACACCCTTCATGATAATTCAATAGTAACTATCATTACAATGTTTGAACTGTGTCAGAATGTTGCTGTGATGACTAGAGCTTCCCTTTCATTCACTGCATTTTGTATGGAAAGGCTCTGGATGAAGTAGCAGCTATGTCACTTTTTTGTTGTCTGTAAGTATGCTTTTTGTTCATTCCAAATGAATTCAGCCAGTAATACATCAGGTTCATCCCACCCAGCTTTGGGCAGTTAACAAAAAATGTTTGGGGGCACTTATTTCTCTTCTCTTTCTGCTCTCAGAATTACGGCCATATCAAAACTTTTCTTTTAATCCATTTGGAATGTCATTATATTTTGAGCTCTAAATTGGATATTAATGTGTCGCTTAAGCACTGTTCAGCCCAATTCTGTATCATCTCCCTCTGGATGGCTATTCTCCTTATCTTAATTTTCTTTTCAATCAGCAAACACTAAGCTCCTAAACAAGACATTTCAATAAATTACTCAAAAATAAAATGGGATTAATATAAAGGGTGTAATGTTCATTTATTTTGAAAGTTATATATATCCATCTAAATGTTAGATGAAGTCATTGAGCATAACTAGTTCCAGAGTTTCCATTTTATTGTTTTCAGTGCTGGACTGAAGCGGCATTGCAGCACATGGTAGATTTCCTTTTCACAGAACGATTTATTCTTGATGACACTGAATAAAGTCACTGGCTGGTAATGAAGCTTTCTTACTACACTAAGAAAAGAATCCATATGGTTTAAGTAGTGTATTTTTTAACCCTCTGATTAGTTATGCAATTTTCTTGAGAAGAGGCAGAGATTTTCACCATCAGTATAAGGTATGATTTCACTGTAGATTTATCTTGAATTGTTCCTGAAATGTCCTCTAGTCCATTACTGTCTATAGTTTCCTAGAGGCTCATAATTCTTTTTCATAGAAGTAGAGATATTTTAGTTTGGATTGATGACTTTATTGGAAAAATCCTGTGTTCTGTTGCCTAGATAGTATTCCAGCTTTTAGTGACAACTGAAATAGTCAAAAAAAGTAGAGTAGAATTATGTGTATTTCAAAATGGCCGCTAAAAAAAGTGTTCAATTCAAAACAGCAGAACAGAGAGTTGTTTTTATTAAAAAAAGTCTTGCAAGTGCTGCTTTCAGTAAGGAAAGGAGTAATCTTAACACTTTTGTCTAATAAAGCAAATTCAAAGGTTACCTTTTTATCTCAGGTAATAGCTACAGCACTTAAAATGAAAGAAGGGGCTTTTGCAAATAGAAAACCCCAATTACTTCTTTCTGAATTTCAAAGAATAGTGAGAGCTTTCAGATCGTGCTGTTTGGTAACTGCTTGCAAGTGCTTGTTTCAGACTGATCATAATACATATTTTTTATTGATATAGCTATCACTTCTACTATTTTAGTGGTCTATTTTCTCTAATCGAAGAGACACTAAATAGCAATCTGTAGCATGTGGGAATAGGGGTTTTTATGGCAAGTTAGGCAGATAATTTCTTAATTTATGATCATTTGTAACCTTCAAAACATTTATTTCATGCTAAAATATGTTTTGTTTGGTCCAAAGTGTTTTAAACAAAATTGTTTTTTCACAGTTTGAACAGTACCTAAAACCTTTTCTTATGGTCTTTTAAGAATTTCAGTCTTATGATCTTACTAGCTGTGAATTTACTTTTGTTTTTCAGTGTTCTCTTCTGTGCTGTGAGCTTTTTTGTGAACCCTGATCTAACCCTAACCCTAACCCAAACCAGAGAAAAATGGGGCAACTTAAAAAAGAGAGCTGTATAAAAATGAGGAAGCAGGAAAAACTTTCTCAAACCTAAATTTAACAAACTATTTCAGTTGTCAACTCTGATTTAAGTGCTTCATTTCATATTACTGTAACACTATCACATACTACAGGTATAAATAGAAAACCACCACAATTGAAAGTAAATTACCATTTTTTGTTAAATGTCTTTGCTTGAAGGGACTCACATTTCATCCAATTAGCAGAAAGTGCTCCATCAAGCACTAATACATAATTTTCCAATTTTAAGATAGTGACTCAAAGCCATCATTTATAAGTTAACATCACTAAAAAGCATGACTTCCCTGCAGGCTAGGATTGTCTAATGTAGGAATATGTGAGTATCTAATAGTTTATCGCAGGAAAATTGTATTCTCTTGGAACTTATGAAATTAGAAAGCTCCGTGATAGTGCTAATAAAGCCTTTGCTGCTTTTCAACAATATTTTGACACAGTTGTATTGCCAATGCCTGGTGGGGAAGATTTGATAGGTTACGTCTGCACCTTCACATTTTGCAGATTGAGGACATTGTTCTGTAATTTAAGTGATGATATTTGCATAGAGCTCCTATTATCATATTCTGCTTTATCGTACAAATAAAATATTAAATGTATTGTCAGCCTTTGGTCACTATAGACTTGCCCTCTCATCTTTATAAATTACTACATATGAAGTATTTCTTAAAAAAAAATTCATTCTGTGAAGTGGTTCCTTCCATTTTTGAAGTAGTGCTTGTACAAAATTTCACAAAATAGTAGTTATTGTTATTAGAGTGGCTACTCTGGTGTATCAGGCTTTGGCTACAGTCTTTTTGTCTTTAGTGGAGAAAGAATGTAAATCTGTCATGGTTTTTGTTAGAGTTGCAACTGATGGCAGGAGGTGGTGGAATCGAATTGTTGTCACATCAGATCAAATTCAACCATCCTTGGAGATTAATAGTCAATCCTTAAAGTAACTATTTTCCAGATCAACAAGGATTTTTCAACCATTTTAAATTGAAATCAAAAGCATCCCTTCTGGCTGGTTGTCCCACCTAAAACTGGAGCTGTCCTGTGAGCTGCAGGATATTACTTGTTTAAGTCTTATATTTTCATAACTATGATTTTCCTCAGTATTTAACTGCCATTTTCCATTAGCAGTAAAGAAATAAATAACATGACTTGGAAGATTGTGCAGCAATTTCATATACATGGGGTTTTTTTTGTTTTTCCCTTGAAACCATTTAGCTCTTAAGAATCCCGTGTTCATATGCAAAATGAACATCTAATCTCATAGTAGATTTTAAGCATCATTTTCCAGAAATCATTCACCAAGTGTGAGGTTTCCACTGAAATGAGCAGTGCTTTTTGCAGCTCCATCATGCTAACTATTTCTGAAGTGGTGCAGTAGCAATTTCAAAGTGCAGTGCTGTATTTTAATAGCCAATTGAGATGGCTATAAAAATCCAGCACTGTGCATTAAGATCATTACTAAATTGCTTCAGCAATACTTACTGATGAGGCAGCTTCTGCAGAACACACTTCATCTTAATGAACTGTGGCTGCAGTAGAGCAAAGGCAGCAGCACAGGGAAAGGGATGTGCAGGTACTCTTGGATGCCAACAAGCTGGAGATTTTGTTGCAAGAAAAATAAGCTTTACCTGGTTGCTTTTTGCTTTCAGTGGAGAAAGAAATCTGTCATCTTGTTTGTTACAATTGCAGTTAAATGGCAGAAGAGGATGTTGTCCGTCAGACCAAATTCAACCATCTTTAGAGCTAAGTAGATCATTGACATTTCAACTGACAAAATCCTCTGTGCTTGTCCTTTCTGAATTAGGTAGGAATTTTCTATTATTATCCAGTTGCCTAGATAGTTTCATCAGCTCAGAATAGAAACAAGAAGTATGGTGTACTGCTGTGACCTTAATTTTTAGCGTTCTGTCATAAAGTGTTGATCCCTTTGCTGTGGTCAAAGTTACTTCTGTGACTTTTGCTAAGAATCAAGAGCTGTTAGCATGGCTTGCTAGATTCCCCCCCATGCTTTTCTTGTCACTTTAGTGGGTTTAACTCTGTAACTTTTCTCTGGAAATTTGAGGAGAGAGGGATGTTTATTTTTCTTTGTTCACTTCCTCTACTCATAGAGAGAGAAAGGGCTTTTCATTTCTGTGCTTAGCTGTTGGATAAGTAATGGATGCATCTCCAGCTTTGGCTCATATGGCGTCCTTCTGGGTGACAATAAAGCAGACCATTTTAAAATTCCATATTTGATTTATCCAGTCCTTGTGGAAATGCTTCAAAGGAACTTGCTTGCTAAATGGATTTCCCAGTTACACAATGATCTCCAGCGCATTGCTGAAAAGTTTCTTGGAACATCTTTTGTCTTGTGCTTGTATGAAAAACTGTGATGTGTGTGCTTTGCGATTCTATTTGACACTGCTTCCTTTTTGTCTATGTAATTTTTAAAAATCCCAAGGACTTGTCTCCACCACTAAGTGCTGCTTTTTTTTTTTTTTTTTGGTCACTTTTTTTCCTAACACTATGACAAGTGTTAGGAAAATTCCCAATGGATCTTGGCCAACTTCTTTTTCAATTCTAGAGTTTTCTCCTGACTAAATGCAATACAGTAAGTCTCATAATTTTATCATTATAGCATGCCTTTGTACTCTTTTATTTCTTTAGATTGTAGATTTCCAGGACAGAGAATAGTTTCATCCTTTCCCTCCCCATTCTGCATTGCTGTGTAAGAGTTAAAAGGGGAGTTAGAGAAGATCTCTTCCATTATGTTTGCCATAGCTGTTTTCATCAGGTCAACATAAGAGAGGGAGGAGATGCTGCAGACAGCGTAGCAGAGTGTTAATTGTCTCATCAGTATTTCCAGATACACGATAAATCAAAAGATGAGAAAGGACAATGGCATTATTTGCTCAACTACTGAGTGTGGAAAGAAGTCTTTCTGTAGACAGGAAGCAAACATCTTTTTTCTGTTTTCTTAGTGGAGCAGGGAGAATTTCCTAGGGCGTGGCAGTTGTCCTGGCCTTTTTTCACTACCTATCTGATCTTTGTTTTAAATTCCTCAGGTAAATTTTAAAGAATTATTATGCCTGATCTTTCATCCCTTTAGTAAATAAACAGTTATATGACAGATATTGCTGGAGCCTGTTGTGACATCCTGATGCAACAGAAGATATATTAAGGCTTTAGTCTCCTGTGTGGAACACATTCATTGACACAACATCTGTCGTTTGCACCTGAGTAGTCTGAAAGTCCCTGTGTTTCCTTCTTTGGAGAGCTTCATCCTTTTTTTGAATATAAAGCCAAATGTGCAAATTAGTCAAGTGAAACTACAGAGCAGTGGTTTCATCCTTTATTGTTCAGTTAATTATCTATGTAGCAAGTTCTGTCTTCTTGACAGTTTTTAGATGTCCAGATCTTTCTCAAGAAATCTGTTGTCTAGAAAACAACACATGAGGAAAATATTGCATTGTCATGAAAAACACCTTCAAAAGAATAAATTGTATTTAATTAAATTTTTATAGCTTGGGGAGCTATAGCTCTTCATTTTTCTTCTTTTCTTGTCTTTTTTTTTTCTTGTAATCCTAAGCACGGGCAAACAGTCAGCATTTTAAATCTTCTGAGAAAGGCCTTACAGATTCTAATCATAGTGAAGAGACAAAGCTGCACGAAGCTTTAAAGATTCAAGTGATATGGTAAATTAAATATCAGTCTGCAGCCTATTTAAAAAAAAATATTCTAGACTTTCAATATCATTCTTTTGTTTCCACTAGTTGGAGGGAAAAAAAAAAGGAAGAAGTTGCATTAAAAGGCCTCTGAACATCTGAAGGGCTTAGTCAATAGCCAGACACCAAAGTGATTAATTGCAATTAGTCATTCATCTGACTATTTCCAATACTATATCCTAGTCCTTTCCGTGGATCTGTCATCCTCATTGTGCTTTCACTATTCCAAATTTTAGATTATTCTCTAGTTATCCTTAATGAAACAAAAGAAATACTACACTTGTAAAAAAGAAATTTCCCTATAGTCTTTTAGCTTTAACTTGCTATTTGTTATTTTAGAACTTTGATCCAAGAGCGTAGAAAAACTGCTTTTCCTTCATCAGTTTGTAGGGGGAGGGGGGTCGTTTGTTTTGCTTCTTTAAACATTCCTAGAAATGACAGCTATTTTTAGAGTTTAGGTGGAAGATCTTTTGCTGTTTGTCATGAAACACATAGTTTGTGCAGATGACCATACTTTTGCTATTGTGCTGTCGTAGGATATGAGACCAAGAAGTCCAAGCTCTGGGACTACAATGCACAAACATTCTGGTACTGCATGTGTCGCATCAGCAATGTATACAAAGGGTGGCTGATTTTTGACATGTAGCAGAGGTTTCTGTATTGCAGAACAAGTTATTTTCCATAATCAAAAGGAACAATATCCTCAATACATGCTGAATGTGTTTATTTTGGAAAATGATATTTGCAAATAAGGACGTGATAGACTTTTCTTTCTTAAAACGATGTTTTGTGGGGTTTTTTGTTTGTTTGTTTGGTTTCTTATGCAGAACATTTGTAGGATGTCTTATTAAATTAATAGAAAGACATATTGCCTACTCCAACAGATCAAACTTCTTCCAGAAGCAAGGTATGGTCTTGCTGTGCCAAAGACTTGTGCTCCCTGACACACAGACAGCTGCTCTTCAACTCTTCATCTCTTGACTGAGCAGTAAAACCATTGATTTATGAGAGCATCACTTCTTTTTCTTTGCTTGCAGAGACTCATTTAAGATTTTTTCATTCAGAGATTCTGCCATTTGGGCCAGTGACAAGTTGATAAATTTTTCTCAACATGAAACATTTGTTTTGCTTGGTAGATGAAAAGAATTAATGTGACCTCCTCCAGGGTAGATTTTGGCTGTCCTTAGAAAGAGGCAAGGGATAGCTTAATGCTTATGTCTTTAGTGGATAATTTCTGAAAAAAAAAAAGCGACTCTGAAAGCTTGAAAAAGTCTGTGGAGGGAACCTACATGAGACTGTAAACACTAGATAGTATATCCTAAATATTCCAAGAGCATGAAGCTCTGTGTTCATTACCTGGGATGCTGGCTTCTGAATTTTGAGTCGTAATTTATATGAACAAATAAAAAACCTGCTCTTGGATTCCTTAGAAAAAAAAAATATGTGCTATCATTATTGGTTAGAAACAGTTGCAAAGCAAGATCTTAGAGCTGCATGAGATGTAAAAAAGGGTATAATGACAAAAAAAGTCTTTAATATATAATAAAAGATATATTCCATAAGCAAAAGGAACAATATCCTCAATACATGCTGAATGTGTTTATTTTGGAAAGTGGTATTTGCAAATAAGGATGTGATAGAGTTTTCTTTCTTAAAACTGTGTTTTGGGGTTTTTTTGTTTTGTTTCTTATGCAGAACATTTGTAGGATGTCTTATTAAATTAATAGAAAGGCATATTATCCACTCCAACAGAGAGAATGAAAATAAGAAAACATAAAATTACAGAAAATAATTTAATAAAGTTGTTTATTGTAGGCACATTTACATTTTATGTACTGTAATTGAAAAATGAACTGAGTGTAAATGTTAGGCTAGAGGTAAATCTTATCCATAGTCCATAGATCAGATGTGTGTAATTTCTAAATTTCTGAAAATTATTTTTAAATTATACTTTTAAATACTATTATAGCAAATCAGATCCCCTCTGTACTACAGGGTTGTAGTTTTAGAGGTATACTTTGTAGTTACAGAGAGATGTTGAGATTATAGGTCCTTTCAAGACAAGGTATGAAAAGTGCCTACCTTTTTGCTGGCATCAGTTTTCACAGAAAGGTCATCTCTGATAAGGTTGCTGTTGTGATTAAAGTCATAAACAAAGAGGACAAGACTTCAGCTTCAAGAAAAGAAGCAATAGGTCTGGCAGCACTTAAAGGGGTTAGATATTCATACACTCATGGGTCCTGATGGTCCTGATCACTGACCACCATAATTGATGAAATGTAAGTGCTGACAGTGGTTGGCTTTGGACACCTGTGTTGAGAAGGTAAGGTGAAAAACTGGAAAGAGTAAGCACAAAACTCATCTTCACTGAAGGGAACAAAAGGAGCCAAGGGACTATAAACCCATCAGTTTACTTTCAGAAACCCAGGTGAATACAGGAACACGTAGGAAATCAATTATAAGCATCTAGAAGTCTGAAAAGTAATGATTACCAGAAGAGGCCATACTTCTCTTTTGCAACTCTTCCACATTTTGCTCAGATAACTCCATGTGCTGTGAGGGTTTAACACTGAAAGTGGTCTGAAAAAACAAGGACATATTCAACAGGGACTGCAAGGTGCTTTCAACAGAAATAACTGCATAATCTGCTAAACAGTTAACAGAAAACTGTTGGGAAAAGGATCCTGTAGAAGAATATCTAGATCTTTGTTTTCTGTAACACCTTGTTTCTTATGCATCCTGCTGTGATGAAACATTTAAATAACATATTGGATTTTATAAATTGAGGTATGGTTTGTAAGACACAGGAGCATTCCTTTCATCCTTCAGAAGTAAAGCTTTGAGCTTTTCACTTCAAGAAGGGTGTATGCCAGTTGGAGGGACTCCAGGGGAAAGCAGTAAAATGATCAGAGATTTAGAAAGCCTATCCTACTATGAATAAATGAGTGATGTGAAGTCATTTATCTGAAATACCAAAGACTGAGTGAGGGGGGGGAAGAGAGGTGGGGGGAGCATTTTATGGGCACCTGACTACAATCTTCTTGCCTTGAAGCATGTCTTTGAAGAGTGAGTTTGCTCTTTGTGCTCCTTTGGGAAGTTGTGAAACAAAATTTATAGACAAATAATAAGCAAGATTTGTACTGGATTTAGGAGAAGTGAGGACTGTGATGTGATAGATTACCAGGCATGACATCAAATCTGTAGCATGGGAAATATCCGGGTGTGCCAGACAGCCATTTGTTAGGACTGATGCAACTATAGTTGGTCCTGCCTCAGGTTGAGAAGACAAATGATCCATTGACTTTCTTACAGTCCCCAGATTCAGTGGCCATAACATAATTTTCTCATTTCACTGCAGTATGAAGATAAACAGGGCTATTTAAATCCTGCACCTGCAGAAATAAAGAGGGTGTCATCCAGACAAAAAAATCTAAACATTTCCTTTGTCTGTCCTCAACGGTAATTGAGTATTTTTCGTTTTCTGTCTATTCTACTTTAGTTTTGGCTAGGAGGGATAAAACATTTTGGAAAAGAAACTTCTGCTCATGTGAAAATATTGACGAATATTAGAACATATAATCTGGAGTCATAATCTGCATTTCTCTTTTCAAAGTCTTTTCAGCTTTTCTTTTGCTCAAGCCAGGATCATGCTCCTTAGGAGCAATGTGATCAGATGGGTGGCTGGTTCTTCACCAAAGGGTTGTTATCACATGTTAATACCTCTTCTAGGTGGAACCCCTCGAGGGACTAATAGCAGAGTCTTGTGTTATGCTACATCTCATTAAGACCCTTGATAAAAAATACCAGGGAAACTCTTACTCAAAGAATATCTGTAGTGTAACTCAGGCTTCAATAATCACATTTAAGTGTTATATTCTGAGTCTCAATTCTGCTAAACAAAAGCTCTTAGAAAATCTTTCATAGTCTGGGACCAGCATGAAAAAAAATCTGTATTTATGTTTCAAATATGGATTCACATTATCTTTCTAGTTACCTATAATAGAGTACAATTCCCTCAGCAAATATTTGGCATAATTTCTGGGAAGTCCTAGAATCACAGAATGAAAGAATGTTTTGAGTTGGAAGAGAGCTTTAAAGGTCATCTAGTCCCAACCTTCCTGCAGTGATTAAGAACATCTTCAACTAGATCAGGTTGTTCAGAGCCCCATCCAATTTGATCCCGAATTTTTCCTGGGATGGGGCATCCACCACCTCTGGGCAACCTGTGTCAGTGTTCCACCACCTGCATCATAAAAAATTACTTCCTTATATTTAGTTTAAATCTACCCTCTTTTAGTTTAAAACTGTTACCCCTTGTCCTGTTGCTACAGGCCCTACTAGAAAGTCTGTCCTCGTCTTTCTTAGAAAGGCACAAGCATCTGATTTTACTCTGTGAGAGCTATAGGGTGCTTCTCACCAGCAAACAAAACATTTTCATTTCACTTTGTTTCCTAGAGTGCCGCAAGACAGAATTATCAGTAAATTGAACTAAGGGACCAAACTACAGTTTCAGGGAGAAAAAAAGAGTAAAAGGAAAGGGCAATGACTCATGAATCCATTTTCAGAGTGTCTTCTCCTTATTTCTTCTGTTCAGTAAGCACCATCTCTTTTCTTTCTCTGTATCATTTATATACCTGTAAACTTTTAAGATCAGGGCTCTGTAAATTGCCTTACATAAAAAAGCAAAATTACTTGTACATTTGTGCCTTGATTTCTCTCTGTTTTTTTAAGAAGGAAATAACTGAATGCATGACAGATTATTTATGGGCTGATTGCAAATAGATAAGAGGCTACAAAATGAAATTTGATTTCATTTTGTATTTTCAAGCTTCAACATAATTGGCAGAGAGATTTTCAATAAAGCATTTCTGTTCAGCTTTGTAACAGGGATAAGAAGATAAATGTTAAATTCCCCTTGTCAGATGGAGGACAAACAAAAGAAACTGATGAGTTTGTCCTTGACATATATGGTTGTTAAACAGATCCCAAACTGACAGACTGCTGCTTCTGTCTCCATTTTATTGGTGACAAATTATTAAATATTTTTCTAGAAGAGCTATTCAACTTAGAAAGCAGTGACCCAGCTGTACTCAAAGATATATCACCTAATGTTATACAAAGCAAATAGCATGTCTTCCTGAATTGGCATAGTTTTCTTCTGTGTCAAGTCTGTAGATTTCAAAAATTAATTTGTATCAGGAAAAATGGCAGGAAAAACACATCTTAACATAATACAAAGACTTAAAAAAATTAACATCTCATCAAAAAGTAATAACTAAGGCAGATCTTGGTGTGCACATCTCCACGAAACAAATGCTTTTCATTTGCATTATTAGGAGGTGAAATGACTTGTGCTGCTGTCAGTAATTACAGTAATTTGTGCAGAAAATTACATTGGTACTATTTGTTAATGACTGGCAAACTATGATCGACTGTCAGCATAAATTTGGTTCCTACACCTGAAACAGGTGGTGTACTTTGTGCATGGAAAGCGAACCATGTTTCAGGATTTGAAGCCCAGTTAATATATAGTGTAAAAACCATATCATGCTCTTTGGATCTTCTCACTGCAGTCATTCCACGTTTCTGTAACTGACTGCCTGTCTCTTGGCACTGCAGAGGAGCCCTGGGCTGTTTTTTTTCTTTGCCCAAAAGTTACATGTCTGAATTTATGTAGCATCAGGAATTAAATAAGGTCAAGTGAAATTTAAGTACCTGAACACTGAGTGAAAGGGGAAAAAAACTTCAAGATTTTGTCAAATTGTCTGGTAAAGAGAGGAGGCAATCAGGGAAACAGAACTTCTCTTGGTTTTACACTAGTGAAATCGAGATCTGCCATGTTCATCTCATTTCCAGATACTTCTCCTCAAAGTGAAAACATTAGAGAGCTGGTTGGTTATCAGTTACATATTAATGGAAAATGGAATTTTTAACAGGAGGTGCAGTTGAAATAAATATATAATAAATAGAGTATATTTATGGTAATTAGAGTAATTGCCTTAAAAATTTGAACAGTAGAGAAAATTTGGACAGTAGAGAAAATTTGGACAGTAGAGATAATTTGTTTTCCTCCTGCTTTCAACCTGCATGCATAACTGTGCTCTAGCTTAGACCTTCTCACAATGCACACCAAGGTGGTTGAATCCAACATTCTGAAGCCTCATGCTTCTCTTGAAAAGGTAAGTTTAAGACTTGATATTTGATTTCTAGCCAGGAAAGGTTCATAGCACCAGTGTATCTTCCAAAGCAAAAATTGCAGAAATATTGAATTGTTAACTTTTCTCTCTTTATCTTAGGAGAGCAGTTTTGTTTTTTTCTTTCCTGCCAGTAGGGCTCAGCTCTAAAGGCATATTTTTATTGACTTTTGTTCAGGTGCATTATTAGTCTAAATAGACATTTCTGTCCTACTAACTTCAGCTACTTGCTCTTGTCTCTGTGTCTTTTCTTCTGGCCACACCCTCCAAATTGAGTTTGCAGAGGAGCAGGATACAACCTTGCACTGCTCTCCATAGGAGTCACAGTTCTGTGATAATATGCCACGTACAGAACCATGCTGCCAGCAAAGGGGACATTCCAACACCATCCTCATCTGCTGACTCTTACTGCTGCCATCTCTGTAGATGCTGGTCAATATACACCTGGCCTGTGATTTAGATTGATTTGATTTGGTCTTCATGCCATTTTCAGTTTGCCATTTGGCTAGAAAATTTTCATGACTAATACAAGGCAGGCAGTGGGAAAAGGTGCCCAAAGGCAGAAAGCAGATCAGAGTTGTCTCTTTTGGCAGTAGTGAGGTTTTAGGTCAGCATATGACAATCTTACAAATGCAGTGTACAGCCTCCCACTAGGCTTTTCACTGCTTATTAGGACAACTGGCTGCTTAGAAATCATGGAGTGGTTCAGGCTGGAAGGGACCTGAAAGATCATTTAATTCCAGCACCCCTGACAAGGCCAGGGACACATTCCTTAGACCGGGTTGCTCAAAGCCCCATCCAACCTGACCTTGAACACTTTCCACGGATGTCTTTATCTTCTGTAGTCATGCATAGTCCAGTTGGTTTTTGCTCAAGTGAATAAAAGAGCAAGGGTGAGGATGAGCTTAAAAAATTAAAAAAAAAACAAACAAAAAAACCCCCAAACAAACCAGAACCAAAGAAAGAAAAAAAAAAAAAAAAAAGAAAAACCCCAAACATACCCAACAACCTTTTGCTAAGAAAAATGCTACTAATGTAGAAAAAAATAGAATGAGAAAAAAAGGGTAATCTTTAGGAGTCCATTTATATCACATTCAGTGAAACAGTCCACTTATGTGTGTTTAACAGTATTCCCTGCAAGATATATATGATTCTATTCCCTGCAAGATATATATGATTCTATCACACAGGCAGCTAGCCAGATGATGTCTACCTTAATCAAAAATTCTGATTTTTGGTGCCTCTGGATATGAGGACTATTTGTCTTTGTGGGTGCACCAAAAATATGCAAAAACTTCCTGCATGGAAAGGAAGTCACCATTCATTCACAGCTTCAATTGTAGGCATATTCAAACTTGGCATGGAAATGTGAGAAGGGAAAAAGCATATAAAACATCAAATTATAAGAAGTTAATCCTATTCATGAGTGGCAGATCTTGGATTTTTCTGCTTCACAACACTAATCTTCACTTTTTAAAAAATCTAATTTCACTGGTTTTGACCTGAAATGTTTAGATTTTGTGTATCGTGCAGCTTTTACCTGAAAGAAGCAAACTGCTTGCTGTAATTCCTGGAGTGTCATTATATGTCAAAAATGAAATAATTTTCTCTTTCTTGCACTTACACTAGTGTGATTTAATATGATTTTCAGTGAACTTGAATCCTCATTAGTGCTTTTAAAAGTCAGATTATTGTGAATAGTTACGCAAATTCCCTAATCTTTTCAAGTCAAATTTTAAAGTATTCTTGAGAATTCCTATTGTGCAATTAGGACACTTCTCACTATCTGTGCTTTCTGGGAATTTTATTCCTAATTAATTTGAATTAATGTAAAAATATAGAATCAACACAACTTCTAATGAGTCTCTAAGTGTATTTGTCTAACTCACTGTTTCTTTTTTTTTCTACTGTATCTAAAGAGAATGTGTCTTTAGGGATAAATATATGCAGGAAAAAAAATCATAACGGGAAAAACATTTAACTGCGAAACAATAGAAAAGAAGGAATTGTTTTCATTTGCTTGTTAGAGAATTTTTTACAAATTCCTAAAAATAGCAATGTAATTTTACAAGATGTGTTTTCAGGCTGTAATAAAGATTACGGAAAGATTAGCTTTACTATTATGATAATGTACACTGATGGTTTATCTACTGTACCTACAGCATGATTGGTTTTAAACATGCACTCATTGCCTTGCAGCTGTATTAACATTTGCGTCATAATCTCACTTTCTCATCGTTTCCTTTCTGGCTGGAATTGTAAACAATTTTTTTTAAACCAAGGAGTGTAACCCTGTGCCATGAAAACAGATTACTTTCTTTCATGTTGTGACTCAATACCTTCGGCTGCAATGTCTGATTTTGATGACCAAAAGAACGTTAAAGTAGTTGGAAAGAGTTTCAGTTGTTTATATTTCCTCTTGAGGCTAGAACAGAGTAACTCAGCAAAAAAAACAAAAAAACAAAAAAATCCCTGAAATATCCAGAAAATATTTTTTCATATTCCAGACTCTTTTGTGTTTCTGAATTTTGTGTGTCTCAGGAGATGCTGATGAACCCTTTCGTCCAAGGAGAAGATGTAATGTTTTGCACTTCCCTGTCCCCAGCAGAAGAGAAAGCTCAGATAATGTAGTGCTGGGCAGGGAGATTTCCAGGATATTTGAGCAAAAAGGTGCTTTGGAACAGGTATAAGGAGCTGTAGTTGGCAGTGTGGCAGCCAAATTTTAAAATTACATCTACTGAAAACCTGCTAAGATATTCAGCCATCACTACATCAACAGATAGCAGCTACCACCACAGTCTCTCCTCTGAATTTTATCTAGCTGCCATTTCTCCAAGCATTCAGTCCATCAGAGACCTCTTTAGGATAGTATGAATGTACATATGCACCAGTGTCTTAAAGACAGTTTAATCTCTCTGAGATCAATATCTTTTGTTCTCATCAGGCAAGTATCAAGGACATGCCTCTGCAGGCTCTTGAACTGATATCTTCAGCAAGTTTTTGTTACGATAAAGTTTCAAATTTCGATACTTTTTTCTTTTTATTAAATCAAGAATAGTTAAACTATACTAACTATACTATTGAAATTTATTTTAAAAATTTCAGTTTGCAAAGATAAAAATTGGTGCAGATACACAAATTTGTGATGAAAAATTTTACTGTTTACTTTCTGTTAAAACCTTTATCAAAATCTGACTCCATGCAGAAAAGCTCTGAGTCCTCTCTCCCTGAAGTTATAGAGGGTTCGAATCCCCCAGAGAGACATGCCAGTGTTGCTGTGCAATCAGTGCTCGTTTGCAAGGAAAGGGTTTTCTTTGCCTGCTGTGTAATCACAGCTGCCAAACAGCATCCAGTCTTAGCATCTCTCATGAGCATGCTGGCCATACCTGGTGGAAGTATGGTGTGTGATGTTTAGTTTGATCCTCAGTAGAGGTTGTACTGTAATCTGGCATCTCTGTTGGTTCAGTGCTATTGAAAGGTGATGCACAGGCAGCCAGAATGTAGGGATTAATGAAAATAGTAACTATAAAAATGGCTGTGGGCAAGTACAAAGGAACTATGAAAAACAGTTGGATATATACCTGAAGGCATCCATATATAATGACTCACAGTGTAAGGGAAACAATAATTTTCTTCTTGTGTAAGGTGGTTTCATAGAATATTCTTCTTACCTAGTGGCACTGTACATCATTTTTATTCTGTCTGACATCAGTTGGAAATAACTGAAAACACTGGATATTTCTGGAAAAAAAAAAAAGTCAAAACAATAAGGAAGATGCTTGAAGTTTTTAACCCAAAGCTGTTAGAAAGAAACACCAGATAACAATATGCTCTGTTAGATGTGTAGGGACTTGGGCCTTTTTCCTGGTCGAGACTATTTTTAAACTGTTGGTTACTAAAAGAGCCCTCTGAAGTTATCTGGGAGCAGGGTCTGAAACAGGAATTAACAATAGCAATGAAAGTAGGCAGCTTTTAAATATGTTATGAATATTAGTAAAAAATTTATGAATCATACTGTACTTTAGACTGACTTTCTCATCCACAGAACAAAATGTAGTCAAATTTTATTCATGTGAGTCCTTCTGGTATAAGCTGTCACATGAGTCAGGAATAGGAATTGTTTTAAGAACTCACTCAAGTAAATTGGTACTTGAATCTATCCCAACAACATGAAGGAGATGAGATAAATAAAGTGACAGCCTATATTTGAGATTAATAGTTTCTCAGGAATTGACTCATGGTACAACAAAAAAACACAGAAAGAGAGCTCTGTAGAGGATGATCAGTCCCTCCTTGTGACATTGTATAATTATAGTGAAACATATTTTAATATTTGTTTTGTAATGTATTTCATTTTTGTAAGTACCAAATAAAAGAGGAATCTGCTGTCAATAATGAACACTAATCATAATTTGCAGCTATAATAAGCATATTAAATATCCACAGTAGTGGGATGCTGCTTGTATATAGGTGCTATATATCTCCTTCAGGAAACCTAAATTGGCAACTAGAGGCTTGAAAAAAGGACAAGGAAAGATATTCCCTGCTGCTCCTCTGTTTATAATTAATATTTTTATAGTTCGTTTACTCATATAACACTGGATATAACTGTGGTACCTGTCAAAACAGATCAATCGTTCTGTCAGTCAAAGCATTTTATATTAGTCATATTCCTCTCCTCCCTGCAAGTGGAATTTGATTAGTTAGAAACCTAGATTGGGCTTCACTGTTCTGGGTTTGACAATTTCATTGATAAATTCATCAGTATGATACTTTTCTCTCTTTTGGAGGAAAAAAGGAGACTATATAGATATCGGCTCTGTACATTTAAGTAATTTAATCAATAAGTAATTTAAACAATAAAACAACACCAAACTTTGTTTTGTAACAAAGTGTTGTAGAAGTGGCTGGTCCTTGGAGGAGCTGCCTGAGTTTAGGTTCCTCATTGCCTTGTCTGGTTGCTCTCAGGAGCATGGTCGTTGTGTCATGTCCCACGCAGGAGCCAGGCTTGCAGTGTCAGGGAAAGTCCTCAGTAGGGCAAGTTGTTGCATGGATCCTTTCTGATAGTATTGTCTTTTTTGCTGTTTGAAACAGTTTCTTAAAATCTGAATTCACAGAGTGTCCTGGAGCAAATCAGTTCATTTCATACCTGTAGAAAATTATTGTGGGAAAAAACAATGAGAACAGGACGAAGGAATAATATACATTAATGAAATCTCCAAATAAGTTAACCAGTTTTGATCTTTCTTTCATTCACTCTTCCTTTTATCCCCATCTTCGGCCCCAGGATGCATGTGCTGAGGTGGTCTGGCTCACTTGTGTGTGACAAAAAGGACATGGGACATCGAACCCTTACCACATCTCTTCACCTTTTTTTATTGGTAAACATGGACTGACCAATTTTGGAGAGATGATTTATACTCTCTAGGAGTCTAGTTTTGTTATGGGGTGGTCCTTTACACTGAATTGTCTTTTCCTTAGTCTCTAGTATTAGACAAGTTTGCTGTTCATTGCCTGTCTATCTTCATTTATTAAACACACATCTTTGTTAATATTATCTGCTTTCCTGTTGGGCCTACAGGCAAGAGAATGACATATGTCACATGCTGCAATCTTGCTGCCAACGTTCCACTGTTATGGTACAAGGTCTTCTGCTGACAAGGCACCTATGTTGCAGACTTCCAGAGTCCAGACATTCTGTCCACACATGACAGAAATTACTCATTTTAAGTTTTACTGCTAGGAATGTTCTCTATTGTTAATAGACATAATTTCTCTAACCTTTGTTCTTTCTTCTAGTGCTTACATTCAATTTCCATTCATATTTCATTTGTTTCTGTGACAATATTTCTATTACAAGTCCTATTCATGTTTTGACTTCAGTAAGTTACTCTGTGCTCACAGGTCAGTTATGAGGTAAGGCATACTGCGTTGTAGCTAGGAATTATTCATTTTATGTCTCTGAAGCGCACTGGTTTGGTTAAGCACCCGCAAATCAAACACTTTCTAATTATATTTTAAGGTCGTGACTTAAACGCTGCTTTCTTTGACTTCCCCATTATTGGGAACTGTGAAACTCATGTTGGATTTATATTTTAAAATCCTTAGTTTGCTGATTTAACGTAAGCTGGGGTCTCTACGCAGGATGGTAGCAAAATACAATGTCCATTTTGGGCTATGAGTGAGTTTCCTTAACTTCTCTTCTCATTAGAAAGCTGATATTATCGAGCTGCAAATTTTTTTTAAGCTGCCTCTTAGCTTATGGCAAAGTGTTATGTCCACAGCATAATTCATCCACTGTCTTAAACAATGATTTTATTACTAGCACAGAGAGGTAACTTTGCTGGACTAATTATAAGGGAAGTCTCCAACCTATGTTTTGCCAGAAAAGTAGTTAGAACATCTTTTTTAACAATGTATTTAAAATATGTATGGTGCAGCAAATATTATAAAATAGATGTAAATAGTCTCATTATTATTCACAAGATCAGTGATCAGTGTTTGTGGAGCCCAAAGGCAGATGAGTTTTACAAACACATATCCAGTGGAAATGGAAAGAAATGAAGTCTAACTCATCTTCCCTAGTTTACACGTTGAGTCAATCTTATATGGGCCTATCTTCTTCAGTGATTTTGAGCAAAACTGAATTTGACTGGTTGTACCGCCAGTATTAAATTCAGTTCCTTTTCTTTTTTCCTCTTGGAGTAGTCTTTACTTTGTAGAACCACAGAATCACAAAATGTTTTGCATTAGAAGGGATCTTAGATGTCACCTAGTCCCACACTGTAGTTTACCAGACCAGGTAACTCAAGGCCCCATTCAACCTGTCTTTGAACCCTTCCAGGGATGGGGCATCCAGCTTCTCTGGGAAACCTGTCCCAGTGCCTCACCACCATCATCATAAAACTCTTCCTCAGCTCCGTTCTAAATTTATCCTCCAATTCCTGTTGTGCTCTGTCCAAGATGAGCTGTTGCCATGAAACAGATTGCACATCAGCAAAAGCAGAAGTGATCAACTCCCAACCTTCCAAGTTTTGAAAGAAATGTTTTCCCAACCACAGGAGTCAATATGAAAAAAATTCTGCAATTAAATATGCTATTTGTTGGGGCTTTTTAACTTCAATGGAACAATGAAAAAGGCCATTTAGAAAACATACCTTGCTCTGTTGTTTCCAATTGTTTGAATGATTCTCTGTTTTTAAAACAGAGTAAGAATCTGATACAAGACCAGTCTGTTGTAGCTAGTGATGTGGGATGCACACCAGAGTTGCGCCAACCTTTCCAAAGTCTTAAAACAAGACAGAAACCTTCAGTCTAAATGGAGGTGAGACTTAACGCAGGTTGTGAACTTTCACAGCACTGATCTTCCCACCCACCTCTTCCCACATCCAGCCCCCAGCCTTTCAGCAACTGAGAATGTGATTCATCTCATCTTTTCCAGATGTCTAGTTGAGATGAGATGAATCATATTTTAAAAGTTCTTAATGAATTTTCATTTATCATGCAGGTAGCATAAATGATTTACACAGTTGTCTGATGCCATTTTGGCCATGTGAATCGTACCCAAAAGTTTTATTGTATTATACTTTCCTTGTGCCCTAGCAATTAGCAACAGTCATTTAAGTAAAATTAAATGGGCCATTGTTATATTCCCCATTCTTCCTAAGAAAAAATCTTTTAAAGAAGGCAAGTATGATTGAGCAACAGCACTAAATCATTATCGATAGGAAAGACATGGAAAATCTTTCTGTTCCTCAGTTTTCTTTCCTACCCACTCTCCCTCTGTTCCCCACAGGATTACCCCCTGTGTTGTTCTGCTCTCTTAAACCTTTCTATACTCAGTGCTGGTTTGTTTGGTTTCCCAAAGTCAGACTTTGCTTACAAATAGCATTTAGCCCCACACAATGTATCACATCTAAATTTTATGTAGGCTGAAGTAGAAAAAGCTACACCTTTCATTATTATAAGCTTCACTTTTGTAATGTGAGGAGCCTGTGTTTCTGCTCTTTTGCTTTGCGGTTTCTTACATCTGTTGTGATAAAACCATGCAAGCAAACAGCAAGCCAAGCACTCCACTCAGCACAGCAGAAAATGGAAGTGATCATCTTGGCTAGTACTTGCTTATACTGCAGCAGGACCAGGCCGCATGAAGACCCCCTGTGTGTCAAACACAGAGTAGCTGTGTGGCCAGAAACAACCTTGCCCCTTTACAACTGTACAGTGCTAATAAAGGGGAGAGAAGAGGATCGAAGCATACTATGACCTAATCTTCTTAAGGTCATGCCCTGGGTGAGCAGTGGAGCTGAAGAAAGCCCTCTTGCTGCAGTCTAGCCCACTCAATTGCTCCCATCATCATTCTAGAATATTCTCAAATCTTTACTTTAGAAGTAGAAGCTTATACAGATGGTGTTTGGGTCAAGATTGTTATAATGATGTCACCAAGAAGGATTATTCAATCATTGTTCCTTGTCCACAACTAATGTTTTAAAGAAAATTTCCATTCTTGATGTTTTGTTAGAATATTTTTTTGCTTCTTGTTAGTAGTCCAGGGTAATGAAGCAATTTTATGCTGAAAAAATCATGATCTTTTTATCCTTGTAGTTGTCCTGGTAGACGCACATAAATAGTAACAATGATCACCAGGTTTAGCTGGAAATTAAATAAAGCTTTATTTTAATTATCCACATTTCTAAATTAACTTCATGTGCATTGTTAATAGTCATCTTAATTAATCAAGTAGTGTTTCAATATGAGATATAAATTCAGGGGTTTCTTTTTGTAATCTACTGGTTTGGCACTCATTATACATTAACTAGTCCATTATGTTATCTTACCTCACATCTTTTTGAAGCTAAAATGATGAGCAAATGAAAATAATGTGAGAAAAAAAGTATTTAATTGACTCAAAAAAACCCTTCTCTCTGCATGCAAACAGCTGCTAAAAAACCATGTGCATATTAAATATACCATCCCTTAATTTTTATTGCCCAAGAAGTCTGGCTGTTGAGTTTGTGATAAAATGCCAAATTCCAGACAATTCATTTTTTACTATTGCATTTTACCGCTTTTTTCTGTCTTTTCTCTGATTAAAAGATTTAAATGTTCTTATAAATTAGAGCAATCATTTGTCTGTTTATGTCACATATCAGAGAATAGAAAAATAGGAAAGAGGGGAAACTGTCTTTTTTTCTTCCCCCAACATCTATTTATTTTGCCTTCCTTTTCTTGAATCGTATCAACATATATTATTGACATTGTTCCAAAGTTTGAGTGTTTGAGTGTTTATCTAGGAATTTCACAGATCTCTGAACAGAAGCTATATATGTGCAAAGGACTATTGCTTTCTCAATTTATTTATCCATAGCCAAAGATGTTTGGGTCCTAGAAAAAAAACCCCATGATTTAAATCCAAACATCTACATCGTTTCTGTTTTACTTTCACTAACTCTTCACTGTGGTACTCCATAAATTTGCAAAACCTTTAGTAGACCTTTCCAAATATTCTTCAAGTTGCATGGACAATCAAAACACTTTTCATTTTGTTCTGGTAGGTGGTGATGTATTTTACACCAACGTTTAACAAAATAAACTTCAGGATTCATTGTTTTATTACTAGTCATAGCAAGTTGGGCCATAAATTCTTGACATAGGCTGTACTGGCCCTCAGCGAGTGGGTTATATAGAATCATATCAATTCAATTATTTTTGTCTCTACCTTCCTGCAATTGTAAATGACAAGGAATTTCCTTAATTTAGTTATTTTCCTGACCTTTCAGGGAAAGTAAGATTAAGAACCCCACTTATGTTATTTGTAATTCTGTAAAAAATGCTATAAGTGTAGAGTATATTGCTACTTTCCACTTCTCTTTAATATTATATACTGTATTGCTAATGTTTTGTTTACAATATCTTCTCCAGGTCTGGGATTCAGTATTGCAGGAGGGGTGGGAAACCAACACATCCCTGGGGACAACAGCATTTATGTCACCAAGATTATCGATGGGGGAGCTGCACAAAAAGATGGGAGGTTACAGGTTGGAGATAGACTTCTTATGGTAAGTATGATAAAATTTAAATCACATTTTATTTGGCTGAAAATTATTTCATATAAGGACTTTCACTCACCATACATCTTTCTGGAAGTAACGAGTAGAACTGCCGTAATAATTATGAGTTATATTTTCATCATATTCATTTTTCCTATTCTTTTTATATATTTCTGAGACTGCAGTTAAAAAAGCATTACTCTGGAAAACCAACATTTTATGAAGTGAAGGCAATGGATTATATTACTTTGATAAGCTTTTAACAGAGATGATAATAAATGTATTATGCTCATCAGTGACAAGTCATAATGAAACATAAAACTGTAAAAGATTTTAGACAAACTGCTTGTTATGGTAGTACTAATTGCACTGTTTGTTGTAAGTAAATTGAAAGATGTCAAAACATGCTACTAAAGTCTCACATGTAGCCACTGTCAGTGGACTACTGCCTACATTTCAGTACATGTAGGAATGCTTTATGTATATGTTCATATAGATGTTAAAAAAAGCAAAATATTTTCCAAATTTTTCCTTCAATAAGTGTATTCTTCTGATGAAACTCACTTCCTGAAATCCTTCCTTCTATTTGCAGTGCTGGTACACTATTTCTTGTAGATAATTCTTTCCCACTAACAGAGTCTGTTTAATTCTACAATGAGGGGGTAATCCTGACCCTGAAGAATCAACACAAGCTAATCTATGTCAAGTTGTATTCATGTCAATGCATTTGCATAAATTTCTACAGGTAGAGAAATATTTTTTTACTAAGTGCCATGAAAAAAACATGTACTGTGATAGCTCTGTTTTGTGATGTGACATTTAAGCAGCAAAAAAATTGCCATGACCCTTTCTGCTGCCTGCAAAGCTATGCCTAATTGAGATTTTCTTTATTTGACTAGGGACCATGGTTGCTGGCTTGGGGACTCTGACTTTTTTAATTAACCCAAGAGGTTAGATAAAACAGCTTAAGGATCAAGTGGTGTTATCAAAATCAAAGCAAAATAAAACTAGAACTTAACATTTCCTTGGCATTTTTTCTTCGCAGAATCTCAGCACATTAAAATTCAAGTTATTGTTGGATAATGAAGTTTTGGCTTATTTTTCTGTTGACATATATATTTATATTTGCCAAATTTGCTCCTTAGTTATTTTGCATGTTGTAGCAAGTCTGCTTCTGTTCAGCTGCCATTTTTTGGGGGGTTTTTTTACTGATAATTCCTTGCAAATTTTGTGTCTGTAATTTTTTGTTACTTTACTCCTAATTTTTTTCAATTCACGTGAGATAGTAAAAAAATATAAATTTTTAAAAAAAAAAACTAATGAAAAACAATCAAACAGATGCAAACTCCCCATTTTCACGCTCTCCAGTGTAATTTAATCAGGATGAATTTGAATAGAAATAAAATTATTTTATGTACTATGTATAAATTAATTCTTTTCAGATTTTTATAGGATTAGTCTATTTAGCATCTCGGTCTTGAACCTGTGATTCACTACAGTCAGATATAGATGTTTCTTCATAGCGACAAGTTTATACTTCTGAAAATGACCAGAGGTCGTTCTTAGTGAGTTTGATGTCTTTGTTCTTCTTTCAGTCTGAACCATTTCTTTACTTAATGTTATCTTCTTTTATCACTGCATCTAAAATGAGCAAAAAAATTAAAAATACTGTTCTCCTCTGGTTATGCACTTCCAGACCAAGCTTTTCAGTGTTGTATAAGAAAATACTAGTCAGTGTCCTCTTTGTGTACCTTAACCATTACGTTTTTGAAGGTATATTTAGAAGATCAAAATCTATTTTTAAATATCATGCAGATTACAGCCATGTTTTCTGGTTCTCTCCAACAAGACTCCCTGATTTCTTTTTAACTTCTGCACCTTCAATAATTTTCTGTCCTTATTTGTGAATTATCTGTCAGTTTATGACATTAACTTCATGTTCCTCTATGAGTAGTGAGTGAAATAATTAATTACTTTCTTTTGGCAGTCTATCAACACAATATTACCCTTGTCATCTATACGGTCTTACTTCTGCTTCACTGATTTCTTATTGATTGTACATTTTAACAGTTCCTCTTTTTTATTTTTTCTTTTCAGTAGGGCATTGTCTCTTGATCTTTGGTTTTTTCCATCATTTCTCTATCAGATTTACCAGAATTTGTCATCCTTCTGGAATTCCCAGCAACTGCTGGGGAGCTTGTTTAATTTTTGTATTGGCATACAGATAAGTTTGTGTGAAATGCTTTCAGATCCCAAACAACGGGAAATCAAATTAATTCAAATTTAAGATGCAATAAAAGTGATGCTGCAGAATCAAAACTAATATTAAAATGTAAAACAGTAAGGGGCCACCTGAGTATTTTGCAGCCTGATGACCCTGTTGTTATTAAATGCAGATTGCCAATAGTGTGCATAGCATTCAGAAGATGTATTATGTAAATGTTGAGCATTGTGATTATTGTGAAATCTATACAATGCCATGTTATGCAGTTATGTTTCTGTGGCATTAAACCTGCACTTAAGTCTTATTATCCTGAGCACTTGCACAGGAAAATTCTCCATTGTAGGATAATCCTGAGGTGCCAATTTGGAAAATTACTGGGGAAAGTATGAATGCTTAAGCCAAAAACTGAGTGGTTTCTTTAGGTACAAATGAAAGGAAAAGACCAGAGCTCTGCTATGGAGACTTACAGTTAGGAGAAAAATACTCTCTCATGTTCTGGTGTTAATGTCTGCTGGTAATGCTGTGGTAACACCTGCTGCTGGTAATGCCTGTGGTGAGAATACCACTGCACTGGGTGTCTCAGCTAGGTTGCTTCTCTTTGTACTGAAAGGGAGCAAAAGTAAATCACACACAGAGCATCATAGGCCAACGTGGTAATTCAAGGTCAGCTATGGGGTCAGACAAGGTTGCTCAGGAATTTATCCAATTGAATCTCAAAAATCTCCAAGGATGGATGTTGCAGAGCCTCTCTGGGAAACTTGTTCCACTGCTCAGCTGTTCTGAGGAAAATACTTCTCCTTATAAGTTCCTTATAAGCTGTTTGACCCTCTCTTGTTTCCACAGTTTTCTGCTGTCTCTCATCCTGTCACTACATGCCACTCTGAAAGGCTTAGTTCTGTCTTGATGATCTTCCTGTAAGCACTGGGGGTCTGTTATTAGTTGTCTCCAGAGGAACCCCTTTTCCAGACTGAAAATGTCCAGATCCCCCAGCTTCTTCCCACCAGGCCAGTGTTCCAACCACACCCATCCCAGCAGCACACCTCTCAACTTACTTCCTTTTGTTTTGTTCTGTTTTTCCCATAGTGTGGTAATCAAAGCTGAATGCAGTTTCTAGGTACAGTCTAATGAGTGGCAGCTATTGGGGAATAAGCCTCTGCTGGTTCTCCAGGCTCTGCTCCTGCTTATACAGCCCAGGATGCTGTTGACCTTTTTGCTGCCAGGACACACAGTTGGCTCATGCCCAGCTTGCCGTCCATCGGGAGCCCCAAGCACTTTTCCATAGAGCTGCTGCCAGGTTGTCAATGCCTGTGCTATTGATGGAGGTTAGCAGGGGCAGGACTTACTGTTTCTTCCTGCTCAACATCATAAAGTTTTCCTCAGCCCCTTCTTCCAGTCTATGGCAGTCCTGCCTTATATATCTCACACTGAAGTGTGATGAAAGCACAATTTTAACCTCTTCAGGGTCATTGTTAATGATGGTCAGGAAGAGCTGAAAAATGGTTTAAGTTATTACATCTCAGATAACAAATTCTTTTATCTCATACAATCATCTTACTTTGGAAGAGTTATCTACAGAATGGATAAATGAGAGATCAGTAGAAAACTATGTGGTTTTACTAGTACATAACAACACTAATAGCTAGAAGCAACGTATTTTTCAGGGAAAACTAAAAACGTTGGTGTTTATAAGAAAATATACGTTAATATTTATCTTTTACAAATATAGCTTTTCTAAAAAATGTTTCCTATGCCAAGATACCCTTGTATATTTGGGCCATATCCTCTTGCTTCTTGGCCTATATAGTCACAGAGAACAGTGATTGTACATAACAAGAGATTTAATTTGATTCTGTTTGCTTGGTGAAAACAGGAGGAAGATAACAGAAGTAATTTTCATTTTGAGAAATTTAGGCTTTCTTTCTATCTAGTTCTGTGCTGAAAAAGAGTATGTTATTTTCTGATGATTTAATAGGACTGCGGTGGGATTGTGATTGTGAAACTGTTGATGTGTCCTTTAGGGGATCCCCTGTCAGTATCTGTTTCTTTTCAGAGTGTACAGGATCATGTTTCTATTAAAGTAATCAGGGCATATAATTTAAGATGCATCAAGATTAGCATTGGTTCTGGTTAAAGATGTTCTTTTGAAGTGATTTTGTCTGTCTTTTTGGGATCATCTTTTAAAAAACAGTCCAACACCTGTACAACTAACTCAGGAGTCCATGGGATTACAAGTATTTAGTTAATCCAAACAGATTTACCTCCTTAGTAAAAATGATTAGTCCTCGGCACTGGAAAGCCTTTCACTTTTTTCAGCCTTGTAAAACATGGAGAGTTTTTAAAAAGGCCATCAGCGTTCTAGATTTACAGCTGGCACATTGCAGTTGTTTACTGGCAATATTCACTGAGGAAAATCCACTCTTTTTAGGAAAAGTCAAATATTACAGAAAAACAAACATTACCACTGGTAAGGTAAAGATCATCTCTTTGTCTCATTCACAGAGTGAATCTAATCTCTCTTAGCTTAACTCAATAGAGACAAGGAATGAATCCCCTTTAATAAAGGAAAATTAAATAAGACAGACTTATTCTTCCAGAGCTCTTATTCTCATATCAACTTATACTGTTGTGAATGAAATTATTCTGTAGAGCACTTGTACAGTCATTTTGGGGATTCTAAGCTTTTCTAGCTCCTTTTCAGGGTCTTTGTTTCCCAGTATGAATCTTGGAAAACTTCCAAATAAAATATTTCTGCTTAGGTTTTTACTTCATCTCCTTGATTATGCTATTTAAGAAAAAGTCCACCCCAGTCTTTTTATATCTCTTTGGTACCATTTCTTATTCATTTCACTCATCACTCCAATAGTTTCTTTGATTGAACTTGTTACTTTAATTTCTTTCTTACTGCTATTTCTTTCTCTCATTCTTTTCTCATATTATTGGTATGTCTTTGTATCACATACTTTCTATTTAAAGGAAAACCTTTCCTAATTTTTTTTTATTTTTTTTTTTTTTACTTCTTGTACTGTTTGTGTTTCTGAATTTACATGGAACCTTTCCCATTAGAAAAACCCCACTTGTTCCATGCCTGTTTTCCTTCTGGCTCCTCTGCTTTGGCTCCTGTTGCAGCATTTTGTGTCTCAAGTACTCCCCCTTAATTAATTCCTACTTAAGTTGTCTTCTTAGATGCAGAACATTGGCATGCAATGCCTGTTCTGCCCACTCAGATTGATATCAGCCCTTCTGCATCTAAGATTCAGCATCTCAAAGGATTGCATACCATATACACTTTGATTTCTTATTTTGAGCACATCTCCCACTCTTTATCTTCTTTACCTCTAACTCAACTCCTTTTTGCAAATTATATGCAAATATATAAGGTCATCTCAACAGGAGGAAGTAGAGCTTTGCTATGATGCATTTATTGTGCCACAGCGACGAAAAAAGCCTTATTTAGTACTTGAAATGCTGTTAAAATAGGCAGCTTTGATGGAAACATGAAATAGCTCAAGAAATAGTCTCTCTTGGAGATTCTGAGCAATTCTTCTCTCTCTGTAAATATTACCATAAAAACAACATCATATTTCCTAGTTATTATCATCTCTGGTCTGAGATTTTAATGATATCCAGAGATTTCCTTATGAAAAAAATTACAGTCATCCTTCAATAATATCTAGGGGCTGAACAAATAATTCTTGTAGGTATTCAAGTTCTTTTGTGTATCAGAATGCATACAGATGTCTTTATATGTGATCAATGTTTTATGATCAAAAAGTAGAAAATATATTGATACATGCACATGTGATTACTAATGGAAATTGTAGATCCAAAGCAAGGACTGCCTTCTAAAGGAAACCTGGAATTGCATAGTATATTTTATATATTGCAATTCTAAATTGATGTTGGCACATGACTAAGTAAAGAGTTATTATCTCCTTCTCAAAGACCTCCCATTTAAAGGAAACCTTATGGCACCACTGTATTTATGAATGAATTAATTAACATGTTTCCTTGTTTATTTTCTCTTGATGTACATTGACTTTGACTTTATTTCTGTGTTTACTAAGAACTGAGCAGTCTAGGACAAAATTAATTAATAGCAAACTTTCTTTTTAGGAGTGTTCTCTCTAGAGATAAGATACCTCTGATTTTCTATACATACAGGATGAGTTTGAATAGCAACTTTGATATATGTTGCTGGAATACATTTTATGACAGAACTTTGTTCACTTTGAAGGGTCCTTTAGACTCATCAATTTTTCTTTCAGCATTTTTTCTCTGAAGTTCTCCTTTTCTGGATTGCACTAATACGTTATCTTCTTTCAAGTTCCACCACGTTCCAGCTCTACATATTTCAGTTTTCCACAATATTCTGCATACTTAAGCTTATGTGTACTAGAAAAGAGAAAAAAAAAGTCATTGTACATAAATCTGGCAATGAACTCTAGGATCTTTAATTGTATAAACATAATGCAGAACTGCATGGACATTAAATCTTAGTTTAGAATTGTTTCAACTCCTAAAGTCTTAGCTTCAAGATTTCAATAACTTGTACACCATGTTGGTAAAATACCTGTCCTGTAAAGTTATTGTCAGAGAGATAAGGCATAGGACCTGTCATAGCATATATAAGTTTCCTGTCATAGCACATATAAGTTTCCTATATATCATGCTTTATTTTCTCTTTATATTTATATATATATATATAATACTGCACAACTGTAACATCCAAGTGTGTTGTGATGGAAGTCAACAGTCCTAGCCACGATTTTTATCAGCTAGATTTCCAGGAAAAAAAAATCCCAAAACCAAACAAAACAAAAAAGCAAAACAAACAAATGAAACTGCCCCAAAATAAAAACTAAACAAAACAAAACAAAAAAAAGCCACAACAACAAAAATCCAACAACTTTGGAAAAAAGTTGCATCACATCAATTTGGGTATTAATTGTTTTTAGGCACTCTTAAAAAGACCAAAAGTCAAAATCCAGAAAGTGCTAAGATATTTTGTTTTGTGTCCTTTTTTTGACTAAGAACGTTTATTTACAGCAGCAGTATAGTGGGTGAGATTATGTGAGATTTTCTCTACTTCAAAAAAGCTTTGACTTAGGATGAAACACAAAAAGATAGATACCATGTACAGACAGTGTGGGAAGGAGTAAAGGTAAAGGATAACCTTGTGGTCATATTGCTAAAAGTGTGAATCTGAAGTGTCTAGCAGTTTTGAAACACATAAGCAAAAAAATCTTAATTTCAGTCATTTCCTCTTGCTACCGTCCTAGTAATTTAAGACATTTATTTATTAAAGTTGTATATGTAAGTTACTGCTGTTCATAACGAAGAAAAATAAAGAAATTTATGCAAGTTAGGTGTAAGATTTTTATTTAAATAGGAGACATGTCAAAATACAGCATACAGTGTCAGCAACTCCCTTCTGAGTGTTAGGTTCTGTCATTGCTCTTCATGTCAAATTATCATAACGTAGCTGCCACTGTCTCTTTCAATTAACCTTAAAACCAAATCTCGGAATTATAGAAGGAACAAAGTTTAAACAGAATCCTTACATTAAGCAATGCAATAGCAATCATTCTTTCTTGGTGCTGGTGAAATTGTCTGGGTATGAAGAATCCTCTGGTGATTCATAATAACTGGATTTCTTTTCAGTTACCAGACCCTTTGGCAGGAGCTTATTGTCACATCCAGCTTATTGTTCAGGTTTCTGGTAATTTATTGATACTAAATTCCCTAGAAAGGACAGGGTTATTTGTCTGTGATTTACAAGTATACTGTAGTTGAGGAGCCACTTCTGCTTCCATCTTGCATAATCTTTAAAAGGAATCCTTGCAGTAACTGATGAAATTGGAGGGTGGCAATTTAAATGACAACAAAGTGTTGCATATACAACATTCACTGTGAAATGTCGGTCACTGGAACAGGCTCCCCAGGAAAGCACCAAACCTGCCAGAATTCAAGGAGTGGCTGGACAATGCTTTTATGGTTCAGTTTTAGGTAGTACTGCGAGGAGCAGGCAGTTGGACTCAATGATCCTTATGGGTCACTTCCAACTCAAGGTTTTCTATGATTCTGTTATTTCGGTTGGCTTACACTGCATGTCTGAAACCTGTATCTACACCATTTGCTCCTTTCCTTTATCCTGTAATTTCTCCACATAGGATGTATATTTGTGAGGCAGGGAACATTCACTGTTCTGTTTACAGAAAGACAATCTGTTGACATTCTGTGGATATAGTGGATTTATAAGTGAATAAATTATATATGCTTCTACAATAAACCACTTCTGACACTTTTTTCTTTCTGTGGGAGTAAATCATAAATAAGCAAGACTGATTGCCACCATTTCCTTCCCTATTTCAACTCTTATCCTTACTTAAGTATTTTTCTTTTCTAAAAATGCGTAGAACCAGTACTAAGTTCTCTTACTTTTTCAATGTCTCTTTCCTGTGCTTCCAGAAAACTGACAAACTTTCACATAAAAATCCCTTTCCCCCTTCCAGAACAGCACTATTTCATTTTTTGCACCTCATAGATATTCTGTATATCAGTTTGTACCCCTTATTATTTCAATTTTTAATGTCATATCAGTGATGGAAAGATCTGGGGTATTTCTGAGGTCCCAGCCATGCATGCTAAAAGAGGAATTTGGAAGTTCATCTTGTTAGGTCAAATAATGTAGACAGTTTCTGTAACTGATGTGCTGTTAATAATTTATTATTAAACATAGTTTTATGTTAATTATTATACCAGTAACAGAATATCACAAAGGACTTTTCTACTGCTAAGACCAAGTGCCTTCTGAACGCGTTATGATTCTGTGTATCAATACTGCTACATCAGTCTTTGAATATGCATGTGCTAAGAAAACTATTTTCTACCTTGCAGCAATACTGCTTCTGTAATCTTTAGTGCTCTTTGTCTACAGGGATTTTTCCCAACATTTTGAAAACTGCAAGGCTGTGTCAGTTTTTATGTCTGTATCTGCATTCCAACTTACCTGTTCGATTTCTCTTTCAAGGTAAATAATTACAGTTTAGAAGAAGTTACCCATGAAGAGGCAGTAGCGATACTGAAGAACACATCAGATGTAGTCTATCTGAAAGTTGGAAAGCCCACCACCATTTACATGACCGATCCATATGGCCCACCAGATATTACTCACTGTAAGTGACTTCTGTAACTCATTTAGTAGGAGTTATCAGTTAAAGATTGTGTTTTTTCATAGCTTGATTCAAATTAGCCATTGTGCAGGTGATCAGATTGAACTGTAACTCTTGTGACAATTATAGAAATAAGTATATGCAAACGTATTTTGAAATATGATTAGATTTGTAGCCTGGAGTCCTTTGTCCACAGAAAAATTGGAACAAGCAGCAAGCTGTCTTGAACAAACTTAGTGAAAAGCTTGAGGCAAATATATCTTTGAATAAAATATTTAATTGCAACATAAAAAACACTGCTCTACTTACAAAACTTTATCTATTTTCTTTGTATATCCAATTCATGGAGTCACTGAATGGTTTGGGTTGGGAGTGACCTTAAAGTTCACCTAGTTCACATCCCCTGCCACTAGACCAGGTTTCTCCAAGCCCCATCAAACCTGGCTTTGAGCACTTTCAGGGATGGGGCATCCCACAACTTCTCTGGGCAACCTGTTCCAGTGCTTCACTACCCTCATAGTGAAAATTTCTTAAATTATTGTTCCATTCTGCTTTATTTTCAGTTTGCCTGTTAACTTTATATACGTTCATCTGGTATTTTTCACTGAGAACCAAGGCCTTATTTGTTCTTGCATTCAGTGCACACTCTGTTGTAGGAAAAGTTGTTGAAACAATAGTAAAAATCAGTGAAGTATCCCAGAGGAAGGGAAGATGACTTAATTTAAAATGAACTGATTTCAATCAGGCTGTCATATCCATGCACTCAAAATTGTATAGGCTCATATCCAGCATTCAGGTAGAAAGATGTGCACACAGGTACACCCCCAGGACTCCCTGAAGTGACCGTGTACAAGGTTGGGTGGGTGGCTGAGGAGTCCTTACCATAAACATATACCTTCTTATGTTGCCAACCTCCTTGGGGGTCTGCTTTGTACTCTTACAGGGATGATAGCAATAAGGATCTTCTGTCTCTCCCATCTGTCCCACTTTTTCCTGTCTTCAGGATTTACTCACTTCTCTTTTGTCTCCTTTTCTGTGTGTCCTGGACTCCAACCTAGTCTTTATCTCCCACCAGTATTTGTTTTAGTTTGGGTGTAGGCTTTCCTGGCAAGTTACATTGAATATTGATAATTATTGATTAATCTAGGTTTATCAATACATGTCATTCTTATGCCCCTTCTTCCAGTCATCCTGGTGTCCATACCCAGGCATTCGCATTCTCTTGTCATTCACAACAATCTTAACATTTCAGTTACAGTTCTCTGTACCACTGGTGTCCATTAGTCTAAACAGTTCGTTACTGAAACTCCCTTTCTTCATTTAGCTGTTCAACTACCTTAGGTTCAACTACCAAGAGGAACAAACTGCACCATCTAACAACTGGATAGCAATTTAATTTTTGTTAAAGGCTTCAGCAACTGATCCATACCATCTTGATCTCCTGCTGATAATCCTAGGGGCACTTAAGGCCAGCTAAGGGCAGGGAAGTTGACGAAAGGCAGTAAATGCTAAAGATTTTTTTTTTTCTACGCATTTGTATAGTGTTGCTACTGTGAACAGTCAAAGTTGAGGGAAAAGCTAAATATCCAAAATCCTCCTCACTCAGATTGGTCCATAAAAACAGAAGGGAAGGTTTTGTAACATGCACATCAGGTAGCATGCTCAACTGTGCTGAGGATACCTATTTAGTTAGCAAATGTTACAACAGATGGCAATCATGTTGTTCAGTAGCAGTCTGGTCGGGATTCTAGCAAAGCGCAGGAAGTAAAAATGCTAAATGTCCCTACCCAATCTCCTGCTTTAAAATACTTTCAAAATAATAATTTGGGAGTTCTAAAACAGTGTGTTTTATTATGTCAGATTATAGATCAGCAGCATATGAGAAGACAGAAGTAATTCCAGAGGGAGAGTAAAGGTTGAAAAGATTTGCAGTAGCCCTTCCCAAGCTGTTGGTGCATACAGATTCATTTGTCCTCAGGGAACCTTTCATTATACCTCCATGTTCTGAGTATTTCAGAATGCGTAATGGCCTTTCCCTGTAGAAAGATTTTGCTTTGAAACATGGATCTCAGCATCAGAAAGAAAGACTAAAACTAATACTAGAAATTTTAGCTGTCATCTTCTGATGAGAAAATTAATCATAGCTCATTGCAGAAACATTTTTCATTGTTTTTTGTATTTATCATTTTCTTTTCTAATTAAATTAACTAGAGACAAAATACAACCATTATGGCATCTCTCCAGTCATACATATCCCAGATAATTTCAGAATATCAAAAAGCAAGCAAACAACAAAACCTGTAAACTCAATATAGAATTAGGCAACACAGTCCTATGATTTTTTCATTAATGATTAATATTAATATCCATTTTTTAATTTTAAATATACAGATTTACTGTGGTCTAAATACTATCTATGTTGATAGGAAATTTCAATTATACTGCAGATCTGGGCACCTTTAGTAGATCAACTTTGACTCTTCACTATACGTAATTCTTTCCATACATAAAATTCCTGCTCTTATCCTGCAGTGAGCTCTTACTCCCATTGCTGTATATTTGAGCCAAAAAGAGGAGTGTGCCTTTAATCTCATTCCCTCCTATTTGCATTTGCTTCTTCAAGTTGGTCCTAAGTGAAAGAAATGCATTCTGTCTCCCAAACAGGAGAGCTTATTTAGGTTCCTTATTCAGAAACTGAATATCCTCTAAAGAGTCAATCCCTGAAAATGAGCCGCCATTAGTATTAGTATTAGTCTCATTTTCATGAAAATTCCAGCTGTTCGTTCTTTCTTGTTATATTTTAAGTTCTTTCAGGCAATGATTGTTTATTTTGATCTTATTTACAGCACTGAATATGTTCTTGGTACTTAAATAAAAAAAATAGATTCTTGTGATATCTACTGAAACATGAAAGTTTCTAACAAGAAATGCTTATTTTTGCCATCAGCTTATTCTCCACCAATGGAAAATCATATACTCTCTGGAAACAATGGCACTTTAGAGTACAAGGCATCCCTGGCCCCTATCTCACCAGGAAGATACTCACCCATTCCAAAGCACATGCTTGTGGAGGATGACTACACCAGGTCAGATGCTTCTCCTTATTTGTTATCTTTTGTGATAATTGCAAAGGACATAAGTAAAGTATTCAGTGCATCTCAAATAGAATGCAGCATATAGTTATTTTCACCTATCTTCAAGGGAAGATGAATTTAAACTCTTATAGGTATGAAAAGCACTAAGAGGAGGATCACAGGAATGAATTCTGACCAGAGGTCCTTGTTGTCTGGGTGCAATTCTGCACTAGTTCCTAAACAGCATGGCTGCACAAGAACAGTGCTGGCACTGAGCAAAATATCCTGCTTCTTAGCACAACTAGGAGTTCTCGGAATCAGTGGCTCATCTGGCTCACTGCACTTAGGGGTGGAGGGATGTATGGGCATTTGTATTGTTCTGTGTCATGGTACCAGTCTGTGACAATACCACTAAAAGGTCCAGATTGTTTATTTTAGTGAAAGGGAGGATGAAATATACTGTGTACACACATTGAAAGATTAATGATATGGAAAGAAAACACTATGGGAAAAGAAAAAATGTATAAACTGGCTGCAATTAAATATAGGAGGGAAACTGATGAAAGTTTCTGAACCATTAGAAGCCAAAGAGTCTCATCCACGTATGTATTCGTCAGCTGCATAACTTGCTAATTTAAATTTCATTTTTCTTGTAGCACATGATTACAATCTCAAGCCGCTTAACTTGTTGGATCAGACAGACTCAGATTAATTAAATCATGATACAGTGTTTAATCAGGACATAAATGTGTGGAAACCACACCTCGCATCCCTGTCGTGGCTAAGAGAATTTCTCCTTTGTTTTGATTGAGGATGCAAAGCTGAAATTGTTCAACTTATGAGACATTCAATTAAGATGAATTTTCTCCAAAGGGTTCCAAGAAGTTATATTTTTAATTAATACTTAAAACATTAACTTCATTAAATTGTGCATCAAGGTTTATAACTAGAAGTTATAATAACTTCTTAAATACCTCTGTATAGGAAGAATATCAGTATTACAGTATCTGGATTACAATGATGAAGGCTTTGTCAATAAGCTTGTAGTGCTGAATTGTCTTCTTCTGCAATGACATGTCAGCACCATTATTACTGAGAAAGAGTTAGCAAAGTTTAAAACCAGCAAAAATGCAATCTTAAAAGTAAACAATAGCTAAGGAGATCAAGAACTCCCAGGAAGTAAAAGAAGTAATCCTTAAAAGGGATAAGCTGCCCTTAAAATTGAAAGATCATTTAAACAATTAAAAGGCTTGTATGGTAACGAAGAAGTCCTGTGTTTCTTTATGTTCCATATAGACGATTTTCACTTTCTAATTACTTCTACCAAAAAAAAAAAAAAAAAAAAAAAAAAAAAGAAAAAATATAGAAGGGACGGCCGTGACAGTCCTACCCAATAGTTTAGCAGATATCCAGTAGAAAGCCTGCTTGCTCAAAGAACCCTGCAGGCTATGTATTGAAATTAGTTAGTATGTCCTTTTGATCTTTTTTTCTTTAGCATTTCTATCTTGATACTTTGAGTATGTTTTTAAACCAGTTAATTCTGCTCGTTTAGCTCCTGAGAGTATTCTTGACTGAGGTATTCACACCAATGTCCATTTTGTATCATCTGGGGGCAAAAACGAATGCCCAGAGAAGTTGTGTGTATTCTGTGAAACACTCCTCTCTTATGTTCTTTTTCCTATCTGGATTTCCAAATTAGCATGTTGTCTAATGAAGGTCTGATATCCAAAGTCTTTTTGTGGCATTGGCACTATTGACTGGAGAGACTGACTCTACAAGCTCGACCTTCTGTGACAGGTGTGTGGTGCTGGAAGAAATAAGGGTGTCAAGTGATAGGAGCAGTCTCTGAATGCCACAGAGCAAATCAGATGGAAATTTCCTATTTCTGAACAAGTGTTAACTTTGACCTATTGAAAAGGAGGAGGCTATTATGAACTTTGTTTTATTAGTGATAGTAGCCTATATGCTACACTGATACCCAGGAAACAAAAGCACAAAGAGAAGTGAATGTAGTCATAAGACAAACGACACTTCTTGCCATTGCATTTCCTCACTGGACATACATCATACAGCACTCTCTGAGAGACACCCAAACAAGAGCCAGAGACCAGTTTTCTCCTCTGACTACAACAACTAAGAAGCTCTGACCTTCAAAACCAGATCATTTAACCCTTGAATGCTGCTGAGACTGATTTTTTTAATGTCTGTTTATCTAATTATTGCCTATTGATTCAAGTGGGACTGCTGAAAATGCAACAGTTAATCTCACTGTGATTTTCAAGCTATAGACTGAGAGTAGTGAATGTACTTTCTCTGTTCAATGCCATAGGATTTGCTGATGAGTCTGCCATTAAAATAAGAAGAAAGTCTTTGTTGCTGACCAGTTTAGAAAATCTTTTGGTAATTAAATTATCATATTGATAACTTTAGTAAAGCCTATAGATTCCTTGATTGCAGCATTTATAATTAGGTTTTCTCCCATAATGTTTTATAATTAAGGTGTTTGCCAGCTACTGCAGTGCTAAAAGATTAAAACTACCTGGTTCTTGCTGTAATAGGCTTACAGGGCTAATTTACATTGTGCTCACATAAGGAAATTTATTACCCGTGTAATCTTGCAACACTTTTGGCAGATTTTCATTTGTGCCAGCTAAAAATATTTGGAACAGTAACTTCTCCACTAACAAAAGGCTTTTGAAATTTTGAAATTCTTTGTACAAGTGATTTGAGTGAGACTGATGACAAGCTTTCTTTTAACTTACTTGTGATAATGAGTCTATCAGTAAAGCTTAAATGGTTGAACATTCAACTCAATTTGCCCACTTCTTCTTGCTTTTCTTTTTGCTTTGATATTTTTGTTTGTTTGTTTGTTCCAGTTCTAAAGTCTTTTTTACCTAAATAGTTCTATTTTGCCTAACAAAAATAAGTGTTTCTATCGATAAAAAATTGTATTTTTTGGTCTGATATTGAATTTGTGTCTGAAAAACATTCAGTACAAATTTTACTTGATAAAACTATAGGGGAAAATGGCCTAATCTGAGCATAAAGGATTGAAAAGTAACAAATCATCTTCAACTACAAATTTTAATGAAGCTGGATGTTGTCTTTTAATTACTGAGCTTTTTGTAGTTGTGTGTATTATTGATCAAAAATGCTATGAGTGATGAGCATTATTTATTTCTTGATTTTCTGGCTTTATATTAAATTCACTCAGGATGGAAATTTTGCCTTCCTGTGTTTTTTATAAAAATTTTCACCTTTTCAATTTCAAATAAAATAACACAATTTCAGGTTAGTAGAATGTGGGATCAGAAGTGGATAAAAACTATATGTCAAGTAATTCTATCAGTACAATCATCATCACGCTGAAAGTAAGACCTTGTTGTTTTAGTTTCTAATAAGATCAAATTGTTGTGCAGGCAGTGCAGGGGATTCTTTGACTGTGTTTCTGACCATTTCCTGATGCTGCTGGAGGGGAGAAGCAGGATTAATTCTCTGCTTGACCTGCTGCTTACAAGAAGAAAAGAACTAATGTCAAAGGTGGTGATAAATAACAGCTGGGATCAGAGTGACCATGAGTTGGTTCAGTCCATGTTCAAAGGAGGTCTGGAAAGATATTCAGCAAGTTATGATTGTTAAGACTTCAGAAGAGCAGACATCAGCCTTTTTGGAGAGTTGCTTAGCAAAATCTCTTGGGATGTTGCCACAGAAACATAGGGTCCATGAAAGATGGATGATTTCTAAATAAAACTTATTGAGAACTCAGGAAGGAACCATCTTGTCGAGCAAAAAGGAGGGAGATTCAGCAGAAGGCCTTTTTTGGCTGAGCAAAGAGCTTTCTGATGACCTAAAATGAAAGATGTAAGCAAGCATTGCTTGACTGCTTAATGACAAAATGAGAAAGCTGATCGATTTGAGCTAAGACTTAAAAGCGTCATAAAGGAAAACATAAAGTGATTCTGCAGGTGTGTGCTACTTTCAAAAATGAATGTAAAATTTGAGGAAGGAAAAAGCTGTTGAATAGGGGGCAAGATGATGTACTGGCAGTTAATGTAGGAAAAGCTGAAACACTGAACTTCATCTTTGCCAGGCACTTAAGGGACCAGAAGGTAATTGGGATAGTCAGCATAGATTTACTAAAAGCAATTCATGTGCTTGTCTAGACTGGTTGCCTTTCCCAATAAAATAACTAACTGCTTAGATGAGGGGAGAGGAGTCGCTGCCCTATACCAAGCAGTGCCACAGCACAGGTGCTGTCCTGAGCAGGAATGCCTCTTTGCTGAATGAAAACACAGCTGGCTCCAAAGTCATACCTGACCCATGTCATATCTCCCACAAATGTGCATCTGGGATATGTTGTGGGGCACATGGTGAATCCTCTTCTCCACTCGTTGCCATGGGGAGTGGCTGCAAAGTTATTTGTCACACCTCTTCTGTGGGCAGGAGAAGCTATAACATGGGGAACACCCTTTAAAACTCTTCTAACAGCCTCTCATCCCAGCATAAGGAAGGGTAGATGAACATGAACAACTAATCATAGCTGGAAAGAAGATATGATTTTTAATGGTGTGGAAACCTCCTGGATAGCCTTTTGGGTATTTCCTGGATTGTATGCTGTATTACTTTGCTCATCCTTCTCCCAGCATGCCTGTGCTAGTTTGCACACAATGATTTTGGTAAGGCTTTTGACACAATCTCCCACAGCACTCTGAAAGCTGGGGAAGAGCGGACTGAAAGGTGAGAGTGGGTTGGGAACTGACTTAACCAGTAGGCTCAAAGGGTAATGATCATCCCTTGACATCTGTCAGATGGTCAGTGATAAGAAGAGTAGCTCAGAATACCTGGGGTATCAGTGAATATCTTCATCAGTGACCTAGATCATGACACACAGTGCACTCTCAGCAAATTTGCAGAGGATGGTAAATTAGAAGGGAGTGGTTAACATGACAAATGCAGAGCTGTATTCTAGAGGGATCTTGATATACTTGAGGACATGGCCGAAAGAAATCTCATTAAGTTCAGTAAGAAGTCTGCATTTCAGGTGGAAGAGCTGCACACACTTGTACAGGCCATAAAGCAAACATATGAATTGCAGCTTCATTGAAAATGACCTGGAGGTTACTGCAGACACCAAGCTGAACGTGGACCCTGGAGCACACTCTCACTACCAGTCAGGTAATCAGCATACCAGGCTATCTTAGGAGAAACATGGCCAGCAGGAAAGGAGGTTATTTTCTAGAAAACTATGACCAATTCACATTCTTTGACTTCAAGAGCTGTGGAGATGGTCCACCAGATTCTTAGAGCCCTAGATCACATGGAGGTTAGAGGGGTGTTGAGGGAGCTGGGACTTGTTTAATGTTGTGAAGAGGAAATTAAGGGGCAACCTAAGAGCACCCTATAAGCACTCAGTAGCAAAGATGATGCAACCAAACTCTTCTCAGTGGAGAAGAGAAGCACTAATGGCCACAAGCTCTGGCTTGGGAGATTCTGATTTCAATTTGAGAAGAAATTAAAACACCAGATGGGTGGAATAGTGCTGGAGTAGTGCTTGCTTAGAAGGGTTGTGAAATATCCACCCTTTGAGATTTTTAAGATTTGGCTAGGTCAAACTATGACTGATCTAATGTTGTCAATAACCCTAATTCAAGCACAAGATTGGATCACATGACCTACAGAGATGTTTTCCAACCAAATTTTTTATGGTAGGAGGAAGAAAAATAAAGATATTGTTTTAGTTGTTTTGTGGAACATTTATTACTAATACAGCTGAGAGAGACATCACAATTTTCTCTTTAGCATATTTCTGCCTTGTTATTTCTAGAAATATTGAAATTATAGCCTAAAAATCCTGTAGCTTTTAGATGTTCTTCTGTCTGTAATGAACAACATCAGGAGAGAAGACCCATAAAAATAAAGAACTACCATCTTAAGGTTTTATTTCCTTTTTAGGTTTAGTAAATGGTAACATCAAATTTCTGTGCTTCAGCTGATAAAAAATTCACTTTAACATTTAACTCTGGTTAGATATTAAAGATTCATGGATGAAAAAGCTGAGTTATCTGTTTTGCTGTGGAAAGCATGTTTGTTTTTTGGGGGGTTTTTTACATGCATTTTTGCAAAATAGGTTTTCTGGGTGGGGAGGAGGTGCTGGAAATTGGAAGGGAGAAAAAGCAGAACCAGTAAATTGAAGTCTTGGGGGATCTATTTCCCTGTATTGAAAGTAACATTCCTCAACTGTTTCTTGTTTACTTATCTAAACTTGCTAGTTGAATTGACAATATTTTATGGAAACACTTCTGAATTTCTATTCATACACAAATTTGACTTGTCAGTATTAAACCATTACAACTAATATTATGGTTTCTGTGTTATAAAACTGTCAGTAACAGATTTCTCATGATGGTTTTTGGAAGCACAGCAACAGGATAAAAGAACTGCAGCTTTTAGCAATGAGTCCTGAAAACTGTTCTTTGGGATCTTTACCGAGTTGACTTAGATCATCCACTGACAAGGTATTCTGCATGCTTTTAAAGTGTACATTTGCTGAAAAGGGTTAGCTGCGTTTCCTTTCAGTCTTTGGGTGGGAACAGAGTTTAAACTCGTGTCTCCCAGTCAAAGAAGGTCTTCGCTTGCTGTAGGTAGAACTTTCAAATGGTGAATTTTACACCATGTTTTTGACCTGGTGTTACCATATGTGTGATGAGTAAAGACATGTAGAAGTCCACTGATAGAGTTATATGAACGTGACAAGTAATTATGAGCTCTCAACAGTCATTCACCATCCCCGAAAGAGAATAAACTATATGTAGTAATATGGGAAGACTGATAATGACTTTTGTTTATTCTTCTTATTAAATAACTTGTAAACTTGGCAGATTAAATGTTCAAGTTAATATTTTCATGTTTAACCTTTCCCTGGGGCTGGATTTTTTATCTGGGGATAGCAAAGGTTTTTTAATTGTTTTGCTTTAAAATTTAGTGTAAATTATATCTGTTATTTTTAAAGTAATTTTAATTAACCACTAGTATCAAATTAAATTGCATTTAGTTTTAACCATAACAGTTTGGTCATTTAAGGAATGGAGAGAGCATTATATACCTTCATGTTCTATTCTATTCTGTGTTAAAAATTGCTGTGATATTATATTTTAAATACCATAATATTCCATACAAACCTTCAGAGTGTTAAATTATGGGAGCTGATGAAACTGAATCCACACAGTATTTCTACTGCATTTATGAAAATCTATCTAAAAACCAACATATATAAGTCTTTGGAAAAACTGCAGTTCATTTATCCTCCAAAATGTATTTAATATGTTTTTTCAGTGGAACTCTTTCAGATTCCATACTTACACTGCAATATATCAAAGCTTCTCACGATTTTGTCATGATGACTAGATTGTTTAAAAAAGCCAGCAAAACTGAGCACAGCTTTACATGGCCAAAGCTAATTTTTCTCTCTACTCATTTCCTCCATCCCTTTCTGACACAGAAACATAATCAGGAGTCATTCTGTCCTGTGCTCTGAATTCCCCATCCTGTTAGATTTAACATTGAGGAGACTGGAGGAATAGGGGTAGTGTGTTTGACAAAGGATTATGGTGAGACTGGGTGTGAAAATGAGGGAGAACTTGTCACTGGTGTGTGAGAAAGGAAATCACAAAAAGGGAAGACTGGTATTTAATCAGTGAAGAAAACTTGGATTTGGAAAGGGAATTCAGAACAAGACAGAACATAACTGAAAAATAGGTGAAGAAGCATGAAGAAGCAATGGAGAAAGGACAGCAATGGATTTCAGGGCTACTGAACCAGCAAATCCTTCAGACAGTGATACATGAGGTTTGGGATAATCAATAGTTTTGTGCAAGAAGACTGGGGCAAGTAACAGAGATAGAGAGCAGGTGGGAAAAGTTTCTGATAAGGTGTTGGCAGGCTCAGGCTCAGCCATCTCTCTCCAGAAAAATGGAGAAGAACACAAGGTTTCTGGGGTTTGCATGATGTGTGTGTGATCCCACCAGGCAGTCTGTCATGATAGCTCACGTGCACTGTCTGTTTGTCTGGAGGAGGCCAACCTGCTGCTGCTGCTCGTTACTCACCAGTAACTCACAAGTCTAGTTCTCGTGCTCTAGGTGTTAAATTGGTGACCTTGCTGATGATTACATTGAATTCAATATGGTGTCCCAGAATTGAACTTCTTTCTTGGTTTGATCAATCTAAGAAAGTATTAAAAAAATAATTAAAAGAACACTATTTGAGTTACACTTTAAATGTTCAGTTAAGGAAAGAAAAAAATGTTTTTTCTGTAAATCTTTAAATTGTACCCTTGGTGAAATACAGTCCTTAGATTGAAGCATGAAATTGCTAACTTGCAATGCAACTATTTTATATTATGTGTATTTAGTACACAAATTTGATTTTAACTAATTGTTAAAATTTACAGGTGCATAATTGGCTATGGTAAGATTTTTTTGTTACTGAAATTTGTTTTAAGTATAATAAGTCTTGACTTGGGAGAGTATTTTAAAGTAAAAATTTAGTTATTGTCAAGTCACCAGATAATCTGTTATTCCTGAGTTAGCCTTGCATATTTAAACAGGCCTGTCAGAGTTCCCCAAGTAATAGGATTTGACTATTTCTAATTCATCGAGTGGAATCTACTTAGCACTTAACACTTATAAAAAAAATTAATCAAATTTTTGAATCTTCTTTAGTGCTTGTATGGAGATTTTTGAAATGAGATAGCAGTATTAACAATGATAATACACACAGAAATTGTAAGTAAAATTCAATAGTGCCCAAAGGAAAAAGATAACCTTAATTGCATACTACGTATATCATGTATCGTGTATCATGCACATGAACTCTTACAGCAGCTTAAGAAAGACACCTTGGGGTGACTGTGATTAGTTCTGTGACATTGTCAGCTCAGTGCTCAAGACCAATCAAGAAGGCAATTAGGAATGAAAATAGGATCTGATAGAAAAGGACAGGAGTACAAAATGTAATTGTTTTCTCTATGAATCTGTGGTGCATCTAAGTCTTGAACACTACATAGAGACAACTGGAAAAACCTCCAGAAGAGGGTGACAGAGATGAGCAGGGATATAGCGTGGTTTCCTGGGGAAGATAAATAACAATTCCAGCATAGAAAAAAGATGTCAGAGAGAGAGAGAGAGCAGATATCTGTCAAAGTACCCATGGCATAGAGTAGGCAAAAGGCAAGTACTACTAGCAGTTTCTTACAGCATTGTCAAATTTAAAATATAGAAAATATAGAAAATCAAAGTTTCTTAAATGTTACCGTATGTCATCAATGTCCAACCAAGTAACAGGCTTACAGTACATAAAGGTAGAGCTTTTTGGGTGTGTCACGATCAGTTTGTGAGGTTCAGTGCCACAGGGTGTCGTGAAGCCTAAGAATATAAAAATCTTCAAATATGTATGAGAATAAGACCTGATTCATGGCGGACAGGCCAGTGCCTACAATTTCCTTGGATTTAGTTTCTGGTCCATGTGGTCCTTGCTGATTTTCAGCAGCTGAGCAGGAAAGGGCCATTTTTTACTGGCCTTATTTCCTAAACAGTCACTGCAAGAGAGTAGGTCTGACAGTCTCATCATTCCTATGTGAAGCAGCCTTCTTTTCCATTACTGCAGCAGAAAATATTTTTTTTCAAATTAGGCACTCATTTAATTTCCTAATTCCTAATGGCTAAAAATAATGAGTGTAGAATTGGATGTAGAATAATAAGTTCTAAAGTAAGCTTATGCTTTCTTGTAGGCCATTTCATTTGAAAACTCCATTAAAATGTTAAAGTAGTATTGTTAAGAGGAACAAGGCAATCCTTACTCTTCATTACTATGCTAAAAAATCACTTGTTTTGCAGCTACAGAAAACTTTAAGGCATGTGAAAATAACAGTTAATAATGGAAAAGCTGAAAAATTATTAATCGTAGAATTTCCAGGTAGAATGAAGGTACTGTACTTCTGTATTTTCTTCCAGCTCTTCACATTCCTTTTCTGTCTTTCATAAAATTGAAATAAACATGTCATATCAGTCATTTGATCTCGTTTAAATTGCTAGGACACAACCTACGGAACAAAATCAACTTTCAGTTCTAATTTGCCCTATTGAACGATTAGGTATGTGATTCTCCTAGGGAAAAAATTTGGAAACTTGTAGCACTGGGAGATTTGTTTCTCAGATTGAATTTAGTGTTTCCTGGCTATAACCCTGCATACTCATATGCTGTGAGAGTTTAGCTGGTTTCTTTCCATATCATAAAAAGTTCTAAAATGTTTTAAAAGCTGAAACCGTTAACATTTAATGTGATATGTGTTGGCAACTGAAGCCTTCCAAACAGGATTCTGCAATTAAAAAAAAAAAAAAAAAAAAAGATAATTTTAAACTGAGGACCCTGCATGGTGCTGAGGAGAGAATGTTTTTTAATAATTCCATTTTCTTATAACTTCTGTTGTGCAATTAAGTCAGCCTGAAACAATAACACAATGATGATCTAAACAAGGAATAATAAGGACTACAAACAACTAGGAAGATTTGCTTTCTGTACACAGTCTGTTATGAAATAAATAAATAAAACCAGTGTCAGATCAATTTTCTACCTCCCACTGCTACTGTTAGCTTTTCCACCAATAAGTTCCACCTTTCTGTGGGAATTGTGCCTTATTGATGTTGGGTATGTACTGAATAATTCCAGCTTCATGCTACCATTTAAAAACTTACCTTTGGTGTTAAGTGACTCAGTTCTCTGTCCTATGAATTGAACTATTTACTGAGGCATGTTCAAGCCACATTATGCTGCTACTTACTTTTACTACTTACATTTTCTGTTGCCTTTCCTTTGCTATTGTATGTCTCATTCTCGTGCTGACATAATTATTGCTGTACATCGAGACTACTAGTTGCTACTCTCACTTATCACAAAACTTGGGGTTTAGCTCACTGATAAAGACAGAGAACTGTAATGTATGTTTGTAACTAAATAAACAGTGTAAAGGCAGGAAGGGAGCAGATCTGCTAAAGAAGTAGATGTGGCAGTAGTTACTTATTGGGTTTTTTTTGTTCTTCCTTATAATAAAAATTACAAAAACTGCTTAGGGTTTATTTTTAAATAAAACCTTTGAAGCTGTACCTGTTGTACCTGAAAGTGATGCAATTGCACATAAGCTACAGTGAATCTGTCCTTAAATAACTTATATTTACCCTTTACACTTTTCTTAAAGCATGCTAAATGACCTGCTGCATGTTTTTAAATTCATTTGAAGAATTAATGCATCATAAAATAAGGCATCAATGTTTATGTTCAGTCTGGCTCCTAATTATTTTTGCAAGAAAAGTTGAGGTGACCTTGACTGTATTTTTTCAGAAGGGCACATTAGAAACTCTTTCTGAATAACATTCTCATTATCCCATGCTTTGAGAGAAGACAATCTGTTTCTGTCATAGCACTAGACAAGATGTGCAAGACAGGATTTACCAGGTGGGCTGATCCCTTTGGAAAAAAGTTCTTTCTTCTTTCTGTGAGGAGAAATATAAATGACAAGAGAAAATGCTGCATTAGAATTATTTAATAAAGCTGGGTCTTCATAATTTTTTTAAAATATGGGATTATTGTCTTACAACGTAGGCAGATACTATTGTAGTTGTTATTAATTATTATTATTGTATTTTGCCATAGAGAAGGGGAAGAATCAGGAGGATATTTGAAGACAAGCTGTTGCAGCAAGTATCTCTTATTACTTTAAGTGACTAGTGACCTACATGGAATACAGTGTGTATGAGCAGGACAGTGATCTGCCCCATGTTTTATGCATTCCTCTACTTTATATTTTTTATCCCAGCTTTCAAATATTTTTAAACTACCTAATTCATATTTACTAAGCCAAATTGAGAGAGAAAATGACTTTATAGTGATCTGAGCTGGACCCTGAATGTTACATATTGCACTTTTTTTGTCAAGTTCTTGCTTTTCTGTGACAATAAAATAGCAGTCAGAGCCCAGCTATGCAGCTGATAACTGTTAGCATATTCATCTGAATAGTGTGAAGGTATCTGATTAGTGTGAAGGGAACTACTAAAGGATCAGTGCACTACGTGGTCTCAATGACCTTGAAGAGAGTGGCATCTGATGGGAAATAGGTGGGTATGGTGATCTCAGACCATTTCATAGGCCTTACAGCAAGTGCAGTTTTAATTGGAATTAACTGATATACCCTGAATCTTATTCTTAACGCAAGAGTCCAACAAAGAGTCCAAGTTTTAAAAGGATAAGAAGTATGAATTCATTTTCTTAACCTTAAGACCTCTCTCTTCAGCTCAAATATGGGTTATGCTGTTAACTTGGTCATGATATCACTTATATATTGAGTAGAGGATTTTATAATCAGTTCTGTGGCTTGTTCCAGTTCCCTGTTACCTTACCACCCAGCAAGAAGGACTTTGTGTTTATATTTGAAGGGCTAATTTGGTCTCAATATCTAGGTAGATGTTGAATGTTTAAGTTCATTTTGCTTTTGCAAGCAGCTTGTAACTGTCAATTAACAATGAAATCCCTCATATCTCTCCATCTCTCTGTCATGGTTTTTGTCTCAGCACAAGGTTGGATTGTCACTCACTGATGACTCAGTGTAGTTTGAGCATTCACGCTACATCCAAGGAGTAGTAACACTCTCATGTCATGTACAGCTCAGAGAAGGCAGTTAACTTGCACATAGGAAGCTGACAAGTTGTTTATGGACTGGTTAGTGCTTTAAGCCATGGAGAAATCTACAGTTTTTATTCATCTTCCTGCAGTGCGGCAATATTTCTTTAATTTTCTTAGTAGGTATAATTTATACTTGATATTTGTACTTGTTCTGTCTTGTTGTTTCTGAGGGAATAAACAACAGTATTGGAAAAAAATGAAATAGAAGTGGGTTTTTTCTCTGGATTTTATTTTTTATGGTATTTTGTGGGTTTTTTTGTTGTTGTTGTTTTGGGGGGCTGTTTTTTTTTTCTTTTATACTTAAAGCAGCAATTGATTTAGTAAATAAATTATTAAATCCAACCCTCTGAAACAAGTGCGAAATACACTGATAAAAAAAATTATTGCGACCTTCAATGTTTTTAGAGGGATTTTACTAAATGCTTGACAGAATGCTTTATAACCAAATGAGTGACAGCTTTGCTATTTTGCTATTTAGTAATCTCAAATTGCCATTTTTTTGACTGGAAAGTTTTCCCTGGGAAAGTCAGGCACAGAGAGTTCTCAAATCATGTGTCAGATTGCTATGAATAATGTTATTAACATTGAATGAGACCAATTTTTGAGTAAAGCAGCTACTTCTTTTCCCCCAGAGGACAAACCCAAAAGCTAAAACCAAAGGAAATTAGGTTCTCTGTATCTGCCAGCACATCCATGACTGCAATAAATTCTGGCACCTGTGAAACTCACAGCAAAACCCACACTCATGTGAGGCACAGTGCAGCCAGAAAAACAAAAAAGTTCATTAACTTCTTGGCCTTGTGTTATATTCAGGGTTCTGAAATAAGATTTCCATCGAGCTAATACTGTGTTACAGTGATTAAAGACAGTGGCATACTCTGGATCTTCTGGCAGAAGCAAGGATATGACAGCAATTGCGTCTTGACATTCTTTAGAGCAGAAATGTCAGGAAATGATGAGTCAGGGTTCACTATGCCAGTGGGCCCTGACATATCTGCTGGGGCCAACACAGTAGTTGGAGAAGTTACATGGTGGAAAATGTACTATGTGGTGTGGGTTTCTTTGAGAACTGCTCGATGTCTCCTGTGGATCCCCAGCTGATTGGTACTAAAGGCTGCGTTTCCTTCTTCCCTCTCCCAGGCAGCTCCTGGGAGGGCTGTGGTAAGTATTGCCTCTCCCAGATGGGTGGTTGGAGAGAAATTTTAGTTTCAGGATCTTATTCATTGTATCTAACTTCACAAGCTGCTGTCTGTAACTTCGAGCATCATTGCATCACTGCGACTGCAGTGGCCTTGTCAACGAGGTTAAGTGGTTTAGATGTGGTCTGCATAATCAGATTCTGAAGGCTGAATCTGAAAAGAGAGCAAAGAACTCTTGAAACGCAACAAATTGCCTGCCAATGAGATGAATTGCTCACACTGTTTGTTACCATCAGTGTTATTATAGGATATGGCTCAATTTGACCCCAACTCTACTTGCAAAGCCCCAGCTCACTGGGGCAGGAGTATGTTGTATTAACAAGTAATATGTCCTTCATCTGTATCATAAAGTAATGGGTAAAAATACTTCTTTTCAGGTTATAAACATATTTTCTTCTATGCTGTACTCAAAATTAAGATCACAGAAAGCTGTATAGAAGTAATGCTGTTTGATTTAAAAATAAAAATAGCAAAAAGCAGAGTATGTGGGAAAATTCCTCACTTTCTCCACTTCAGAGATAATATATTCCCTTTTAGTGCCACACTTCCCATAGAGCAGTTTTATGGTCCACTTGTATTGTGTATATCTTTGTATGCAGTTACTTGAATACCAGACTACTTTTACCAAATTCTAACAATTCCTTTAACAACACACTTTACTTGTTGGAAAATCCCCTCTGAAAAGGTCTTGACAGATTTGCTATGCATGCTTTTAAGATGATTGCTGTGTTTTCTCTATGTTCTCAGCAACTAATATGCACCTGATCTTTTACTCTTGTCTCTGTATCACCAGGCCTCCTGAACCTGTTTACAGCACTGTGAACAAACTGTGTGATAAACCACCTTCTCCTAGGCACTATTCCCCTGTCGAGTGTGACAAAAGCTTCCTTCTTACAGCTCCCTATCCCCACTACCACGTAGGCCTGCTCCCTGACTCTGAGATCACCAGGTACTGCATGCGCTTCTTCCTCACCTCCTTTGTTAGAGTGCATGAACATCACTGGATTTATCTCATAGTTTGCATCTTCACCATAGATCTTTTTCTACAGCTTGTGCTTATTTTTAACCATGCTTTCACATCTGTACCACTGGAAGATATATGCTGCCTTGGTATATAATTTTGGTCATCCAAATCCAGTGATGAACACAGGCAATGTTTTGATCCATTGGAATGGTGCTTTAAAATAGGTTTCATAATATGTATCACATTTTACAACAGAATTCAGTGTTTGTTTCTCCGTGAGTATGAAAGGTGACTATGACTTCACTGAAAGCTATAGTAATCTGTTTTGATTCAGTCACTTTATTTCTGTTTTGTGCATACTTAATTCATTGAGCATCTTTGGGTTTATAGGACAGCTGCCTAAGCCATTCAGAAGAAATAGAGCAAAAAATAATCACCTCCCTCACCAAATCAGGGTTAACAATGCATCTAAAATTTAGCATTTCCGAGGCTAGCTGTGCTCTGAGAGGACAGTTAGTAAAACCTAAAATTATGAACATTTCCATAACTGAAATAATGGAAGACCTTCCTATAAAATATTGTCAGGGAATGCCTCCTCATAAATATTTAATGAAGAAAAGCATACTATCCAAAACTGTATGCTTGAATAACCCAGCTAACCTTTCATAGTCTACAATGACTGTAGTAACTATTTGCAACCAATATTTGGGAGATAGAGGAAGATTTAGGCACAAGTTTTCAAGAGTATTTACTTTGTTAGGAAAAAACCTATCATCTTTTATATTCTGAGGAGACAAAAAATAATTGTGTTTGGAGGTTGGATCATAGACATTTTCTACAAAAAACATTTTTCAAAGGAAAGAGTAATGTGGGAAGAGAAGAGAAGTGCGTAAGTGGAAAGTAAAATGGTAAACTAAAGTAAGATACACTAACAGGAAAGAAACCCCAGGGATTAGGAAAACAGCTGTGAAAGACATTTCAATGCTATAAAGTAGAAAGCTCCATTAAAAAAGCAATAAGACAAATACTAGTGAAGAATGTGGCAGATGTGGCAAGACCACGCAGAAGCTGTCAGTTTATTAGAATGAAAACTCTGTAGCTTCTAGAGTTTATAAAAGATGCTTCATCACTGGTCAAAGTGATTCATCAGTTCAGGCCAGTGCAAGTTTGAGTGAAATACATTGATTAGTACAATGTTATAAAAAGGTATAACTATTTGCTCAAGAGTGCCAGGAGCTAACAGATCTACCCACAATATTATAATTTCTCTGCAAATATTACCTTAAATGGAATAACTGGGCAAACAGTTGTAAAATTACTCCAGGTCTTTAGGTACAGTTTACAGTGACATATGAGTAATTTATCTGTGCATCACAGTGCTTTTGTGTGTTTAGAATGAAACAGTGGAAGAGTTCAGTACAGAAAGACTCTTAAAATGATCCCTTTAGAAGGGAAGGGTCCAACTTGAACTAGAAAATTGAATGAGCAGGTTCTAAGGGATTTTGGGGCCACAGAATTTTGTGACCTGCTAACCATAGAGAGAGCCAATTCACTGCTAAATGGTTTATCTGTATAGACATAGCTATCATGACTATGGAGATAGGTTGGGGGGAAAAGGATGAGTATGTTAGGGCTAATTCCTGCAACCACATACTTAGATGTCAATAATCAGTGGAGCCCTGGAGAGCTCATAGAGCTAGGCTATTTTTCCACCTGAAAGTATAATTCTGTATGTCCTTTTGCTTTATTGTTGATTGATTGAATACATGGTCATCAGATATTTGATGACCTAACATTCGGATTTAGAAAGCTGGGTATTGTTCTACTGAGTGTCAGTTAACAATTCTCTTAAAGAACAAGGTTTCCTTTATCTTCATTCGACTTCGATATAATATTAAGCTCAAGTCCCTGTATATTTAATCAGTTTGTCTAAATCAACAGTCCAACAAAAATTGCAAGAAGAACAAAATGTGGGAAAGGACACAACTCATGGTTATATGGTCTGCACTATGCTCTGCTACATGCTGTGGTAGAGGCAACTGATTACTATAATTTGTGCTTCCTTCCCACTGTGAAATAACATTCAGATGGAAAATATGACAGTTTTCCATGTTCTCAATACTGTCATCTTTTCCACAGGACTATGAATAATTGAGCATTTGAAATATTATTTCATCAAATGCCTTTGTTAAGGAAAGTAACAGCTTTACAATGTATCATGATTCAATTTCCAAATGGATTCAGTATTCACAGTTGGAGAACAGATTTTAGAAAAGTATTGATCTCATTTTAACTGTAATCCAAGTGGCTGTTTTTGCAAAAGATTCCAGTGTACACAGCCCTAAATTTCACAAAGGCATTGTGTCTCAGGGCTGTATTGTGTTGAGTATTTTGAAGAATTAATCCAATAAAAGACTGTTTTAAATCCACACCTGTGATACCACCATTTCTATCAGAAGCTGTACTAAAAAAAAATCTTCCAAATATTGACCAGATATTTTGAAAGGTCTCCCTTTCCTTACCTGAATTCCTCAAAGCTCTTTTCCTCCATATTAAACACTTGAAAGATCTCCAGTCAGAAATAAAAAGGTATCTCTCTGTCTTCCTGCAGACTTCCTAGAAAGAGTTTCATCAGCATTTTTCAGCCTCAGGTTTGGGGAGAGAGGGACATGGGTTATTTTCTTCTTTTGGTAACTGCAGTTATTGTTGTATCTCAGTGCTCCAATATTTAGCATCTATTGTTGATCTACAAGAAATTTAGTTTGACAAATGACTCTTCCAGAGGAAGAGGAACATGGTGCCACGTTCTCCCAAATGAAATGCTTGTAAGCTAGCCAACACCTTTCAAATTGCTGCTCCAGATAATTTGTCAGCTGCTCCTCAGATTATTGTTTTTTCAAGGCTCATTAACTTAATAGGCTGAGAATTCATAGGCCAAAGCTTTATTTGTCTATTATAAATTCAAGTTTATAACCCTTGCTTTTATTATGGTCTGACAGCTCCTGGGAGATTTGGAGGTCTAGAAAAATATAGTCCCAGTTTAGGATAAGTGTAATTAGTTTTTTGATGGAATTACCAGTTCATATGAATTGATATTAACAGGGCTATATCAGCGTGCAACAGCTGAAAATCTGTACCATTGAAGGCAGGAGTAGAGAGACAATTTTTGAGTATCAGGTTTTCCTTTGAGAGCACCATGTGGGAATGGATGCAGAGTATTCATTCATATCATTACTGAAAATTATGTCTACAATCAGAAGATCATGGGCAGCGAAATGAAATCACGGTTCATGGATGTAACATTTTCTACAAACATGAAACTTTTTGGCACTAGGTAACACAATATATTGTGTTGCCAGTCTTTTTACTGAGAACTTCTTTATTTCACATCTACAAAGACACACTTTAAAAATGCTTCAGTTTTGCCCACAACTAACTTCCCTGTCTTCAGTGAAATCTTTCTGGCACTCTAGTTGCCAGCAGTTTTTGTTAAAGGGCTGCCCTGATATTGTTGGCTTTTTTTTTTTTATTCTGTAGGTATTTGCTTTTCTTATAAGTCTCTGATCATGTGGTTGAATCATTTTTATTTTTTTTTTAGTAGAAGCAGGGTAAGGAACTAACAGTTGGGTTTCAGACTTTGTAGTCATGGGAGGAAAGCTTGGGAACATGACTCCTCTCAAGAAAATAAAAATTTTGTTCATGTTTAGTCTAGCTTTTATAAACTTGCAGATCCTTCTCATGGTGCTTGGGTAGCTGGATTGAAAGTATCCAGCTTACTTTTTAAATCAATATTAGTTTCTTGAAGCCAGCCCCAGTTCTGGCTGAAACTGTGATCTGCAGTATCAGCAACGTAGTTAATGATTTTGTGCTTCGTTTCCTAGTCTCTAAAAGAGGTTTAACAATGATCTCATAAAGCTTTTTGAAAACTAATCCTGTCGGAGACAATAGTATTACTATTACTAATGGCAGTTTGTGTTATTATTTAATTACATTAAAATTATTTCAAGGTATTTGATGAATCAGATTAATGACAGCACATTTTGGAACCATCACTACTTTCTTATCAGTGGGAATTAGGGAGAGATGATAACACTGGCACAAGGCTCTAGAGCAGAGGCTTTTGCAGAAAACAACATTCAATTAACATAGGTATTCAAAGGTAACTGAGCAATGTGTAAGTCTTAAGAGCTACACAAACAAAAGTGTGCTAAAATGAATGCAGGACATATGGCTAAGGAGACTAGAATGTCTAAAGTCTTAATGATGTGTGGTGCTACTTCCAGCATGCTACTTCCTCCAAGTAGGCACACAGGGTTCACTACTCCAGTAGTCTCTGCAACCAGAGTAGTGTATCTCTGCAACCCTAAGTACTGCTGCTTGTGGTCCCCTCACTTAATTTTAGGGATTGCTGGAACCCCTCCACAGGCTATGCAGAGACCACTGAGGTGGTGCTGATTGCTTTTCACTGTCCCTGGAAGGAAGTTAAGGTAGCTGCACTTGAAGGTGTGAATGGTGAGTCTCTCTGGTACTCATTGCTACAGTGCCCTTTCTCATTATTAATATCTGAGCAGCCTTTTTCATCACGATAACCTGCTGGGAGCAAGCTTATTGTCAAAATGATGCATATAACTGTACTTGCATGTGGCTTCCTTCCAGGGAGGCTCTTGTCATCTTAATTGAAATTCACATTGTACAGGAGTAGTCATCATCCCCTTTTCAATCCCACGTGTTTAATATGGGAATTATATCTCCCAAAACACATCTAACCATATTTTGTGTTTTTTGAAATGCCTGGCAACCTGAAAATGGGATCTATCAAAAAAGCAGTAAAAAGCAATGATATTATGAAATCAAGTCTACAATTTACCCTACATAAATACAACCACCTTTGTTGAATTTAAAATTAAATGCTACTCTTTAGTTGTATTAATTTACTAATTTTTTCCCCTGTAGAAATTTCAAATACTAATTTCAAAATGGGATATTAGTCTGTTTGGGGGAAATAGATTTAAATACTCAAATATTTAAAATCAGAGGGCTGATCTGTGTTTAATACACAGTCTGACTGCAGACAGGAAGCTTATATATAATGAAGTACCACTGCTAAATAGCGTTGCTTAAAGACAGTGAGGGAGAATAAGTACACAATTCTTTTTGTGCGTTTTTGAACATAAAAATACTGAGGCTCAGCTTATTCAGTGTCAATGGAAACAAATAAATCTTACAGTCACAAAGAAAAACATCTTTTGAAAATATAACATACTTGGTTGAAATAATTCTTGGTGAAGTAGCCCCCTAAAACCATAGGGTGGCATTTTAAAAAGTGAACATTATGGCTTTGCTAAATCACTTTGGCAAAGTGATTTTTAAGGCAAACCTATACATAAATTTGGGCATTCAGAGACACAGAGGACATAGCAACCTCTAAACAATTTAAGACATTAAACTGGTCATCACAAAGGCTGGTTTAGGTTCATACTAATGGGAATTGAAGCATGTTATTATTGTTGATTTCAGTGAAAATATGTAAGTCCTATAGCCTTCTCTCCCTAAACAACATCTTTAGCAATTCAAGCACCTCTTTAACTCCTAGACCTTTCTAAAAATAAGCTTGGAAACCTTGACTCACACACAGGAACACACATCACAGAGGGTGACAAGATGCAGCCCAGATGCATACAACAACATGCACATTGTGCTTGACAGGGTTGTGCTGCTTCTGAAAACAGCTTCTAATTTCCAATGTTTTATAGATATAAGGCAAAACAAAATCAGCATAAACTGTGTTGATTAACTGTCTAAAACTTAAATGCAGTGTCTCAGTGTAGATTTTCCCTGCTTGTAAATCAGCCTCCCGAGACCTTTAAATTATTTAGGATCTTTTAGAAAAGATAGAAGTTAATTGTGGCTTTTCCTTATCACTTTCAATTAGCAAATTAAAAAGTCTTAACTGGAACAGTTTCCTATAACTTCTATTTAATCCTGACTCAAGTGTTCTCTTCAAGTAAATAATCCAGTCATATAACTGTGAGAGTTAATGAAAGAAAGATGATGCTGTCTTTCAGCCTCAGCTCTCATGTTATTTTGCATGGATGAATCTCTGACCCTAATAAGCACAAACATTCCTACAGACTCGCTTATGTGCTTTCCTTTTTTTAATGAGGAGTTTCTATTTTGCATGCTATTAATGTAATTGTTAGGAAGATGCAAGTTTTAAAAACTCAGAGAGATGCTTAAAGGAGAATCTTAACCTGTAAAGGTATAAAATCTCTACAGTTCAAGTGTTTAATTATGTAAAGTTATAGAAGCCTTTCAGGTTAAGATGGGGGGCTTCAGGTTAGAGTGCTGGGCTTTATTTGCAGTTGTGCTGTTGAATAATTCTCTATAGTTGAGCAAGTCAATTCTATTTGCTTTGCTTTATCTATCAGTAAAATAATCTTCTTAGTTATATTGAGAAGGATAACTAGTCTCATTAAACAGAACAGAATAAAATTTTAAAACGAGAGAAAATAAGGTATTTGTTCCATTCCATCATTTGGGAAATGTTTTATAATTTTTTAATATGGTTTGACATTTAGAGACACTGTGCTTTCATGTGCTACAGATCTTTTATTCAATTCTCAACCCATGGAAATTAAACTGTATATTCTTAGCTCATAAAAAGGACAGAAATATTAACTCGGTTCAGTTAAGTAGCAGTATTTTCTTTACTACGTCTTTAGAGAAGAAAAAATATCAGTTCTCAGTAAGAAAACATCTTTAAATCACTAGTATTAAATTTTTCCTGCTGTTATGATTACAAACAGAGCCACAGGGAAACAAACGAAAGATTTCTCCCTTCTTTCCATGTCTATCAGCAAGGTCTGAAACTTAGTATCTAAGTCACAGAAAAAGCTCCCAAAGTATAAAAAGACAATTCCTATGTATTTGTTTTTAATTAGTGGTGAAGACTGGAACCGGGAGACTAGAAAGGTATCTGACTATTTTTAATGGGTTTGTGTCTGAGGAGTTTGGCCAGGGCATTCAGTTATCTGGTATGGGGGGGTTGAGGTGGACCATGACCCCCAAAATTGAAGTTTTACCTGATGTCTGCCTCAGAGGTTGCCATTCACCACTGACACTGGCTACAGCACTTACTGGCTAGATACAAGGTGGGATTGATGGTTCTGACTATCTCATGAAAATTCAGTCCACACAATAACTTTCTTGTTTGAAATGGTCCTTTCTGTGAGACACATTACTGTTTTCAGTATATGTAAGAACCCTCTCAAATATCTTGTTCTGATCTCTCAAAATCCCCTTGAAACAGTTCTTCCAAAATGATAGAACACTAAAACTCCAGACACAATGTTCAAATTCTTCTGAGCTTTGGGAGAAATTTAAACCTGCATTTTTAATATTGCCTCCATATCTGATTCAAGTATACTCAGAATAAATGACAAAAATTTGTCAGAAGGTGTCGCTCTGCATAGGAGTGCTACAGTAACAAGTTAATGGAGCCATTCACTAATTCAGATCTTGTCCAAAGTGGTGAAAGTGACAATTATTACCTGACAACTATTTAAAGGCCGCTATGAGAAATGGGTTTGGAGATTTCACTTTCATTCTTGTGGACAAGTTTCCACATCACAAAAATCATCACTCCATCTGTCACAGTAATTGCTAGACTCTTGGCTCATCAGAAAAACCAAGAATAAATTTAACCTGGAGAAGAAATTACTCTTTTTACCCCAAGGGTAAAGCTTAGAAATTAAATATTACTGTGGAGGCAGTAATAAAGATACCCTATGGCTCCCCATGCTCCACCTGTTGGGAGAAGAATCGCTTCCAGGGTTGTAACTGCACAGAAAAGAGCAAGAAAGCTTTCTGGTTAGGGCAAAGAGCTCGGAACTGAGAAATTTGCCTGTGTCACTGACGGGTTGTATAACCTTGGAAAATCAAGACTTTCTTTCAATTTTGTCCCATTATGAAATAGATGATGTGTCCACAGACACCGCCAGCAGCCCTTGGACTTAAAAGATATTTCCAACAGGTGGAGATATGCAACATTTTTTGCATTATATAAAGAAAGAGTGATCATTAGTACTAAGTGGAGTGAAAGAAAGCAGGTGGGATCTCATTAGAGCAGTGCAGTTTGTCAGGGAAATGTGAGACAATTATAACAACAATAATAATGAATCTTCCCTCAGCCCAGCACTAGTCTTGTTTTGCATTACAGTTATCCCAGTGGAATAATGTAGCGCTGACTCAAGTCCTCAGATTATTTTGTATTTAATTATCACCATTTATTTTTGTTGATATAAGCTCTCTATGTAGATTCTTGCCAATATGTCCTTTGCAGTCCATTTTGTCAGGTAAGGTCTGACTTTGAACAGGATATATCTAAAAATGTGTTTGTGATATAGAAATCAGGAGGTAGCAGTCTCTGAGTCTGTGCTAGGCCAACGATAGTGCAGGCTTATTTGAGGGCACTGTTGTGGAAGGCATTACAAAACTGAATGAGTTGTTTAAACTTGTAGTTTAAACTTGTAGTTGCTGATTTCACAGCACTTTACTTCCTCTGTCCAAAAAGTATAAAATACTAATTAATGGAATAGTCAGAAGCATAAAAATACTTAAGAAAAAACTTTCTGATGTTTACTTAAAAATTTAGGTTTTTTGCTTTTTTTTTCTTGTAATCTAACCCCCTAAATATGTAGCCTTCAGTGCGATCTAAATATGACTTCAAAACTTAAAAATTTCTGTTGTAGATTCTACTTCAGTTCAGAACATACATTCAGAATTAGAAGGATAATTTATGTTATCCCAGGGGACTAAGGTTGTGTCTGTTTGCAGTCAGTTTCTCCCAACTCCAAAGCTTCTTTAAGAGCTGTATTTTTTTTTCATATGTTAGTTCAATGTTTTAAAAGTGTATGTCTGCAGGAAGTAACAAAGCTTTACTATGGAGGAAAAAAGAAATGTTTAAGAACATTGGCTCATTACTGGAGGCATTTCAGACGCCTACTGTGCAGCTCTAAGGTTGCAGTATGAAGGACGTTGGGACCTGAACCAAAATCCTTGGGAGTTTGAAAATACTGAAACCTAGTTTTTGAACTGAAAAAGTGAAGGGGGGGGGGGAGATTTAGAGTTAAAATTTTGGCAATGTAATTTATACTTTTATTGTACTTCAACATAGTTTCTTAAGTACCAGAGCAATTAGACTGTATTACTTTAAGCAGTACCGGTTGGTCAGGCGACAGGGAATGCAGGAAAAGGGATGCTTAATTATTACACACAAATACAGGGGCAAAATCCTGAGCTTGAGTTTTTGGGAAGAAACATTGAAAAGCCCAGAAGAAAACTGACCTTGATAAAACATATGTATTTATGCAGAAGCATTCAGTGCCAATTTGCAGTAGTATGACAAATGGACGTGGAAGTTCATCGAAAGCTATAGTCATTATATGCTGCTGTATCAATATAGAGTCTCTGGAAAAAGGTTTTCTTTTTGTTTTGCTAAGAAAGAAATTTAAAAAACTACACATTAGGTGTGCAGAAAGAGTTACAAGCTCTAAACATCCCTGAATTTTGTGAATGTCTAGTTATGCAACTGACCTTTTTGTGTTGAACTCAAATTTAGCCAAGTTGTCATTGTAAAATTGTATGTAGAATTTGTTAGTGGTTTGGGATTTTAAAGAATTAATTCTTTAAAAGGTTTTTATTTCATTATTAAAGAACAGCATTAGAAGCAGCTAGCTTATCTGATTATTTTTCTTTAAAATAATGCTTATATTGCATAAAACTACTGAAAAAGCAAGGTCAGTGAAAGATGTTAAAATACATTTTTTAGCTGACAAAGGGAAGAAGAAGTTTTAGTTTGACTTTCAAAATTGAAATTTCAATACTGTTAAGGAAATAGAGGAGCAGAAATGTTACGGTCCCCAAGGTGATGCATAGACAGTGTCTTTTTCTGGAGTATTTCCATACTCCACAGAGAAAATGCATAATTCCACAGATAATTGGAGGTGCTTGGAGGTTCTTGCTGTGTCTTTTGAGGATCACTATAGTTCTTTCTTTTATGCTGTTGAAATCACTACACTGATGAAGTGGAGAGCAGGGAAAAGAATACAGCTCTACAGTGTGAGAGTACATTTGTGTATATGGATTTGCATATCAAAAATTGCTTTTTATTTGATTACACTGATTTCTGACATAAGAATTCTCAATATCAGTGACTTTCCTAAAAAGCAGACTGGAACCATCATAATGTGTTACACTGTGTAAAGAGAAAGCATATCAGCATGTGCACCTGAAGTGCACTGCAGCACACATGGGTGGAATACTCAATGCAGAAGCCAAATATCACTTGCCACTACTCACTGATAGTATGGTGCACTTGTGCAGCCCAGTGCAAGACCACAGTCCTGAGCTGTTCTAGCCAAGGTAGGTTAGCTGATGAAGCAGTCTAACCTGTGTTCAATAAATGCCCACATCGATTACAGCTGACTTGGGTATAATCAGCAACATGTGTAGACAGTTCAGTTACTGAACTGATGCAGATTGCATTAACTTTAATCAGAACTGTGAGCCTATTCAAAATACAGTGACTAAGAGTTGCAGGTAGGAGACCTTATGTAGTACCTGTGGCAAGAGCATGGCTATACAGGCTTGATTGGAAGTAGAAGTCATATAGGTTTGGTTGGAATATAAACTCAATGCTGTCTTTGTACCATGCAGAAGAGAATTTGATTTTGACATTTCAGATTCAGCAGTGTGAGTGAATGTTGGCAATTTTTCATATCAAATGTTTACAACAATTTCCTATGTTGTACTATTTTAGTCAGAATGTATACAAATTCTTGTGTTACAAAGACATCCAAAGTAAGTGATGAATTCATGAGTGTCATTGAAATCACAGGTGCTGTCTAGGATCTTGAGGTTCAAATGACTGAGTTTCCTCTGGTTAGTATGTCCACAGCATTTAGAAAGGGAAATATGCAAAGAGGGAAATTTACTCGTGATGGAAATTTTAGGGGTTTTTCCTAGTTGATTTTGCCTGGTTCCCCAGATACTTTTTGTAGTCATCACTCAACAATTAACATTCACATTGGTGTGCCATGGATTACAGAATGGGTCTTTCAGCTAGGGTACTCTGAGGTTATTCTTTGGAATAAAAAATCCAAGATTTACACCATGCTGGCAATGATAAGAACACAGGAATCTTGGTCAACTGATTTCTTTTCCTAGGCTTTCCTATTTTTTTTTTTATACGATCTTGTATGATACCATAGTGATTTGAATTAATTACAGGAAAGGGGTAGAGTTTTGTGTTTTGACAAAAGTGGGATTATGTAGCAGGTGTCCACAAAGGAAGATCAGTACAGTACCAAAACTAAATCATATCTCAGCAAAGAGAAGGAGAATTACATGACTTTGTTAGAGCTAAACCAAGAATAAACATGCCAATAAAATATTATAAGCAGGTCTCATGTCAAGGCTGACTCACGACCCGCATGACATCATGGTTCGTAGCATCTTAACAATTATTTCTCAATGTATTTGAATGTACTACTGTGCATCCTTCATAAAAAATAACATCACATGGCAAATAAATTCTTAAAAGATTAGTACATCTATTTGCTGTTGACTTTAATCAAGCCACATGGACTGTTGCTGAGGAATTAACTTTAAAACACAATGCTGCAATATAAATTTTGGGTTTAAGTAAACACTATATAGTAAGAGGTAGGATTTTTATAAAAATTATTGCAAATATGCTCTTCACTAGGATAGAATATGTTGTAATGTTTCCACATTGGATTTCTTTAATTTTGTCCATATATAGCTTTCATGTTTACGTTTCAAATTTTCCAGTTCTGCTGTTCTTGCATTACAACTTTTAAATGAAAAAATCAGTTCAGTTAGTGTCAACTAAGAGAAATACAACATTGATGCAACTTAGAAAATTATAGGATTTCTTCAGCTTGGACACAGAAATGGTAAATAGCACAAATTAATTTTAGTCTTGTCTACCCTAATATTATTCCAATCATTGTTAGAGTGTGGACATGTCATTTATCTTTGTTTTCTTAGAGACAGGGCACTGGCAAATGGAGAGAGGTCTGAGAGGAAATCCTCAGTGAGGCTAGGAAGTTTCATAGTCGCTTGCCAAAAGGAACAGCAAAGAACACAAATCAGGAATACCTTGTGCAAATTCAAATTTTAGTAATCAACATATTCATTTAAATCAGTGAAATTATCTTTTTGCAAATTTGAGAGAGCCTCATTTGAGTTATCAATCAGTGGAAAAAAAGTGGAAGCTACCATTTGACTCCGGAATATTGGTTCACAGGCTGATTAACCAATACGCAGGAATTTCATAGTATTGTAAAGACCCTTTATACTTCTAACAAGAAAAACATAGGGAATTAAAATAGGTCCTAATAAATTTATTTTAAATTATATTAGCATTTCATCACTCAAGGCTTAAACCAGTCTCTATGTAGGGAATAAGAAGAGGTGCAATGTGAAAGGTGTAGAATGTCTCCAGGCCTGTCTTTGGCCCAGAAGAAAAAAACAGCAATTAAACTGCTACACTTAACCTGGGTACAAAAAAGTGTGTTTTAAATCCAGAAGTAACAAGTGTTTGGGTTTCTTGATGTATATTTACCCAATTTGAAGAATTCCACTGTTAAAAAATATCATTATTTAAACAGGTTTTTTCTACAATTGTAGACTTCCCTGATAAGTTGGAAGAGAGGCATAGCTTGGAATAAAGTAGTGCATCAAAGGAATTCTAAACACAAGAGCTTATTGCCATGGAATTTCCTGCCAATCTAGTGAATTCTAGATTTGAAAATATGGATGACCATCCAATGCATGGGTTTACCCTCCATCATTTTTTGTATCATCTAAGAAATCCATGTTTCATCTGTTAAGTGTTCAAAGATTTCAGGGTATTCATAGGTTTTAAGCAGAACTTGTCCTTCAAAAATAACTCATGGAAAACTGAAACAAAATGCTGCAATGCTAGCTCAGTTTATGTGCACAGGATAAATATGGACACAAGATACTCATCTCCAAAAATAGCTTCCTCACATGGCTATTTCTTTTTGCAGTGCTAAATGACAATGAAATTTGAGTTTTAGTGCTAGTTAAGGTTAGATGAGTTGCTGGTATAAATCCAGCTGTGACCATTTGTATTGATTGATTCATGTTTCCTTGTGCTTCCCTGTATGTCTGTTATTTAGATGTTTTCTCTTAAGCAGCAGTATTTTAAATCTGAGTGTACCCAGTGCACTTGGTTCTCTCCAAAACATTTGGGAATCAAAGAAAAGGTACTTGTAGAGAGAAATGATTAGTTGGTAGCAGCAAAGAGAGACTTACTTCTAGATAAAACTCTTTATCTAGTAAATGAAACCTGAAAGTAGAAGAACCATGGCAGTATCTTCACAGTAAAGTTACCTTGAAAGAACCCAAGAACCTGGGGTTTACTGGTTGACTGATGAGAAGGTTGTAATTATAAGATATTATCTCTAACCTATAACAAATACTTGAAAAGTTTAGTGAAGGAAACTCAGGCTGTTGTTCAGGACTTATGCTAGTAAGTATCATGGTGACGTTAAATCAGTTCCCAGAAGGATCACAAATTGACTTTTTATCAGCTCAGTCATGTATAAGCGCTTGCTAATTTTGCAAATCTTCTAAAACCAGATTCCAGTCAAATGATTTATCTATCAGGTTTGTAACTAAACAGTTCACCTTAATGACTACCACAGGCTTAGGGTAAAATTCTTCATAAATTCCTTTCACAGTTCTTTCCTAATTAGCTAAATATCTCTTCAAAGATTGAATTTAACAAGCACTTTTAAATAAATGGTGGTTTATATGGGAGTTTAGGAGTATAAGGATTGACATAATGGAACATATAAATAATCTATCTATCCCATCATTCATCTAATCCAATCTATGGCCCATAATCAAAGACAGGCAAAATTAATTACTAATTTACTTGGATAATATTACAGTGATCTTCTATGGGAGATGCTTATGCCTGACACTCCCACTGTGAGTAACCCCAGAATGAGAAAAACTAATAGATTTTTAATTTTTTTTTCATATTAGCTCTAGTGTATACTTCATCCTTAGACCTCAAGGTGTAAAACAGTGAACATTTCCCATGAAACGCTGAGTAAGTCCAATTTCTATCAAATTAAAAAGATTCATGATTCATATATATTAGATTACAAACAGAAGAGCTTAAACTGTTGAATTTCCTCACTATTCACCTTTCCTTTTGACAATACATTATTTATACTTCTGCATTTTCAAATTACTATTCCCTGCTGTTTATCTGTATTCTGTTGGAATGTTGTTTGTTTATGTGTGTTACGTTATTTCTGCATTTGCTTTTTCTCTCTGTGTATTTTTCTAGGATTTTTTGTTCTGTGTTTGGTATAGCTGCAAATGCACACTTGCATGCTGGGCTGCTTTGAATGACAGAAAAAGTGAGACTAAATAGCAGCTTATGTAGGATTACTTCCTCACATCTGCTATGTTAAAAAAAAAACACATTGAACCCATATTCCTAGCTTGCACAGAGATAATGTATATCCAAATAGGAGGGATAACATTATCAGAAGGTATCACACAGGTGCCGTAAACACAGTACCAGGAGTCACTGCAATATCGAGTGTGCTGTTCTGATGGATTTTACATCACAGTCATAAATTAATGCTCTTTCTGTTGTGATAGTTCTTTTTGTTTTAATGAACCACTTCTGTGGAAGCTGAATGTACTCCTTTTCTGCCTGTTTTACTGTGACAGTTACTGTAACTCAGTGCAATGCACATGTGAAAGTTAGTAAGCACAGAGGAAATAAACTTGTTCTTTTACAGAAACAATATTAAAACAAAGTTCTGTAGGTTTTTTTTATTATGCAAATATAATGATACAGAATCTCATGACAAAGAAATGTTTGTTTTAAATCATTTAAAGTAATTGTTATTTTTCATATGCTTTATCTTGAATGAGTAAAATGTACTGCAATGACTCTAGCATGAAAAAAATTTTATGTACTTGTTTTTCTTTGGATGGAGAGGGATAGAAACTTGGCAAATTAGTTTAATGGGTTGATGTTATTTTAAGTCTGTCATTAGACTTATTTATGATTTCCCTACTCTTTAAAAAACAAGCAGATGCAGTACAAAAGTCCTATGAATTATTATTCAAGTGTCATCTTCAGTGCTAAAAAAGTCAACCCTCCCTTGAAAAGAGAAAGCAAAGCTAAGCTTTTCTAGGCACCAAATGCAGTATTGCAAGATCAGTGTAACCATTAGGATATAATCTCTGTCCATTTTACTAATGACAAGATTGCTCTGACAGGGTTCTGTGTTAAAACCACATTATACTTTCTCTTTTTTGCATCCTGAACTGGAATTAGGTGTCTCTGATTCCTGAAGGGAATTCCTAACTTTAAATGAACTTCTATGGATTGTGGTGGAAAAGTACATGAAAATGTGAGGTCTTTCAGATTTTTCAGATGTCTGTTTAACCATTTGTTTTCTTATCCTCCTATTAAGTACATAGCTCCCATAAAATTGAATTTTGAACAAAAAAATAATCCATTTCATCCAGTTCTATTGACAATAATAAACCAGGTTATCTAAAAATTCTGGTCTTAACACTTTCTTAGACTCAAGACTTACTGGCTGTTAACATTTTAGTGAATAATTTACTAGTTTACGGTATTTCAGAATTTATGATGTATTCACAGACTATAGACAAGATGACCTTTTTCTTCAGACAATAAGAGCAATTTCCTTACTGGAAAACTTCCACAATAATTTCTTTTTATCCTTTTTTTTCCTTTTCTTTTTTGCCCACCAATGCAACTGTTAAATACACGTCTGATGTGAAATTTGGTATTTTCTGACGGCAAATCTTATATGACTCTTTCTATTGTGCCGATATGAATTTTCCTAAAACTGCTGAGATATTCCTTGATTTCTTATCAAAGTTTTGCCATTCAAAGTTCCTTAAAAGTGGATTATTTTTTTTCAAGTCCTTGCAAATGTCTTTCGACATTTGCTTAAGCTGGAAAGGAATATTGGTGTAGATACTTGTGTTGTTACAGAAAATCTATTGGGTTTCTGTGCAATAATATGCTTCATTATGGAAGAAATGCACAGCTCTAGAAATACATCAGATGTGGAGTTTCTGGGACAGTGGTAAGTGCTGTGTGTTGCAGCTGCCACAGAACAGTTACTGATGGAAATTGTGCTACGTACTCTCTGCAAAAGACTAATATATGTATGCACATATTCTTGCTTTTCATTTGTAATAGGAAAAATCCTGACTGTGCTGGATTTATGTTATCTGGACAGCAGATTCCCACATAAGCCACTCTATCCCTCTCCTCCTCAACTGGGCTGGGGAGAGAAAATATATCCTGGGTTAAGATAAAGACATGAATAGATCACTCACCAGTTACTATCAAAGGCAAAGCAGTCTGAACTGGGTGAAATTAATTTAATTTATTACCAATTAAATCAGAGTAGAGTAATGAGAAATAAAATCACTCCTTAAAACACCTTCCCCCCACTCCTCTCTTCTTCCCGTGCTCAACTTCACTCCCAATTTCTCTACCTCCTTTTCCTGAGCGATACAGGGAGATGGGGAATGGGGGATTGTGGTCAGCTCATCACATGCTGTGTCTGCAGCTGCTTTCTCACACTCTTTCCTTGCTCCAGCATGAAGTCCTTCCTAATGGAAACAGTTCACCATGAACTTTTCCAACTTATAGGTCCTTACCAAGGACTTCAATTCCTCACAGACTGCTCCAAACGCGTGTCCTTGCCATGAATCCCTTCCACAAGGTGCAGTCCTTCAGGAACAGGTTGCTGCAACATGAGTCTCCTGCAGAGTCACAAGTCTTGCCAGCAGACCTGCCCCAGCATGGGTTTTTCATGGGGCCACAGCCTACTCTGGGTATCTGCCTGCTCCAGTATGGGGTCCTCCATGAGCTGAAGGTGGACCTCTGTTCCACCATGGATCTCCATGGACTACAGGGGCACAGCTGCCTCACCGTGGTCTGTACCACGGGATGCAGGAAAATCTCTGCTGCAGTGCCTGAAGCTCCTCCTCCCCCTCCTTCTGCACTGACCTTGGGTGTCTAAAGGGCTGTTTCTCTCACAAATTCTCACTTTTCTCTTTGACTGCAGTCTTTTGCCCCTTCTTAAGTACACTATCCCAGAGGCACTACCACTGTTGCTGATGGACTTAGCTGGCTGGCACTGGCTCTGTCAGACATGCAGGAAGCTGCCAGAAGCTTCTCACAGAAGATATCCCTGTAGCCCACTACGAAAACCTTGTCATGCAAACCCAATACATATACATAAAATGAGTGAAAAGCCGAATAACTCCTTCCAGCCACATAGAATGACTGGAAGAAGCCAATGACTCTTTCCAATGCCACAAACTTTGGCACTCAGCCTCTGAACTGTTTCAACGTGTTCAGATTGTTTAGTGTCTCCAGACAACCTCAATAGAAATTTTTTTCTAAAGTGCACCTTTCTTTCTATCACAGAAGACCTGACTGATTAAAGCATTTTTCTGTACTGTACTATGTGTTTTTCTTTAGGGAAGATGTTTTCTTTTTGCCCAGTAAGAGTGGCTGTTGTTCTGTCACAGAAATCAAACCGTCTCCAATTGTCTTACACCTTGTGCAATTCATTGGAGTGGTAATGCTTGGAAAGCACTATTGCCAAAGAGAATTAGGAGTGATAGTGAACATTAAATGAGGTACAACATTTAAGTATAGCAGCTTGGCAGAAAACCTTAGTGATATTGAACTACATAAGCATCATGTCAAAGAGTAGGAAGGAGGGTGACAGGTGCTTTCTCCGTGAGGACCTGAAAACTCAGCATTGTATCAGGCCTGGTACCAGGTACTATGAGCTGTAGGCAATTGGGAGACCTTGCAAAGTGCATCAGGAAGTTTTTTGTCATTTCTAAATAAATGCTCTCTATTTAAATTCATGAAAGTAGAGCTATGTCCTCTTCCACAGCTGTAATAAGAACCAACCCAAGTTGTTTTGTTCATGGATTATTTCCATCCAGTATTGCTTAAGCAACTAAGAATGTTGGATTTTCCTTCTTCTACCATTATCCCTTTTTTTTTTTCTACAGACCTGCACGTTGTTCACTTCTTGCAAATACTTTGGCATTTAAACTTCAGTCCTCAGCTGGTATAATTTTCAAACTAACTTCAGAAGGGAGTATTTAATCTCCCAGAAGGAGCTTTATAGTTCCTCATATTCATTACAGTATCATAAATAATAATGATAACTATAATAACAACAATAGTAATATTATAACTGAGAGGCTGGTAGGAAGACTTGAGATTACTTTTTTCTAACCGTAATAGAGTGTCTTGGAATGATGTGTAGAGTTAGGCACCCCACTTCTAAAAACCCGAGTCTGTCCAAAGTAGGAGATGAAGATATGAACAAGGAACTTAGTAAGTTAAAAAAAAGATGGAATAAATGGTAGGAGTTTAAAAAAAAAATTTAAAAGGTAGGTTATAAAGTAAATCAGTATCTAACAGTGACATCTAGAACAGAAGAACCTCCCAGAGAAGCAAGGTACCATGTCTGATTGATTAAAACAGTTCTTAATGATTCTTAAAATTTCTTCCTCTTCAGTTTGTATCAATTTCTCACAGCATTTCTTCTAATGGTTTGCACTTGGTATGCCTGGTTTACTCAATGCTTTGTTCTTCACAGTACTGTGTAAATCTGTATTAACCACACGGGAACTTTACACTACATGTGGAACTGCATCAAAAGTATATCCTGTCCACTCTACTCCTTTAAACAGCATTTCTAATTACTTTCATTTCCCCTCACTTCATTCCAAATGTCTTCAGCTGTATTAAGTACTATAGTCTCAAGATGAAATAAAAGTTCCTCTCAAGTAAGCATACTTTTTATATTTGAAAGGTTATCATTATCTCCTGCAGTTACCTCAGCCATAAGGAAGTAGTTTTGAAGTCAGTGATGTTTCACCACTTTGAAGATAGGCACTGACTTAAACACACCGCTAACAAAAGTGGATAATTAGCTTTATTCCAGGAGCTGAAGCATACTTATGAGTCACAGTTTCACCTTGCATTCTTCCTTATTGTTTTATGATGCTAGTTTAGGGCTGCAATAACTCAAATATTTTAAGTTGCAGAGTGTAGCTAGCCACTTCTGTGTGAATACTGTTTGGGGAAGGGAAGGAGGCAAGGAAGGAAGAAAAGGAGTGACAGCCTAATCTTTCATTTTGTTTCTTTTCTGTTTTCCACTGGATAGATATTTAGCCTAGCAATGCTATTTGTAGAATAGACGTACAGATGCCATTTTAAAAATTGAGTTATATTGCTAAAATCCTTCCTGCATGTGCCTGTGCATGAAAACCACATTACATCTCATGTCTGGTTTTGTTACCTGAGGGTGATCTGAACCTAGCAGGGTTGAAAGTCTTATTCTCTGAAGTTTCCTATTTATGTCTGATAGGAGACTGTCTGGTTAGTTTGACACTTCTAATATGGGTCAGTAACTGTCAGTACTGGATATTATCAAGCTGTTTGTAGCTGAGATAAAATTAATACCAAAAAAAGCAATCTCTGGTCTTCTAATTAATCCCATAGGAGTGCAAAAACTCATTTAAGTTAGAAGTTTAGCTGTTGGCAGCATCAGGAAAATCTGGTTTCACTTGATTGAGCTGAATTAAAACTCCACATTAATGGTATTAAAGCATGTCGCCTTCTTAAACTCTTATATCCATCAAAGCAAAGGCTTAGAAGCTTTATAAACAACTGCAGTGCTACCTTCAGTCCTTGACATAAGAAACAACATGCTGAGAATGCATCATAAAATCAAACAGTATTACTCTTCCCTTTACTGGTCTCCAGTGGAATTTTTCCAATATTGTATTATCACTCATTTTTCTTTTAGTATTGTGAATAACAAAGAATAACTCAGAGCTCTGGTTTTATGGGGTGGTTTTGGTTTTTGTTTTGGATTTTTTTTCCTGCAGAGAACATATTGATAGACAAATGGAGTTTGTATACTTTTCTTCTTTGTGGCAGTTTCAGAATTGGGACCTGAAGAATGCTGCTCTGCAGCCAGTGTTCAGAGAGGTCTCTACCCAGTCTGTGCCACTGGCTGCTTCGCTGCTTCTTTATGAGAAGCTGCAGGTCAATTGATTTAGGAAGCAAATAATTTTTGAGCTGTCAGTTTTGACTAGTCAAAATAAAGATATATGAAAACATAGGGTTTCCTGAATCAGGGCTATAGCAAATAGAGGACAACTGTTCTTTGTTGATAGCAGTGGGGTTGGGAGAGGAAAACTAAAGATTTTTA
>JAWWLV010000001.1:33783256-33809575 GCA_035041135.1 Platyrinchus mystaceus
TCTACTGTCAATGCAACAGGCAGACTTTGGGATGAAGTGAGTGTCATTCAGTCTGATTGGTCTTATTGGTGGTTTGTCAATATTTTTGCATTATAGAAGTTTAAAACACATTAAATATTTCCCTAACATGACTGTTTCATCCCAGACAGAAGTTTCACTGGCATACTGTGTATTGGTGAAAGTGTCATTTGGGAAAGGAAGGTGGTAGTTCATGTGGTCCCTACAGGGGACCTCCAGTTTCAGCATCATCCACACAGCAAAAGTGCCTTCAAAGCATCCTTGGGCCAGAACAGAGTTGAAACTAAGGAGACTGGCTACTCACCTTTTTTTTACTGAAATACTTATTGATATTATTATTTTCATAATAAATATTTAAAAAAAAATGTGGACACCAGGCTGCTCTGTTTTTAGTATTTAATGAAGTCATGAAATGTCACGTCTTGCCTAAGAAATAAGTTTAAAAGAAAAAGCAACTTAAACACATTAAGAAAGAAAGGTTGGATTCTTTGCTTCCAGTTTTGTCCCTTATTATTAATTTCTAATCTCATTCTTTGTTCCTTCACTCTTATGAATTGTCTTACAAGAATAGTATATTTCCCTTGTCTCAATGAACTAAAATAAAATGGAATTAAGTTAAAATTGGTATTTTACAGAATGTGAGATTCTTTTCTTCAGGGAAAATCTCCAATTGGATAACCACTTGTGTCAAGCAATGATTAAGCTGTGGTTTAGAATTTTAGGTGTCATTGTATTCATGATGATACCTTAGAAGGCATAGGCTTGTATCAAGCATCAAACTTGATTTTTATAATTATGTACAAAAAAGTAATTTTCATCTCACCAGTTCTGAGTTATTTTCACGAAAGAAGGGGAGCCTTTATTTGAATGTTGTGTCACAGATCCCTAGGACTGGAAAAAGTTTTTGAATGGGTGGAATATTGCAGATAGCTGAGCCCCTCGCTTGGAAGGAGTGGGTTGTGAGGTTCCTTGCACAGCTTTGCATAGTGATGTAGTCATTCCAGTGAGGGATGCTGATGACATCTAGTGCTTAAGAGATTTGGTAATTTTAGGAGAATACTCAATTGAAATCATTGATATAATTCATACTTTTAATGAGATTACATTACACAATAAAGCATCTGATGAATGGAAAATATTGCTATTTTACTCTTTTTTTCACTCCATCATTGAAATGTGTTTTGTTTTCCCAAGATCTGCTTTTCCCTGTGAATATTCTTCTTTTGACAGCCTGTCTGGATAATCCTTTTGTTAATTTGCTGCTTCTTCTTGCCCCAGTCATAACAATACTGTGTGAGGGGAACTAGATGATCTTCAGAGCCCTTTCCAACTCAAGCCTTTCTATTATTTCTATGATTTTATAGCTACCAAGCAGATGTGGTGGCACAGCATGATTTCCTAAGTGGCTGAGGAGAGTTATTAGTGAGTTTTGTGTACCTTACCCTTCTGCTGAGATGTTGCACACCTTGTCCTCTGAAAGGGATGAATATCCTCTTTTGGAAAATCAGGATTTTGAAGTGCTTTAGACTGGACTCCCAAAATCAAGTAATTTAGTGCTCCTAATCACTTCTAGAAATGCTGTTTGTTCTCATTTCAGTTCTGTGTTTCAACAATAAATTTCCTTAGAGAGATAATAAATAACATTTTCATCAACATATCTAAATAGAGATAAAATGTTTTAAACAATAATAATTAGCATTTATAAAAGGTTGTCCATTTTTTTAAACATATGCAAATAGTGAAATCCAGTAATAAATTTATGAGAGTCCAGTCAGTACCAGCTTTAGATCTTGATAGGTCTATGTTGAGAAAGGTAATTTGTTCCATGTTAAAGAAAAGTGTGTGATGTCAAACAGAGATATTTTATAAAAGTCTAATTGTTTTTACTAATTCTGTAAAGGCTATTGTGAGTAGCAGGTGACAAAATTTTTTGTCTTTATTCATCCATTATGCAAAATATTTAGAAACAGAGAGGTTTTGCACAGTGCCCTGTGTTAAGTATCAGTCATCCAAGGTTGTTGAATTCATCAGTAAAATGCAGCATCACTGTGGGACCTGGGAGTATATAACAGTGATCAGACCAGTCCCTTTCCTCATTTTGAATGTTTGTGCAGGAGCAATAATTCACTGTTCTGTAAATTGCTTTGGTGAATGTAGTCCCTTTTTTTTCTTTAACTTGCAGCATCTGAACAGTCACATCCCAAGTGCTTACTACTCAATATGGCTTGGTGATAATCTTCAGTTTCTAATTCTGTAGATAAATGGGAAATTATTTTTTAGTATGTAGCAGCTGAAAGTCCTACCATTATTGCTCTTGTAATTCTGCTTATTTGAAGCTGATCAGAGTTACATAAATAAATTTGCTGTAGTAAAAATACAGGGCAATGCTGAAATCTTTTTTTGTGAAAAGAAAAAAGCTTTCAGAATTCAAGACAGTTTGGGCAGGTGTGCTTGGATGGATATTTTGGCTCTGGTTGTAGAAGTTACGCTGTAGCTTGAAAACAAGAAGAGATGGCTTAAAAGCTTTAAGGCAAAGTGCCATATCAACTGTCAATCCTCTGCTTCCATTTCCTAAAACAACATTCCTTTGAAAACCGTAACACTACACATTTGTGAAATAAACCAAATTCCTCCATCAAACCTTTGATTGCTACCTTGCCATGCTTTGTTAATAGATTTTTCCCCCCACACAATATGTAGCATCTGTTGCAAGGATATGAACTGTTTGTTTTAAGTCTTACTGTGGGTTTGGCATCAGCAGCACAGCTCGGGCACAGCTTTTCCATTCTCCTCTTTAGAACAGACCGTGATGTACAATGTGACTAGAGGCTTGTAACATACTTTGTTGTCCCTCCTCTCTGCTGGGTTTTTGTTCCTTATACCAGCCATATCCTTGCATCTATTTAGCTTCAGGGAATAAAATTTCCAAGAGTCAAGTTGCACAGGGAAAAGGTGGAGGAGTTATGGCTCTGCTGTGCCACTTCTGACTCATGCGTACAGGGGAGAAATCAAGGGGGGGAGGCTGTTCCCTTCCTTATTAATTTTGTGTGGGTCACCAGTACGGGAACATGAGGATATATGTTCCCTTCCAGGTCTGGAGAGGAGAAAGACAGAGGAAAAACAACAATCTAAACTTTAGATTTTTAAAAATGCATAAACACTATTTAAAAAGGTAGTTTAAAGTACACATCCTAAATAATTTTCAAGATGCAAACCTAATGTGAAATTTTAACTAATATTCTTAAAATATTCTGCAATGTTTGTCCAACTCAACTACTATTCTGTTCACACCATGATGCCAGAAACTCATGATACTCCTGAATATGTTTTGTTATAAAACAGATGAAAAGCTCTGTAGCTCTTCTTCATAGGGGAATATACTTTTTCAAAAACTTCCTAAAACCTTCTCAGAGTAAGGATGAGTACAGAAGTTTACTACCATGAAACACGAGCACAACGGTGACAACAAGAAAAAGCAGGAAGCAGCAGATCTTTTGTTTGTCCTGTGGCATGAGAGCAACTCTGTGTGCTATACATAAAAAATCACATCTTTTCTGTCAGATAGTATTTGCTGTGCTACAGGATGAAATGCATGTAGAATAGATATGTTGCTCACTAATGTCAAATGAAGTAGCTTGTGTTGAAAATAAGGTGTGCTTCTTGTGAACAAACAGCTTGAGATGTATACAAAGCTTGAAAGCAAGACGAAGTCTGCAGTTAGTAGAATCAGGGATATAAAACTGACCTAAAGATTTATTTTTAATGTGTATTTGCATTATTAATACTGGGCCTCACTACGTGCTGTAACCATTTAAACTAATTAAACAATACACCCAGATGCTTCTGCTTTTTAATATTTTATTTAAACAGATTGTCTTGGATAAGGAAAACAATTTATTATCGCAAAACTGCCTTTGACTGATGCTGTGTTGTTATTCATTAATATTTACAATACTAGTATACAGTGGTACAAGACCTTAGTTAGCGCATATTGGGTAGTTTTAACACAGAAATTATTTTTTTATGTTTCTTAGGCATATCAGTATAACATATGAGAAAACATTAGACCTCAGGGTTTTCAATCAAAAAGACTTTTCTTCCACAGTCTGTATTTTGCTTAGAAAATGTAATGTTTTTTTCTAAATGTTGGGTCTGAGATTGATAAAATTCCATATGGAAAGGCTCAAGCTACTGAAAATATGATAGATCTGGTGTTGAAGTTGTATCCTGGTGCAATTCTAAGCACTGAATGTCCTCTTTTACTGAGAATTCTACCTGAGAAACACTGAGAGTTAGATTGATAACATCATCATTTGCTGTTTTACCTTCTGCTCTGTAATTAAATTTGCATTTTATGTTTAGTACATTTAACAGAACAATTAGCATTTAAGTTATTTTAAGTTACTAAACTCTGTGTGTGTGTGTATATATATATACTAAAAAAATAAATATAAAGGGGAATTATTCTCTTAATTGTCTGCTCTTAATAAGAAATGAAAGCTGATTTTAAAGAAGAGAGATTGTATGGTTGAGCCCTTTTCTGAATAAATAAGCACCGCCAAAGTCAAAATACTTGACACATGTAAAACAGTCTGATTGTTATATCTGTTTTGCCATTAGCTAAACTGCTAGAGACAATAAGAACATCGGAAACTTCTCTTTCTTTAACAAATGCTTTTCTTTATTCTCCCTTGGTCATACAGTCATTCCCAGCACAGCACTGCAACGCGTCCACCCACAGTGAGCTTGCAGCGGACCATTTCTGTGGAAGGGTAAGATGATTCTCTGTTGAAGCTGCCTGTAGAGCTCTCAAATACCACTGAACTACCCACATACACATAGCTGTTCACTAGATGTGGTTTTGCATACCGCAGTGTTTAAGTCTGTGAGATGAAGCAATAAATAGTTTCAAATTAGTGCTCATCCTTTCTGGATACTTACACTGAAAGGTATGGTTTTCATGGAAATGATCATATCTGTCATGGAGATATACTGGATACAATTTCTTCAATTCATCTCACTTGACTAGTGTTAATATTTACTGGTGTTAGCTGTAAAATGGTTCCCACTAATCATGGACATACCCAGTAAAGTCTTACTCTGTTTTCCTAATGTATGCATGAGTTTGTTTTGACAAAACAGTGTCCAAAACCAAGGATTAAGAAGTACTGATAGATAATATTAATCCTGTGCTGGTGTGTATCTGTGTATATGAATGTGTTAACTGTAGAAGCATAGCTCTGGGTACATGGCTGACTCAATTTTAACTAAAATAATTGGGTAAAATGTGAATAATTCACAACCACAGTTAATATTCTTGCATCTTTACAATATTAGAAATGCTGGTATTTAACACAGAAACACAGATTTTGTCTGCACTGACTGGCATAGTTTACATAAAATGTCAGATTTGTTTCTCCCCTCACACAGAAATGAGGAACTGTTCAAAATCTTTAGTAGGCAAGGGTAATAACTTGTCATTGGCCACTCTCAGGTCATCTTTCAAAGCATTTATTTCTTGTGATAAATATTGAGAATACGAAGTTTCCACAGAGGAATGATGTCATCTTGTTGTATTTTGGTTTCTGTTACAACTGTACTGTGGTGCAGTGAGAAAACAAAGTGGTAGATGTGTAAAATAATCCAGTGAAGCCTGAAATGGTTTTCTCAGAAGTCTCAGTTTTTTCTTTCTTATCTAGATGTAAAATCTAAGATGTTTAGTCTTTATTTAAAATATGTAAGACAGCGATGGTAATTATTCATTGAAAATTGGACTGAATAATGAAATTGCTACAGTAAAGGTGCATATGGCTTAAGGGCTGTCATCTGGAAGATAATTTTATAAATAAAGTCATCATCCAGCCATCTTCCTCAGAACAGAGCCAATTTTAAGGTAGATTAGGTTGCTGAGGTTCTAGCCCAGTGAGGTTGTGTCTATCACCAGATGTGGAGATGGCACAAATTCCAGACAACCATTCTCAGTGATTAAACACGCTCCTTTTGGATTTCTTTTCCTTTTCTCTCTAATCAACAGGGAGAGTCATAATAAATTCCCCTGTCTTTTCTTCAGATCAACTCATGAATAAATTGATATTTGAAATAAAACTGAACTGCAAGAACAAGTTTGGTGGTGAAAACAGTGATTTGTTAATCATTATTGAAAAAATAAAGAGGGGAAACCTAAAAAATAATTTGCTCAATTGAGATTTAAGGAAAGAAATTCTATTATAATGTCTCTGACTTGGTCTACTGGGCTCCATAGTTCAGGAGGCATCCTGTAGCTTTTAACTCCTACTGAAATTTGGAAATCAATCTGTCTACATGAATTTTTAGGTAAATCACAAAATCTGTGCTGGACACACAGACAACTTGCATATATTGTGTGTGAATCATTAGAGCACAGAAAATCTGCAATTGACACCACAGGTCTCCTGCTGTTCAGGGGGTAGAAGAATATCAGCTTGTAATTATTACTAATCAACTTACACGGAATCATATTTCATTTCACATAGGAAAGTGGGACTGTGAACCTATTCCATTGCTGAGCAGAAATGAGCAATCAGCTCAGCCCTAAATATTTCATTATGTTAAAACTTGCTTTATTCTAATATTTTTGTGGAGCCCATGCTGCTAAGTATGTTTATAGCTAACACAATTCTGAGGTCAAAATGAAGTTCTTGTCCTTTTTTAGGAACCATGTTTCCATCAGTAGAGTCCTGTATTTAGGAGACCCATTATATTGCTTTTGAGATACACTTTGTAAACAGCTGCTTTACCTGCAAGGCATCCCTGGCACATGCTGACATTTGTACCCTGCATGCTGGCTCTGTCTGACTGACTGTGGAGTCACTGAAGGGATATAATTATCGGGTCCTATGAATGAGAAATTAAATTTGGGAGAGTTAAAGAAATACAGAGGGAATTGCATTCACTGGCATTTAGTCCTTTCCACACTGTTGAATATGTGACAATTGAGCTTGTCAGAATAGATTTTTTGAAAAACTTGAATAGTTTTTTTCAATTAGGTAATGGATTCATACCTAAACCAATTATTTTTTTATTTATTTTTTTTAGAGTGGGCTTTTGTAGACTTCATGTACAGTAACAAAATTAATAGCAAGGTGGAAAAAATAAAGATGTCTTCAAAGTTTATTTTTTCTTTGTATTCAAGCCATATGTTCTTCAAAGTGTAATAACTGTACATGGGGTTTACAGATTTATTATGTGTACAAAGGCATGAACTTCAGGGGTGTTTGAGGTCATTATTAGTGCAATCTCATTAGTAACTTCCCTAATGGTTTATTTGCATGGTTTAAAACCCAAGAAAACTCTAATATTTGAATTCAAAAATATTGGGTGTTTGAGTTTTTGGTTTTAATGAACAACCTTAGCTGTAAGTATTTAAAATAGGAAAAATATTGGTTGAAAACAAAGCCCTGAGGTTTTTTTAATCCTGCTGTACTATTGCACAAAGCTGTAATGTTAGTGATGTCTGATAGCTATTCTCTCTGCAGTTGATATCCAGATTAAATTGTATTTTGTATGCTACCAGCCATCTCTTAGAAACTGGGATTTCAGCTTATTTGATAGAGTGTTTTGACGGAAATATTTCACCTATTTTTCAATATGACTGAGTATCTGAAATATATATAAATATTTATATGTAAATAAACAGCATTTGAACCTTGACTAAAGGTAAGAATTTTTATTCTGAATAGGACAGATATTACAGACCACTTCCTATTTCAAAAGTGAAGTAATTTTGGATGCTTGCTACTAGCTGTCTGTGTATTGATATTTCGAAACATGGCTTAGGGGCACTGCTATTTTTAGGTATTGTCTGAGCCTTTGAATACTTCCTCTCTCCTGACAGTGCAATTGTTTACAAACTGTAAAGCTGGAGCATTCATGGTAAATAGAGCCATCAAATGCTGTAAGTAATAGTTTATTGAAAAGTGGTTTCAATATGGAACCAATAATTTTTAAAAGTAGAATGCAAAGCAAACCTTTCTAGTATGGAGTTGCCAGTGTTGGGTGTAGCAAGTAGAACAGAGATGCAGTTTTCAGGATTTATTTTGATTATTAGCATGTAAATCATGCATGTAATCATATCCCTTATAGAACTAAAGAGCATATTAGCTGTCCTACATTATTTCTGTGGAAATCAGTGAGATTTCTCAAACACAGGAGACATACTCCTGTGCATTTAAAGTAAATGTCAGGTGTCATGGTAAGAATACAGACTAGTTTTTCAAATAAGAGATTTTTCCTGTATGCCAATTCCAGCTTGGTATCTGCAAGCAGAAAACATTGCCTGGTGTGCAGGCTTTAATTCCTCTACAAAAGACAAAATAAAAGACTGTTAAAGTCCAGAGGTCTTCCTACAAAACAAATACAGTTGCATATGTAAAGCCAGTGCTCTCTCGCATACATCAGTCAGGTTGAAACCTGACTCCCAGTAGGTTTCCTTGTATTAAATATACTTCAAAGTTTATGACAAGTTAGACATGATGTTTGCAGAATAAATGCATTAAAATTTTAGTCAGTATTAAAATTAGAATAAGGCATTGCTTCTACAGTTAATGCCAACATTCAATCAACAAGAAATGCCAAGGAATCCGTAGTCAAATAAACGGACAAAATACTTTTTTTTTTTAATAGAATGCGTAACTGTACTAAGGAAAAATGATATTTTATTATGTGTTATGATAAATGAACATCTCATTAAAGGAGGAATGCTTAGTTGTTAGTAAACCAACATTTAGCAAAATGAAATAATAAGACACCAATCAATTACAGGTAGTGAGAATGAACACTGTGCACAAGACCAAAGCATTGTCTCAGTTTACGAACGTGATGTTGCCCCCCTTGACTGTGATGGTCAGTGTGACAGCAGTAGATAAAAAGGTTTCCTTATTTTTGTTATTAAAAAATTGATACAGGATAATACTAATTAATGTCACAATCAGGGATCAGACCTCACAGTCAGGGTCAGGTGCAACACTGATGTGTTTCACTGATGCGTGCAGCTCTCCAAGGCTCTGAGGTGGTATAGGACTGGGAACTGGAGAAAGGAAGGTCTGTCAGCTCCCTACCACTGCCAGGTCCTGGTGTTTTGGAAACGATGCAACAAAGGCAGAGGGAGGGAGGGGGTAGGAAGGCTAGGGGTAGAGCTGTGTCATATCATAATGGAAAGATTTTGCCAAGCCTAAGCGGGGAATAACAAGGGGAAGAGTAAAAGCCAAGGTGTTATAGAAGTGATATTGCAATAAGACAGCAGATGAGAGCAATACAGACAGATTTTCCTCTAATTGTGTGAAGCAGAGTTGTAGAAGGTATGAAAGAAAATCTATATAAGGAAAGCTTGGTTTCACCAGAACTCAGTGTCTTCTGGAAAAAAAATGTGTATGTGTATTCCAGGCCTTCAGCCACTTAAGATTTCATATTCTCTTTTGTGTAATTAATCAGATTTTAAAACATCACACACACTGGCACATGCTCTGTCCATACAAGCTTCCTGTGTTAAATTCTGTGAAGAATGATCTCTGTTTGAACTACCTTTTTTATGTCCTTCCATTATGAATGTGCTTTGGTTGCCAGAAATAAATGTGCAGTTATTTGTCAGAATTTTTTGAATCATGAGAGGAAAATGAGAAGTATTTTTCTGAAAGAGAAATGGCTTGATTAGCCAAATGACTCTGAAGTCACTGCACACACAGTGAATTGTCAGAAGCAAAACACCATATTCATACTGCTCAAGAGAAAGGGCTTTGATCCTTTAAATTTGGTGTGGGTTTTTTTCGTAGAATCATGGAATGGTTTGGGTTGGAAGGAACCTTTAAAATTATCTAGTTCCATCCCTCCTGCCATGGGCAGGCACATCTGTCACTAGACCAGGTTGCTCAAATATGGCCTTGAACTCTTCCAGGGGCATCCAGAACTTCTCTGAGCAATCCGTTCTGGTGCCTCACCACCCTCACAGTGAAGATTACTTTCCTAATATCTAATCTAAATTGCCCTGCTTCAGTTAAAAGCCATGACCCCTTGTAGTATCACTGCATGCTGTTCCCCCCAATGTGCTAGTACCATGTGACTTTAGGCAACTAATACAATTTCTCACTGCTTCAATTTTCCCTCCTGCTATTTGCTACTTTTAAGTAGCTGGGATGGGGATTTTTGCGTTACATATGTGTAGTGCTTTGCACAGAGGTTGTGGAGCCTTAGTCGTCTATTGATCCTACCCTAATGCAAGCAGTAAGATAAATAAATATTCTTTTGGACTTTCTGTGACATGTGTAATTGTAACACCAAATCAACATGTACATGAATGTATGTATGCTTGCAACATCCGTTGTGAAGAAAACAGCTTTTTGGGAAAAAAACAAAAAAAAAACAACAAAAACAAACAAACAAAAACAACCAAAAAAAACCCAAACCACCAACGGAAAAAAAAAAAAAAAAAAAAAAACACACCAAAAGAACCAACCAAAACAACAAAAATCTGCAGACAGAGCAAGATCTAAGCCATATTTTTAAGTCACTGCAGATTTGGGATACCTCATTGATTGTATAAAACTGAAGAAGTCTCTAGGGTCTGATATTTGAAAGCACCCAGTGTGCTTCATATTTCTGAAGATGTTTCAAAAAGCACAAAATCGTGTCAGCACTCCAATTTTATAGATGGTGCAAAAGAAACACAAAGACAGAGCTGTGCCAGTGTGAGATGAATACTAAAACTGACTCTTTTCTTTAATGTAGACAGCAACACAAAATAAGCAAATTAAACATGGGTTTTCTTTCAGTTAATTATTATAAGAATTACTTGTTTTTAGAAAGATCTTCATTTATCAGTCCAGTTTTAATCTCTTAAATTAAATCTATAATTACTATGCATTCCAGTCTGTAGAAGAATGATAGGGATACTCACACTTTTTGTCTTGTCATTTTCTGTTAAACTGATCAAACCAAATATTCAGTACAAATGTAGCAAATAAAAAATACTTGCTGTTTTCAAGATAATGAACAAATTAAACAAATATGAATAAAAAAACCTTTTAAGAAGGAAAATACTGCACTATAATTTATTTTTGGTAATTGCATTTTTATGACAAAAGAAATTTTCTTAAGTGTCGACATTTTACCTACTCTGATTTCTTACTACTTATCAATTTCAAATAATAATTTACTAATCCTTTGCTCTTACATCAGTCCTGCAATTTATAATGTGCTTTACAGAATCTGATCTGATGCATTCCCTGAAGCAAATAACCAAGTCCATCCAAATTGATTCCACCATTGATTTCTTAGCCTGTAAATTTGTGTGGATAGCAGCACTTTATTTGCTCCTTTGCTCTTAACTCTATTAATGTGAGTCTTCCTTTCTTCTTTCCCTACCTTTTTAATTCCTTCCCTCTTCTCTTTTACAGATACACTGTCTCCCTTTATCCTGCTCTCTCTTTTCTTTACCCTTTTCTTTCTTTTTTCCCCTTTTTTTTTTCCCCCCTTCCCTTCTGCTGCCTTCTGTCAGTCCAGGAATGTTTTCATCTCACACTCCTTTCAAATTTCTGCTTGATTTCCCCTGCTGCTCTTCTCTGTTTGTATTTGGTATAAAGCTGCAGGAGGGTATAAAACATGCACACATGGAATTAAAGTGCTAGTACACTTTTTTAGCACCTACAAACTTACCTTCAGCCCTATTTATCACAGAAGAAATTGCAAATGGGATAAGTAGTTAAAGCCGGAGGCAGAAACATGCAATTCAGAAACACTGGATGTCCGACTCTTCCTTTTTCCAAGGTAGCTACAGAGTGCCATCTATTGTCTCCAAATAAAACATTTTCACAGAATCATAGAATATCCAGAGTTGCAAGGGACCAACAAAGACCACTGAAGTAAAACTCCTGGCCTGACACAGGACAACCCCGCGGATCAAACCATGTGCCTGAAAGTGTTGTCCAAACAGTTCTTGAACTTCAGCAGACTTGGTGTTTGAGCGCTTCCCTGGAGAGCCTATTCCAGTGCTCAACCACCCTCATTTTAAAATAAGTTGCCCTGAAATTACCTTGGCCTTAGCTGCTGTTTTCTGCAGACAACCACACATTCTCATTCTTACTGAGTGCATTTACTGCAAGAAAACATCATTCACGTTTGAGTTACTTTTCTGTCACTTCTTACTCTCCCATTCCCTTGTCATCTTTAAATGTTTGATTCCTTACCCCCTTTACAGCATTTATCAGCATTCTGTCTCATGTGTGTTAAAACTACATTAATAAAGATTTTTAATAAAGGCAAAGGAGTTTTTCTAATGTTGCTTCCCACATATTCAAGAAAAATTGGAGCACCTGTTCTTGGATCTCCTTAAACATCATATTTAGAGCCGACTGTAAACTTTTATACCAGGCAATAAAATTTGTAACATCTTATCTTCAGCTTTACCAAAGCTAGCCTTTACAGTGAGTGTTGCTAAAGTACTGGCAGATAAGTAATTTCTGCATTACTCAAACCATCTCCTGGTCAGTGGCTGACATTTTAGTTTGTTTGCTTAAGAAATGTTTTTCCTGATTTAACTTCATAAGTTTTATATCAATTTGTGTACTTTTTTATCATCATAAGTATTTTTTTCATTTTCATACTAAGTACACTGTGCAAGAGGGAACAATTACATATTTTTAAAAACTTCTATATTATATTAAGATTAATTATCATATAACTTCTACTTCCTATAGTTTTTGCAGTACAATCATGGCTAAAGGTTATTTTTTTAATGATGACAGCAACACTTGTGTGTTCTTGAGTTCACCTTTCAGATCTTGCAGGATACTCAGATATGAAAGACATATAAAGAAAAGTTACGGATGGTCAGCCTCTACACAGCCAGAATTTGAGTCATGACCAAAATGACCTGATTAGGCAAAAGAGCAGGAGCTGAAACTCATTGCATTCTAATCACAGCTTCTGACATTTCCCTGTTATTGTCTGAACTTCCTCTGAACATAATCATCCAAGAGCAGAATGTGAATTTTGCTGTCAAAAGGCCAAAATTATAAAACAGCACTGGCAGCATTTTAGGCATAAATCTGCTGACTTGATCAGAGACAAGGATTAATAACTGGGCCAACATTTTGTTGAGCTGCACAGCTTACTATTCAGTAGATACCCAGTTGTATTGACCTAGTTTTGCCCATAGCACTGGCTTTCAACTATTTGATCCAGGCTGCCTGTCATATGTGAAAATACTCCATTTCATTTTGAACAAGATCTCTCCTGATTTCTCACCAGCAGAGCATGCAAATAGATTGGTTTGACTTTGCTGCCTCTTTTTCCTCCATATTCAGGTAAATAATAAATGGCAGTAGCTAAGCTCTTGCAAAGTATTTCTGATGTGTAGGACACGAAGATGACAAGTGTTACCGTATCATTTTCTAGATGAGGAAAGTGAAGCTGGAAGAACAAATGACTTGCCAAGATCACTCAGCAGTACATGGGCTAAGAGAAACCATGCTTTCAGCTTGCTGTCCCAGTTCTGCTCCAACCCCCAGGCCACACTTTTAATTAAAAACCTGTTTAGACTTACTAGATCTGGATTACATTATGTCTACTCTGCACATATTTAAGAAGGCGTTGAAGAAGTTGCTACAAGGCAAATCAACAGCCATGATCCAAAAGAAAAGAAACTGCTTTTATTTTCTGATTGTTTAAAATACTTCAAGAATACACAAACTCAAGACAATATATCTTTTTCTCACAGCTGTATTTTTAAAAGATTGTTTTCTGACTTCACACTGTTAAAAAAGTTAAGAGATGAAGGGCCATACAGGGTAGGACTAATACTTTGCTTTAGCTTTTTCTTTCAAAAATATTAAGCTTCAGATTAACATTTTGGAATGTTGAGATGTTATGTCAAGATCATGGTCAAGTTGGGGATACAATTTGGACATTAGCACTGGGCAAAGATGAACAAATGCCTACTGATTTCGGAAGTATGGTTTAAAGATAAAGTCTCCATGTCAAGATAAAGTCTTCATGTGTACAGCCATAAGACTTAATTTGCATCAAATAAAGCATCCCTTGATTAATCTCTTCTCTCCTTTTTTTTCCCCTTTTCTTTAAAAATAAAATGGAAATGAAAGAGCCAATTGTGTGATGTAGAACTGCCATATAGTATGAAGGAAATATTGAATATTTTATACAAGAAGCATTCTGGAAAATGTTGCTGTATATGGTGTGTATTTGTGTTGCTGGTAACTTTTATTTGTAAAAATATAGAATAAGTAGAACACCCTGTTTCTCTGGGAGGAGTCACAGACCACATGTATGTGTTTGGGAGTACTTGCAGGGCTGGGCTTAAAATTTGCACGTATTAATATAACAGCATTTACACTTTTTCTAAAAATTAAATTGTTAGAGAGATTTGAAACAGGGTAAGTACCAATAAATGTAGCAGGTGTGTGTGCTTGTGTTTCCAAGGGAGAGCCAGATCTGAGGCCTCATATGTAAAGATTGGGAGTAGGAATACTTGGGACCCTTTCTCAAGGATGGTTGCTTAGGAAAGTTATTTCTTTCTGGACATAAGTTTTCCATCAGTAAAATGCATGTTATTTTTACATCCTTTGAGGCATATTTTCAGTTTACAGAAGGAAAGTGCTGTATGAGATATACCTGTTATTATTTATTGATTTCTACCATAATTAATAACTTTTTTAAAAAGTTCGGCAATAGCAGGTATCCCTTGGGCTGGTTCAGTGATAAAGCTGCAATGCCACTTTACAATTGCAAGCTCCTGAGAATATCAAAATAGAGTTTTTAGCGAGATTCTGCTGTATTAGCTTGATCACATAACTGTTATTTGCTCCAAATCTGTCTGGATCAAACACAACTGCCATTGCTTTGCCTGGAGTTTCAATTTTTTTTTTTGTTCATTTGTTTCAAAAGCAAAACTAGAACTTAAAATAAGAAGGTACCATATAAAGATTGATTCTCTTTCTATATATAGTATTGCTATAAATTATATTAAGTATATTCAGTGTTTTGTTTTTTCTTTTAATAAATCTGTCAGTAAACAGTGAAGATGACTCCAATGGGCTGAAATTAACAGAGATGTTTGGAGTCAACCATGAGGAAAAAAAAAAAATAATGGTGGTTGATTCCTACCTCATCTGTTCACCAGTTAACAGATTTATGTCATTTTTAAATGGTTTCTTTAGGCAATAACAGGCAATTGTGTCTTAAGCAAAATATACTATGCTTAAGATGCTATGAAAAATGCATACACAGTAAGAGGTTTAAATGGATAAACATTATCATTTTGTTTCTAAACAGAGAGCCTCGAAAAATCATCCTGCACAAGGGCTCCACAGGACTTGGTTTCAACATTGTGGGAGGTGAAGACGGGGAAGGCATTTTCGTGTCTTTCATCCTAGCAGGTGGGCCTGCAGATCTCAGTGGAGAACTGCAGCGAGGAGATCAAATTTTATCTGTAAGTATTTCTGTTGGGCTTTCCTGACCAACTTCATCTTGTTTTTTGTCTCTACTGCAAGGGTCACACAAAAAAGTCTCCATGTTTTGAAATCCAAGCTGCAAAAAATTTATTCCTGAATATTCTGGTTATATTTTTTCTTGTTTTTTATAGCATTTTTCAATGGTTACTTGAACTTCACTCAAAATGAGACTTTTCACTGCTTAATGCTATCTACAGTATGGTGACTCTGCAGAGAGAACCTAAGTACAGTGCAGACCTAAGCATCTCCCAGTTTGGCCCACCATCCAGTTTCGTTTTTCCAAAAACACATTATTGAGTCCAAAGATATTTCTCAGTTTCAGATTTTCTTGGAGGAGAACAAGCAGTACAATGAAATCATCTGTACTGGGGCTGCCATCTAGTGTGCACTAAACTGCTTAACAGGCAGCTCAATACAAGAAGGACATTAATTAGGTTATGTTGATTGTCTCTGTGCCTCTAATGAATTTAATAATCCCTCTGAAATTCTTTTTCAAATTTTAGTGGATAAAAGGTTTTGTAGCCTGAGGTTATATTTTGCATACTTAGTCTCAAAAACATCTTTTTAATTTTTCTTTCATGTGTATATTGATACCACGCATTTAAAAACCAGAACATTTATGTTTCAGGCTCTGTCAAGTAATTGAACGTATGACTGAAACAATATGAATGTAAAGGATTTTGCATGACAATGAAAACCTTGAAAATGTAGTTAGGTATCCATTCACGTTGTGCTGCCTTACAGAAAAATAAATGCTGTCCCAAATTTATACAGTTGTGACTGTTTCATGCAAAGCACATCAATAGCCTTAACGCAAAGAGCTGAAACGTGGGAATTATTTATCCCATGAGTGATGGACCCACTAGGCTGCAGTGTCACACTGCCTACCAGTGTCATGCTTCCTCTCCCTGTGAATCTTGCATACTTGGCTGCACTTTGGTTATAGTTAAGGGTGGATGTGGTTATGCAGCACTTTCCTGATCAATGTTTAAATTCATAAGAAAGCTGGGTATGGTTTTCCTATATTGCTAAGGAGTGACTTGGCCTATTCTATGAAAAGTGAATTTACCTTCCACCTGTCAAAGTTTTGGTGTAAACAGATGGCAGGAGCTGTTTTGCAATACAAAGAAAATCTGTTAAGTTATCACTAAAGAGATGCAGTAACATGACCTAACAATCATAATAGTGTGTTTTGTCTAGACCTGTTCCTTAGAACTGCTGTAAGAAAAAATTATAAAGTGCAAGTAAAAGATGTTTAGATGCCTGTTCCAGCTGCCTGCCTGTGTCAAGTCACACAATCACGAAACCACAGCAGAAATGCAAAGAGGACATTTATTTCATTGTCTCACTAACTGGAGGATCCCAAAGCAACACCCAGGTGGAGACACATAAGCAGGAACACATAAGCACTGTTAGACTCCATCCATCATTGCAGACAGTGGGCCTGCTGTTTGCACCAATTTGTCAAGGACTTGCACACTTGTAGTTTAGAACCATGCTGTGATCTCCTCTGTGCTTTTTTATGATCTCTGAACTTTAATCTTCTCTCTCCCTAAACAGGGAGCTCAAGCACGTCCATGAGAGTGGGTCCAAGTCTCTCAAAATGCTTAAGATATCTCTACACAGAAATTCTGCTTCTCAAAACAGACAGAAGATAAACAGCAGTAGGCATAATATATGAGGTTTCCCACACTCTTATTCTCCAGGCCTTGGCATTCCCCGCTGCAAAATTACTTGAACCAATCTACTATCCTCCTCACCATTCTTTCACTTTTAATCCTGTCCTCCCAGCAGTGCCTTAAAGAGTTCTTCAAGTAGAAAGTTTGTAGAAAACTGCAAGAACACCAAAATAGACTCTTATAAAGTTATCAGTATGAAGAGATAAGGAAGTTGAAGGCCTGTGCCAAGAAGAGCATAGACAAGAAACCCAAAGAATAAAAATAGAAAATTCTTTAGGACAAATATGCACTTTATTTTTCTTCAGTTAGATGCAGCAAAATAGGGCTGACGCTATGAGATCAAAGCCTTTTACAGTACATTGTATTCAGAAATCCAGAAGTTCAAATTTAAAAGTCCATTTTCCTTTAATTTTAAGCAAGATATATTTAACACTGTAGAATACATCAACAGTTGAAATTTTAAACTCTGATTTTTTGTCTGTCTTGTAGTGATGTTTTCCGTAAGTTCTAATTAATGTTACCAGTGTTGCATCATTATTTACTTGTCATGCAAGACTTGTTTATTTGTTGATTGAGCAGAGAGGGATGGAAATTATTACAAATTAGACTGCGTACATATCCCCAGGCACTCATCCAGTCAGGCCTCTGTTACTTATTTAGTCACAAATAACTGTTATGGATCCATTTTTCTATATTTAACCAAAACCCATTTCATTCACAGGCTCTATTTATAGCTCATTAATCTTATACTATTGTCTACTGAAGGGTCCCAGACACTTTAATTTCATAAGGGCAGCACAAAAAAGTCTGTTTCTCTCTGTTTGTTCTTGTCTCATCCCTCAGAAACATTTATTTCCCTACAGAAATAGTTTTCCCATTAGTTTCTCAAAGCATGACAAATCTGATTTACAAGAACAAATAGTACCCTTACAGCTGCTATTTCTAATTAACTGAAACTTGGTTAAATTTCTTACAGATAGAAAGCATAGTAAGTGATTTAAACTTTAGAGACCTTGATTTAATTTCTCACAACACTGGTATTGCAGAATTACAGTGAAACCACAGGAGTTGTATTATGATATTTTATATGCTATTAAAACCTGCTGTGATCTGCTTTCTGGCCAAACCCTCTAATATTTATTCTCTTTCAGAATGCTACTTCCTTCATTGCTTTTGTTGTCCCTGCCAATTGCAAGGGAGTTGAACTAGACGACCTTTAAAGGACCCTTCTAACCCAAACTGTTCTGTGATTCTATTTAATCCTCTAATTTAGCCAGTGTCCTTCTGTGTGACTTTAGGCAAGGTACTTAATTTTTCTAAGTTTCCCAGGTGAACAATGAGGATCACAGCACTTTCCTAATTCATGCCTGTGCTATGATTATGGAAAGGTGTTGACTGGTTGAGAGCTGTGTATGCTCAGCTCTGGGAACATATCTATAAAAATACCTAAAATAGACTGCAAATACGAGTGAGACTCAGCAAAGCTCTGCCTTTATATGCATTACCTTTGAGTGACTCACTGGATATATATATAGTCCCACAGTATGCACAGCCCAAAAGGCTTGGACAAATCCCATAACTTATGCCTCTCCTTCTGCCTGACTGCTGGGATGTGGATGGGGAGGCGTCCAAGCCTACAGCCTACCACGGGCACTGGGAAAGGTAATGTCGCAGCCTTGGCCCCGTGGACGAGTGAAACTTGATTTTTCCCAGATGCCACAAGGCGGCAGCCCAGGATCAGTAATGATAGCGATCTGCCTTTGGAAACTGGCTAGAACCTTAAAAAAAGCAGCAACAACTGGGGTTTTTTTCCATTTTCAGTTAATTGATTGAAAATGTTTAAAACTTATCTCAGAAAGCAGCTTGGTATTCCCAATTCTTCTATGCAGAAAGACAATGAATCCTATCAGAATCTCAAAGGTCAATTGAAGAATAATGTTCTGTGTCAAATAGTAAAACATTTCAAATAGCACAAAAATGAATTATAACGTTACATTCAGGAGAAGACAGTTTTTCCCCAAAAAATGTAAGACTTTTTAAATGCTGTTTTAGTCTTGCTATAATTCATTATACTCTTTTGATTTGCCACCAAACTAAACATTTTTCTTCTCATTCGTGAATATCTTTAAAATGTAGTAATATATGCATCGTCAATGTACATTCATAACAGAATATATCACTCCCTGTAGTATTTTCCGCTATTAGGTTTATTTTAACTATTATCAAGTGGCATTTTGAATTCTAATTGACATCAGTGCTTGATTTACTACTTTTAATCCAAAGGAAACAGTTCAGAATATCAATGGAAGAATCTATTTCAATTTAGAGCAGTGGAAATGACGTGCCAGTATGTTAAATGATTTGTTTAAAATCATTTTAGAAGTCTGAGCCAAGTCTAGACTTAGAGGCTGCTTGAACTCAGATCTAACCCCAGGTTAGATCTAACCATCTGTTAGGAAAATGCAGTCTTCAATAAAAATAAAATGTAATGTTCCCTGATGCCATTCTTTGCAGTTTGAAGTTCCACTTCCAGTGCTAAGGAATATATTCAGCAGCAAAATTCAGATTTACAATTTCACACAAATAGTTAGTGCATATTACTCCTCAAATTCCTATGCCAAAATTTCTTTTCAAACAGTTTTATAATTTTCCATAAGACTGCATCAAGGTGAAATTGTATACAAATGACAGAACTGAGGTGAATTAGTAGCCATAAGGAGTTAACAACAAGTATTGGCACTTGATCTTTATTTTTGAAATTACTAAATTTTAGGTTTTTGAACAGGATTAAACCTCAAACTAAGATACTTAAATTTAGACATCTACGTGTTTGCTGGGTGTCTGGTTGGCATCAAAGTCAATAGAGGCTAGAAAACAGTTCAGCTGGCCAACTGTGAGCTGTGTAGAGCAAGTTGAATTGCTCTGGAAGCTTTGTTATCTGTATTGACTTTAAGCTTATATACCACATGAATTCATATCTATATTTAGGTGTCCTAAACTCAATCTCACATTTCATGTGTGTATGCCCTTTTAATATATATTTGCTTTTTCATCTAACACTGTATTTGCTTAATCACAAATAAAAGTAAAATAAAATTGAGGTTCATAAAAGCAGCATCAGTTTTATTTCATTCTTCTGTAGAAATGCTTTATGTCTTGTGGTTCACCATGGCTGGATGCAGCGTGACTTGTAGCCTGAAAGTAGAATCAAGAGAAAATGTAGACTGCTTGCTCTGGAACGAGATAACTGCTCCCAAGCAATGCATCCACAGTTTATCTTAAGAGAATAAAACAAGTTTCCTGAAGGTTAATTGCTCAACAGCAATAGGAAAGAGTAGAAAAAGAACAGGCTGCGCTGCAGAGAGACACGTAGTACTCTCTTAATACTTCAATCTCCCCTTTCATCTAACCTTAAATAGGTGAATGAACAGATGAAACCAAGCCATGCTGTGTGGTGTTCCTGTTATCAAGTGTAGTATCAGGATGCATTTATATATGGGGAAAGACACTATATTTTTTTCCTTGCAACTTTCTGAGAATGAAACAACTGTGGATTGGGAGAGGGATAGAGGAGATACTCTGTGGGTATTTTTGTCACTGGTATATGACATGATATATGCTTAGTTTGCAACACCAGTAGCTGAGCATCTCACTTCAGTCTTGTCTCTGATCTTTTATGTAGAGGGAAGGTGCTCTCTTATATTGATCAGATTTTGTCTTGTGTCTGTGCATTGTCCTTCTGTCATTTTTTATGGCATATTTGCTATCCCTTATGAACAGTTTAAACACTTCTTTCTACGTAGTTCCTCCCACACAACTCCTACCCACCTTCTCACTCACACCTGTAGCAAAAATACAATATGCATTTGAAAAAACAGAACATTCTTCAATTTCTACTCCAAAACGTGTCTGTCTAGGGCAAGATACAGTGTAAGAATTCTGTGCTTACTTATAGCAGATATTTATGCTTTATATTTGCCGCAGTTATATTTGACCTTCAGATTGACTTCCCTTACTTTGGTGCAGAGAAGCTTTCAGCTACCTAATTTAGAATGGTTTTTTTGCTCATGGTAAAAACAGTAAAACTACTTAGGGCAAAGAGTCCATGTTGCTACCTAGTTACAAAACTAAGAAAAATGGCAAATACCATTTGGTTTTCCCTCTCAGATTTTTTTTTTTTTTCTGAAATGCAGCTGGCTTGAAAAATGTTTGATCTGGATCTTTTCTCTGTGGAGCATCAGTTTGACACCCTTGCGTAAAGGTGTTAGGATTGTAACAGATACTCCCTTTACAATATTATTTGCAGAGACTCTGACTATATCCTGAGGATGCTTACTTCCCTGTAGTGATGTGAGTGCTGTATGACTCTGTCCTCTGGCAAATTCTGTGGCCTTTAGCTGTAATTGTCTATAAAGACTCGGGTAATGTTTTAAGTCAATATGTTTACTATGTGAACTACCTTTGTAGTAATGTATAGAGCACTGTATGGTATATATTAAGAATGTTAGTATATAATCAATGCAGTGATTTAACGGGGTAGATCAATGCCTGGACTCTAATTTTAAAGAAGTAGAATTTGTTTGAAAATTAAGCAAGAATTTGTTGCTAAACATATCAAAAGGATCAATACTGAATGGGAGTTGATATATATGAGAGGACTGCAAAAAGAAAATCTCCAGAGACAAAATGAGCTGAGAGCACAGGTGTCGTCATATGTTAATGGGATGACACCAACCAAAGGGACAGCTAGATTAAGCTCCTTAGAAGCATATAATGGATTAATCTAAATTCAGACTTTGCTCGTGCTGGGAAGCATAGAGCCCTTTATTTCCCCTCTGTACATAAAGGAAAGATGTAGCCACTTCTGAGTACAATTTACCTTGCCCTAAAGTAGACATTTTACGTGGATCAGATGACCATTTTGTGGTAAAAATTAATATTTCTTTTCACTGATTATAGAGAATTTGGCATGATTCCCTTTTATTGAAATAGATTCTGTCCTAACTGACCAAACATTCATGAATCTTATTGGTGGAGAATATGGAAAAAGAAGTGTAGGTCAGATAATTTCAAATTTTATTCTGAGCAGTAAGGAAGAACGGCCTAAAAACGGGAGACTGAAACAATGAAACACAACTTGCCTTTGAGTGACAATATAATGTAGTGGCAAAGTTTATGATTTTGTTCTGAAAGGAAATGAGGAAGTAACATGAACTTCAAAAACAGTTTGCTCTGCATTCACAGTGATGAAACTCAAGTAATCAAAAAATGAAAAAGTAATTGAAAAACGTAAAGCTGATTTAATCACTGTGGTTGTAACAACCCATGTCCTAAAAATGTATGTTAGGTAAAATTTGGGGAAGATTCAAAAGGGCAAGATGTAAAGTGGACTGTAACTTTCAAGAATTAGAAAAGGTAGCAAGAAAATGTTTGATGAAAATAGAAAACCAAGCAATAAATTAGTTTCCCAAAGAGTTGGAAGAAAGACTGTTTAAAAGTGTGACCATGAGAGTTCAAACCTTCAATGCTTTTTGTTTGTTTGTTTTTTTCTTTAATAAAAGATGGGTCCACTATCATCCTATTAGGGCAGTTATGAAGAAACAGAGAAAAGTCTTTAAAGTGGACTAAGGCAAACCCAAATTAGAATTTAAACAAATTAGCTATTGAAAACAGTCCTTGTATGCTTAAGGAATGCAGACCATTCATAATTTTATTCAAGAACTGAAGGAATATTTGGGAGTATGGAGAATCTTGCCCAATTTTCAAGGAAAGCCTCTGGGAGAAATAATCAATCTATTTGCAAATACTTAGAAAAAAGAAGGAGAAGTAATAATCCCAATTAATTTTGCAAGCATAAATTGTAAAATATAATTTCCCTTCTGAAAGAACAGCAGCCGCAGGGCTGGAGAAGAAGCCATGAATGTCATTTTATCTCAAACTGTCTGCCCCATAAACTGCCTATCACCATTTTCAGGCAACACCCCCAAAAACACAGAGAAAACTAGATAAAAACAATGATGTTGTAATGGCAGGATCTAATGGAAAGATCTGTGGCACACCACCTGGTTAATACAAATTCAGACATTCCTGGCAACATTGGGAATTCTCGGATTTGAGGATGTTAGAAATGGCTAGAGGTCCCTGAGAAACTTCAACCTATTTATGTTTATATAGGATCATCTGGGTGCACAGTGCTCTAACTTTGGAGATAAATTTAGTTTCACCTCTTAAATTGCATACAAACATATGTTCAGTACATGATGAACCAAAAACATTTCACAAAACTGAATCCCTTATGAAGCTTCCTTGTATGAGAGGAGATATTTGGAGGTACAGAAGGCCACTGGACACCCAATGAAGAGAAGCTGGATGCAAACACAAATTTATGCTTTTGAAAACCTTCTCTTTTATATATTTAAAGAAATGGCTCTTTGAAACAAAAACAGTCTCTTTTCCCATGAAGCCTTGGAGTTTAGAACTCACGTCAGGAAAGCCCTAGCATCCTACTTGACAGTAAAAATTCATTTTAATGAACGGTGTCCATGTTAACACTGTCATCTGGAAATACCCTTGGAGAAGAGAGCTGGTAGCACACAGTTTTTCAGTGTTATTGGTAAATATACATGATCTGATGGCTGAAAGTGGAACTTAGACATATTCAGCCCTCAAACATGATGCAAGTAATTTTGTAATCAGGGCAACTGGGTTGCATTGCCATAGAAGCTCATAGACTTGCCACTTTATAACCTCAAAATCAAATAGATTACTTTCAAAAATACAGGCTTAATGGAGCTTCTAGAGAAAAAAAATTACTACTGCATGTTCTGGAATTCTGTATGCATTGGTGAGTAGAGCTTCCTTTTGTCTCGTTAATCTAGAAATTTGTCTTCCAGATGGGTTTCTCTCTCCCCACCACCCTCACCCCTATTTTTCTGGAATCAATAACATAAATTACAATTGCCTTGATTCAGTAACTGGTTCCTAAATTAAGAAGCACACATTCAGAACTTAATAAATTATACTGGCAGTTCTCATTCATATGATATGTCTTTTTTGCCCAAAAATGCTAGCTATCAGACCTGTTAGTTCTGTGTCATGGAAAGCTAATAAATTGGCCTAGACTAGAGGATGTGTATTTTTGCTGTGATGAAATCATCAGTTGTCTCTAAAACATTCCTTTTATAATTGCCTCAGTGAGTAGAAACGATCTGATGCCAGACTGCTTGCTCTTCAGCTCCTTATAGTTTAAGGAGGAATTTACACTGAGTTTAAACATTCTGCTTTGGCAAATTTTGGTTTAACACTGTCAAACAGAATTATGTCACATCTGATATACTGAAGACTTCGAATGAGCTTTACACCCCTCAGTGTTGCCTTACTGCCAGCCTCAAAACAAAAAATTGGAAGCCAAACTGCTACTATTGGACAAAATGGCTACAATCCCTGAGCTTTATTCATTCAGAGATTTGCCCCAGGCTGGAACTTTGCCTTGTACTCAAATAAACTAGACTCCAGGAATCATTCTGCTCTACTGCCCAGTAAGTTTTGGTTTCTGAGTAATTAAAAAAATTATCATATGACATGAGCTGCAAAGCAAAAGAAATTGGCCATCCATTAAAGAGGATATTGGAGGGATATCTGCAATAGTCTGTTGGAGGATAATTTTGAGATCCTTTGGAAAAAATATAAGATAGATATACCCTGTATCTGAACAAGCAAGCCACCAGAACAATAACAAAAGCAAAATCACATAAAGAATACAAAAGCTATTCCCTTTCCATTGGTTACAAAAAGCATGGTTTGAGTGTGCAGAGCATTGTCAATTCAAAGTATTTGTGTCATAGAATCCTTACCTACAGAACCACAAATAAACTATGAATTTTGTTTGTGATTCAAGGAGTTTTAATATAAAACGTAAGCTCCAAACACTTACTTCATCTAGAGCTGAAGATTCCAGTAAGTCACAGGGTCACAGAATCACAGAATATGCTGAGTTGGAAGGGACCCACAAGGATCATCCAGTCCAACTCCTGGCCCTGCACAGGACCCTTCCCAAGAGTCACACCATGTGCCCAAGAGTATCATCCGAATGCACCTTGAACTCTGTCAGGCTTGGTGCTGTGACCACTTCCCTAGGGAGTTCCAGTACCCACTCAGCCTCTGCATGAAGAACCTTTTCCTAATATCCAACCTAAACCTCCCCTAACAGAACTTCAGGCCATTCCCTTGGGTCCTGACACTGGTCACCACAGAGAAGAGATCAGTGTCTGGCTCTCCTCCTTGTCTCATTAGAAAGGTGTAGACTGGGATGAGGTATTCCCTCACCCTCCTCTTCTCCAGGCTGAACAGACCAAGTGACCTCAGTCTCTCCTCATACAGTTTCCCCTCAAGGCCCTTCACCATTGTTGTTGTCCTCCTTTGGATGCTCTCTAACAGCTTAATATCTTTCCTATATTGCAGTGCACAAAACTGCACACAATATTCAGGGTGAGGCTGTGCAGTGCAGAGCAGAGTGGGACAATTCCCTCCCTTGACCAACTAGCAATGCTTTGCCTGATGTCCCCCAGGACATGGTTGGCCCTCCTGGCTACCAGGGCAATGCTGACTCATATTCAGCTTGCCCTTGACCAGGACCCCCAGGTCCCTTTCTGTGACACTGCTTTCCAGCATCTCATTCCCCAGTCTGTACATACATCCTGGGTTGTCCTGTCCCAGGTGCAGAATCCAGCAATCAACAGCTCCTTCCAGTTTTGTATCATCTGCAAACTTGCTCAGTATCCCTTCCAATCCTATGTCCAAGTCATTTTTGAAGCTGTTGAAGAGCAGTGGGTCTAAGATGGAGCCCTGTGGAACCCTGCTAGTGACAGGTCACCAGTCTGATGTCACCCCATTCACTATTACCCTCTGTCCTAGATCCATGAGCCAATTCCTTGATGTGTTTATCCAGCTGTGTGCGGACATTTTGCCCAGCAGAATCCTGTGAAAAAACGTGCTTCATGCATTAGTGTAGAAACATTTCAGGTGTGGTACGGTGTAGCCAACACCTAGTGAGGCAGATTGAGGTATCCCATTAGTTCTTGTTTTCTCAAGTTTTGGCATACCATCCCATCACTCATCCCTAGTGA
>JAWWLV010000001.1:33813801-33852086 GCA_035041135.1 Platyrinchus mystaceus
GGCTCAGTTCAGCGCAGGCTGTGTCTCACCTAAAAAAATCCATTGCGCAGGCTTGAAAGGTAAAAACACCTTTCCCAAATCTTCATTCGCGAAGACTGGCCACAATTTACTGTATGAAAGCATCATCCTACATCAGTGAGAACTGAAAGAATAAATGAAAAGAAATCCTTTATGTTTCCTCCCCAGGAAAAGGATGTGTTTTTCCTTCCTTTTCCAACTCAACAAGACATTCCAAGTGTTCATTTAATCACATTTAAGCACAGCCACAAAATAAGGTGGGTTAAATATCGAAGTTGCTAAATAAAACAGATTATTCTGCCACCCTCTATTTGACCTACATACAAATCATGCTCACATTCCAATGGAAGACAACCAGACTATAGCAAGTCGATTTGGGATACAACTAATTTGTGCTAATATGGGCTACGCAAATATTTTAAAGGAAATGTAATTCTTCCAATTTTAGAAAAGTTTTATCTATGCAAAAGTAAATCTTATCTTTCATTTCAATTGTGATTCAGTATTAACTGAAGTAGGTCATGCTTTATTTTGGGTCAATGAATGCAAAGGTAATTACTGTAATTACTGAGAACTATAGTTGCATCTTTTTCTCCGTTTTAGTTTAGTTTTGACTGTATTTTTCAACACAGTCTTTTATTGCGGCTCTTCTCTTTGTTTGTAAGCTTTGGAACTGCTTTTTGCCACAGCTTGCAGAAGAGACAGACATCTGTATAAGCTGCAGGCTCTTCTTATTTCCATTATGTCAAATTCATTTTGAAGTTAAGCATCAGAAATTGTGCAGTCGAGTTCATTCTGGGCCAGGACATCAGGGCTGTGCAGTCAAGCTCAGAACAGCTACTTTGCTTATTGTATAATCCTTCTTAAAGGAAGCGAGAAAAAACCAAACAAGCAAAAAACCCAAACCAAAACACCACCTTTGATATGTACTAACTCTCCTGTTTACACTTGCAAATTTTCTGTGGATTTTTTTTTAATTTCTTTTTATTGATTATTCTTAATATAAACTCTCTCAAATTAATTGAAAGCAGTAAGAGGCAAGACAGAGTGTTATTTGTTTTATTCTTTCAGAACTCTTGTTCATTTTGGTCCCATGGCAAAAATTTGACTAAAACATATAAATTAAGGGTGCCTTTCATCAAGATTTAATATTGCTACATGAATATGCCTTTAAATATTGGGAAAAGATACCCAGAAATCAAGTTAGCATCCACTCTTCTTGTTCTTTACAAAGTCAGAGTAAGTTATAAGTAATTTCTAAATTTAACACCTATTATTGTACAGTGAGAATCTGTCAGTGTTGGTTGAGCAAAATAACATGCAAACAAACTTCTGCATACCTATTTGGCAATCGTTATTTGATTTTTTTTCTTCAGGTCTGCATCTTCAAGAGAGAGATCACTGTTTTGACAATCTAATGTAGTCAGGTCATTTATCTTTTTGACATTACTTAATCTGGTTTGTCTAGCTTGGTTATCATCTAGATAAAACTTGCAAAACATAGAATTTATATGTTATTTTTCTCTCTGACATTTCTTTTCATGCTTTTTTGATTTCAGCCACTCAGATCTGTAAGCCCTTCTCAAATGTCCATCCCCAACTATGTCGTAACAGAAAAATGAAATTAATTTCAGAGAAATTCATTCACTACAATGTGTTGTGTTTGCACCATAGGCAATCATTTCTTCTAGTACAAGGGTGCAAAGGGCAGAAAGTAGACAGCTGCTATTTCGGAGGCTTCTTGTTTTTCTGTGGAAAAGTGAAAAATGTTTGTGTAACAACTTCAGTGAAAATCCTGTTTTATGTTTATAGTCTTGATGCATTATTAGGTATTTACTTATTAGCTCACATATACATAGAACTATTGTTTCTCAGAGGAGAAGGGAATAAGCATGTGATTTCCTTATTCTTTCATACATCCTCACCTTTTGTCTATAGAGAGATTATTGGGATATATTAATGATTTTTAAAGCTTCTGTACTATTAACACAACTCTTATAGACCACAATGTTTCCCTACATTGCTTTAAAAAGGTTTGTGTTCTGAAGGCTACAATCTTCAAGATTAAGCCTAAACAAAATTAATCTTTTTTTTTTTTTTTTCTTGGAACCTTCTAATGCTGACTGAGTGACATCGTCTATATACATCTCCCAAACCCAGGGGCTCAGGAGATACAGGAATGTTCTTTAAGCTTTTCTTCTTCTTTCTTGGGACACTCTCCAATTCTAGTTATGAAAGGGAAAAGCACATAGATAAAAACTAAGCTCTCTATTAAAGGAAAGGTTCCATGGCTTCAAAATTGTCTTCTTTAGAGACACAGAATCAAGGCTGATGTTTCCTTTATGGCATGATATAGGCACTGTGCTTCCTAAATTTAAGGGTTCTGTTCAGACTTCCACAAAACTGGGAATACAGTGCTGAGTTAGTGAGTAATTGTACTGCTGGTACATCTCTGCCCAATGCAATGCAGTATCAAGTGTCATAGCACCATCATTGAGAAAAAGTAGGGCACAGCACCTCTTTTTCTAAGAGCAGTAGCCTAAACTGTGTTCCTTTCAGGAAGCTGGTATTCTCCACAGAGGTTGCAAACTAAGTTATAATTGACATAATCTTCTTCTTTAGGTATTTTCACTGTTATGCATAAAAATAGATTTTATGACTATGAAAGCTCTGATGTCTTCTTTGTTCTTTTAGAATTCACTTAATTATTGCCCTCTAAGGGGCTACATTCCTAGACTGAATTTTAGTGAGTTTTTCCCAGGGGTGTATGTGGACAACTTTGATGAAAGCTTTTGAATGTTTGTCTCTCTCTTTTTTTTTTTTTTTTAAGTTTCCACCAGCCATTGTAACAGCCATTGCTTTCAAACATAGAGATGGGACAAGTGAGGACTCTCGTGTATAGACAAATTATGATGTTTATTATATTATATTTGCCTTATGCTCAGAATTTCTGTGTGCAGTCAACAGTTCTACAGTATCATGTAGTCTTCTGGATCAGAAACTGTGGTATCACTGGGACTTAATATTATTGCTGTCACAAATCAGGTTTTTAAGGGTAATGGTCTAAATGTTGTTCACATACTAGTAAGGACGAGGTTTTGTCATGCAAATATGCAGGAAACTTTTTATCATGAGGGTGGTGAGACACTGGCACAGGTTACCCAGAGTAGTGGTGGATCCCCCATGCCTGGAAACATTCAAGGTCAGATTGGTTGGGGATCTGAGCAGCATGATCTAATTGAAGATGTCCCTGCTCGTCGCAGAGGGCCTTTAAAGAACCCAAACTATTCTGACTCTTATGATTTGATGGTAAATAATAATTGTGTTCCCAAAACATAACATTCTCTAAAATTTGAAGAAAGTAGCAAATTAAGACTGGCCAGTTTCTAAATGTTATGGATCAAAATTAATATATTCATAACAGACTTCATAGCTGTTATTTGTAAAGTTCTATGGAATCAAATTTATTTTTGTGAGCCTTAATAAGTTGTTAAAATTTAAATAAAATATACCCCATGTTTTCAATGTGGGCTTAGCCATCTTGTGACAGTAGTTGATAAACACAAATAGTTGCTATAGCTGATAATTTGGATCTTGTGTTTTGACATGTTTGCCTGTTAAATCTATGGCATGGTTCTCTTTCCTTCCTTGCCCTTTATTTCCTTTCTTTTTTTCTTTTCTTGAACAAACAGAAATGGATTCCTCTCCTGCTGAGGTTGTTACATGTCAAAAGTTTCCTGCTCTTCACTAAAACATTATGAAGTGGAAACCTGTAGAAGTGAGAGGAAGGACAGATAAATACATAAATAAATGAATACATAAATAAATAAATAAAGGAAATCTCACACACTTCAGTATAGCCAGACAATATCAGTCCCACTGGAAAGCAAGATTCAAGTTACTGGAGAAGTTAATAATTCTGTATATGAATTTATCTCTTCCTTGGGATACTGCTGACAAAACATGTAACATCACAAATACAAATCAGAGTTCTGAAACTGCCCCTGGGTTTTAGGGGTGTATTACCTACTTTGTTCTACTCTGTCCCACTTCCATTGCTTATGCAGCAAAAAATTATTAGGAAAATGGAACCCTATGGAAAGATCTGTGACTGTTGAACAGGCAGTTTTGGGGAAGCTGTATATGATAACAAATCCATTGCTGTCATGTGCAAGATATGGGGATATTTCTAGGCAATAGTAGGAGCAGTTGCATTAACAGAAAACAGTAGATGGCATTTTTGCTGTGAAAGTTCTCCAACCAGCAGCTTTTGTTAGACAAGCTCTATATATCTCCAAGTTTCCCTGATGTTGCTGACTGAGCTTGCAGAGTTTGGCTGAAGGAACAGTTTCCTTGCTTGCAGTATTCTACAGTGTCCTTCAAGCACCATGGAAAATTTGTCTTTTGAACTTGTATATTAAATTGTATCAATTGATGAAGAGATAACAAAAATATTAACTCAGTAGAGCAGGAAACCCCAAAAAATAGTGCTCAGAGAAGCATGGATAAGCATAGTCAAACTATGCTCTGTATGGTACTAGTGCATATCTTCATAGGAAATGTCCTCTCAGCGTTTGTGATTTTGTACTTTTGCTGGTGCATCTGGGCAATCTGGCCTTTACATCTGGCACATATTTACAGAAAAAAACCACTTCTGTCTTTCTGTCTGATGTTGAACTACTCAGACCTGTTGTTGTTTTCCTTCCATCCGTAGGTGAATGGTATTGACCTTCGAGGTGCTACCCACGAGCAGGCTGCAGCTGCGCTCAAAGGAGCCGGGCAGACGGTAACAATCATAGCACAATACCAGCCGGAGGGTAAGTAAAATAATAGACTTAAAGACATGTGGTAAAAGATAAGTGCTTTGAAGGCACTCATTTAACAGGATGAGGCTGTTGTAGGCAGTGAGTTTCCCGGCTGTCATCAGCGGTCATCTGGAATGAAAATTAAAGTGACAATTCTATCCAAAGGAAATAGACTTATTTTTGTCACGGACTTGGCTATTAGAAGTATTTTATTCAACTATGAGAGCTATCTTTAAATGTGCATATAATAAGACAATAACCAACATTTAGTTAATCGTGATATTCTCATTAGTGCTCATTTTATCTTCTATTCTCCTCCTGGAGACAGGTAGTGCAAAAGATAGTTTAAGAAAGAAAAGAAACACAAGGTAACAGAACATTAATTCTAATGTGACTGTTTGAAGCAAAAGAAAAATGCTTCCTGCAGAATATATAGAGCTTCCCACTATTACTTTTGAATGACAGTTTCCCTGTACCTACAGGGCAATTACATCTGGATAACAAGGACTTAGGGAAAATGACAGCTTTCTAAACAAAAGCACCAACAGGAAATTCAGCAAAATGTCAGTTATTTAAGGTGGGATGTATCTCATCCAAATTTTGCTGTCTAATATTTAGCTTTCTAGAGGTTAAGCTAGTTTCAGTGGGAAGAAGTAGTCACTGATTGATTTGGAGTCCAGAATTAAAGGGCAGAACTTCTTCTTGCTATCCATGAGCAGTGACTCAAATGACTATCTGAGGTTCTCAAGGAATTTGTGAGATGAATATTACTTTGTGAGGGGAACTAAAGATGGTTTTCCTCTGCAGTCGTTGTTACTTTGGAAGTCTTGCCAGATTAATTCACAGGTATCTGTGAAGACTTGCTGACATCATGTTATCAGTTTTCAGTAAACAATTCTAGCTCAATTCACAAGTCCTGCTATGACCTGTTGACACAAGCTGTTGATTCTGCCTGATTGTGCCCACACCAGAACACATGTAGGTCTCAGGTGAAACAATAGCTCTAATAACATGCTCAGCCAGTCAGGTTTCTTTCAGGGAAGATGAATTAGTACTGCCAGAATTTTTCAATATAATTGTTTTGTTTCTCTGTAATCCTGATGACAGCACACAAAGAGAAAAACAGCTGCTATTTTAGTCAAAAATACAGTTGTGCTTCAGATTTGGAGTCAAGCATTCATTTATTAGTTTAGCTGCACTTGAGTCACCAAACAGAGTAATTTAGGCCATACTAAGAAATGTGAGAGCAAATGAAATTTAAAGTGTCTATCTTTATTTAAATAAATGGAACATATTAATATAAAAAATGCTTAAGTAATAATCAGAGTTATTTCAAAGAAAAAGTATTGAAAAGCAATTCCATTACAGATAGATATCCCCACTGGTTTCTGAATGAAACCATGTTCCTATTAGTTCCAGCAGTCTTGTTTGCTGTCTGGTTATTTTATACTGCAATTATCACCATGGTGTCTGAGCACTTGTAGCAATCGCTGGCATTTCATAGTTGTTCTATGACATTGTTAATACACAAAAAAGTGCAGTTCTTGACAGCTTTTTCCCATTACAGTTGAACTTTTACTAGAAATACTTTTACCCTACATTTTAGAAGCTTTTTACTGTGTCAGATTCGGTTTTGGTGAACATGCAATTCAAATGATGCTGATGAAATCCATCAAGTATTATAATACATATTTATTCCATTTTTCCTCTGACATTGCTCCATTCACCAAAAACCCTGTTGAGGGCAGACTAGTCCCGACTCTGTGACTTCTTGTTAGTGAAGCAAAAACAGTTTTCTGTTTCAGCCATATAGCTCAAAACACGCCAAAGAGAGTGAAGCTTGTGAAGAACAGGGCCCAAAAGTTAGCCTTTTTATAATAAATGGTGGAATCTTTAAAGGTAGTGACAGTATACACAGTAGTTGTCCAGCATATGTTATCTTACTGCTGAAGTATTTAATTTTAATCTGAGGTGCTGGTTAATGCAAACTGTGTAAATCAGATGTGAAATTAATATTTCTTTATTGAAAAATCCCTAACAGCAAAAAAAAGAGATAAAACAATTTCTAAACATTATTTAAGTAACCTTCCCAGAGAATTATTAAGGGATTTATAAGTCACACCAAAAGACAAACACATTCCATTAAAGGATAAATACTTCTTTTATTCTAAAGGTGTTGCAGAACTCTTTTGTCCTTTCTTCAAAATTTATACCTGATTTTGTATTTACTGTATCTCCTCCTCTTGCATATATTGGAGCATTGTCATAAAATAAAGTCTTAAAACTGTATAACTCTGCTTCCCGCGGGGACTTCCTACTTTAAAACGCTTCTAAAACTTATAAAGTACATAAGTAAAGAAGACCTGTAGCTTGATTCTTCCATTTTCACATATGTGAAAATATACACACATTATGTACACATGTACTGTCTAAATGGAGGTCAAGTTAAGTTAAGCATCATGATCTCTTAATAGTCATGGTGGATGTAGTTCATATGGAGGTGTATGGATGTGTTCAGTCTACACTAACCAGCCCTTGCAGGCTTCAGAAAGATAATCTTTCATATTCACGTGAAGCTCAGATCTTCTGCACATGGTTGATATTAAATTAAAGAGAATTTGAGGACCAAAAGCTACTTAGAACAGAATTAGAATAGGAACCTATCATTTATATTTAGCTTTGTACTCCAATTTTTTATATTCTTGGAAGCATTTTAACTTTTCTTCCAGCTTAGCAATTCTCCGATCTCTTTTAAAACATTGTACAAATATGAAGCCAGTGCAAAATAAAAACTTAAGCCTGGAAAATAGTCTTAGGGTGCAACAGTATGGTCCTATTAAAAAATTTAGTAGAAATTAAAATGGGAATATATACCACACAGGGAAACACATTTTACACTTCCAGGTTTTTATTCAGAACATATTTTGATTTTAATGGCAACAGTTGTAAATTACAGCCCAGCATGGAAGGAGTTAAGAAAACAAAAACATTTTGTCAGTTAAAATAAAATACATTTTTAAAGGAAAGTGAACTTTGGTTGAAACAGACAACTTGTCCTGAAAGACACAGCTTCGGATTGGGGCAGACAGAATACTGAAGCTGCTAAAAAGCTTTATTTTAGTCTCAAATGTTTATGTTCCTTCCCCCCTGCAGCAGCGTGAAAGGGTAAAGTGTAGCCCTGAGATTTTTGCAAAATGTTCTGTGCCAGTGGTCTGCAAGCTGAGCTGTGCTGCATTGCAGTACCTCTGCAGCTATTGCCTCGCAACAGTCCCTGGAAAACTGTTAAACTGATACGAAGTTTCATGTTCTTTAAATCTTTCAAGTGACCCAATTAACTAGCTCTCTAACTAGCTTGCATATGTAGGAAAAACACTAATTGATTAGAGTTTGGTTAGTGCATCTGACACTGAAGAGGTTAAAAAGTTATTACAGTGAGAGAGTTTCTGCTTTATCGGGTTTTGAGTTAGCTGCTGCTTGGCGGCTGTGCTCTGTGCCTGTCATGAGGTGAGTAGCTGAGGTTTAGATACAGGAAGAGTATGAGAGTGAGAGACACTGTGATGGGCAGTGCCTGTCCTTGCAGGCATTAGCTAAGGAAATTTTTGAAGAGCTGCACCTAAGCATCTCCTGGTAGATGTGATACTAAATTCACTCTTTAGCTCTTTTGCTCCTGAATCTGAGGCTCCAAAGTGCATTGGAACAGACCTAACTTTCATAAGCAGCCCCAGCTTTTATGAAAGCATACCCCTTGTCTTACACATTTGTCTGACCTGCAGATGCATGAGATCTGCTCTTTTGAAAATATCAGACAAAAATCTAGGGGGTCACTTTTGCAGGTCTCTGAAGTCATAGATAATTTTTAGCTCTTTCACCCTTTTCATTCCCTGTTCCTACCTCAAAATACAAACACTTGTCTCCTGTTTTGATGCAATGGTTACATAAATTTCTGATTCAGACACTTAACCTTTGCAGATGCTGTGGGAATTAGGTAGATAGAAAATATATGGAAAGAATAAGTAATTGTATTTATTCATCTTAGTCTAGGTTACTTCTATTCTTTGAAATGTGAATAGTCATGTTAAAGGTCCCATTCCCCAGCTGTTGAAAATCAGTGTAGCTTAATAACTTGGATAAAGTTGCATTACAGCAGTTGACTTTCATCTGGAAGCCACTGTATCCAATTTGTAAAGAATGCGAGATATTGGGGTTATATTTCATGCATGTGAATTAAAGAACATAACATAATTTTGGAAAGGCCAAGCTGGATCTGACCAAAGGCCCATTTGCTGAGGATCCAGTTTCCAGCAGCTTAGGGAGAAGAGAAAGAACAGGACCATATAGATACATGAACTATGTACCGTCCTACTGACCAGGTGGGGTGAAAAATCCTCTCCTTGTCCTCAGGTGGAAAATACCACCACTATAAAGACTAACAAAGCAAAAAAAAACTTTGGAGTTATGTTTCATAGATTTTCCTGATGAAGTTCAGTGAGCAAATTTTGTTGAGGAGCTTGGTCCATTTTTTTAAATTAGGAAAATTGAGAAAGATGGAGTAATATAAACAAGAAATCTCAACATTAGGGTAATATATTTTTCCCCTTGAATTCAAATCTTTTTTTTTACTTAATACCACAAGAGAAGAAGCATCATTCCAAAACAGAGAATTTTTTATTTCACATCCTAATTTATTGATAATAGATGATAATATTTTATAATACACCAAAGTTCTCCTATGGAGGAGATAATGACTCCTTCAAATAGCAGTATTAAAGGCTGCTTTTTTCACCCGTCTTTCTACTGTGGCATCTCTAACTCTACTGTTTCCTTATTTACCCATAAAGCTTTTTAATGAGTTACAGAATAGTAAATTGTTTTCTCTAGCTGATGAAATGCCAGGCCTATACCTCCTGTACTTGTCCTAGATCAGGTTGCTCAGTGCCCCCATCCAACCTGCCTTTGAATGTTTCCAGGGATGGTGTGACAGATGATGCTGACAAAACTAGTTCTCCTTATAATTTTAACATATTTTGCTTCAACAAAAATGCCAGAATTCACTTTGCAAGAAATTGCCTCTCTTTTGCAGAGATTTATATGTACACTAAGATGTTTAACAGGGCTGTGTGACTGCAATACACAACTTCATGTAATGTACCAAATAATATTTGTGTTTTCAAAACTGATACCTGGCAAGTAAACTAATCCTTGAGTGCTCCAAGTTATGTCAGCACTTAATATACAGGGTTAAGTGTTGAGATTGGTATTTGCTGCATTTCTTTCCATCTAGTAAATACAACTTTGCTACCCTCAGGACAAATGCATCAATGCCAAGGTAACACCCACTTGTGTGGCCATGTAAGATCTTTACCTTAGGTATACCTTTTGTGCCCCTAGTTGCTGCATACTATTTAGAATATACTGCTTTTATTTTTACATTGTTGGAACAAAGTCTTTAAGTTTATAATCTCACTGCAAGTTTCACCCTATCTTTACTTCAAGTAAAAAGCCCTAAAGCATATTTAAAATTAAAAGGATGGTTTAAAAGTCTCCTTGATCCACTTTCAAATTATTTTCTCACATCACAGCATTTCTGTTTACCTGAGCTGTCCTCACCATGGCTTCCACTCTTCTGCAGATTAACTCTAGTCCCTAAGTGACTCTGTGTTCATGGGCATTGCCCCAGCACAGACAGATATTTTTGGGGCTCTTCAGATGCCACACATGAAGAAGCACCAGGGATTACAAATGTTTTTGTAAAGTCAAGCCTTTGTAGGCTTCTCCTAAGACACAAAAGGTTACATTTTAATTCCTCTGTTAAATTTAAAGATCTCATTCCCAGTAGAATTACACAGTGTAACCCATACAACATTGAGCATTTTATAAAAAGCAGAATTCTATTTTTTTTTTCATATGTCAAAATGTCAGTATGCATGAAAGAAGTTTTGGATATATTTTCTTAATATTTTATGCAGATTCATTTATGTTTAATGTAGTCATCCCTGTCTGCTAGATTGTATTTGCTGTTTCCTTACAGACTCCAGAGCTTTCTCATTTCCCATTTTCATGAATGTTTCAGTTTAAGTGCTTATTTTTTCATTCAGTCATGTTTGACTCTTGTTTCAATCAACAGACTTCTTCGTTAAAGAATATACAGTTGTCAAAGCCAACTGTAGGAAATTGTGCAAGGAAGCATGATTTCCTTTAAAAACCCATCTTTTCTTCTTTTCATTTTGAATGTGAAAACATGAAGTTATGTGGTTGTTTTGGGGTTTTTTTCCTGTAATTCTTTCATTAAGTTTCGTTTATAGTGCAGAGTTAGGTGTTGTTGTTCATACGCAGTCTTCTGTGCTTAGTTATGTTTATATACACATGGAAAAGTGTATCCATTAAATCTTCATGCTGGAGATTATAAATTACTTTTCTTTGACAATTTCTTAATTAAAGTTTAGTAGTTTCCACTTTTTGCTCTTTTATTAAGGTAATTGTTAATAAGTCTTGTTGGGAATTCAAATAAGGAGTTGATTTTCTTTCTGCAACAGCTGTTAGGTTTGCAGCTGCTAATTTAGCTGTTATATATGGGATACAATTCCTTCCCGCTTTTCTTCCTTGTTTTAGAGTTCACTAACATGAAATCCCTTTCCCCTGTGATTTTGCCCTTACCTGAAAGCTTTTTCAGAAAACAAGACCTTCTTTCAATGGCAAAGACATGTATAGATATGTGTCCTGGCCTTTTTAATGGGGGTATACTGCTGAGTGAGCAGAGGGGAGCCCAGGCATAATTCACTTTAGAACCAGCATGAGAGAAAATCTTGGCATTATTTCTGAACCCATTTCAGTGATTCGTTTCTTAATCTCACTCTTCTTTCAATTTCTTATTGTGCTTTTCAGCTGGAAAAAAAATGCATTTTGTGAAAAAGAAGTTTTGTGTTTACTTTCAATTTTTACTTTTTAAGCAATAAGTTTCACCAATACTTTTGCTATTTTAATTCTTTCACAGTGACTTCATTTCATACATCACATGACTTGAGAAGCTCATATTTATTTCCATCTATTTATTTTAAAATGTGTTCTCTTTTCCTTCTTAGTGACTTTTGCACTTAGCAAAGGCATAGTTTAATAGTTGTTTTGCTTTTTAGTTACCTTCAGCATAAGATTTTTTTTTTCTTGTTTTCTTACAGATAATATGTCTGTCCTATCTTATTGCTACTGCCTCTCCTAGTCTTCATAGTGTCTTACACAACTTCAATGTTAGAGACTGTTATGGTAACTAGTAACTGGCCCTGGGTGATTGGTGTATTAAAGATGCTGAAGACTCTTCACAAAAATATTTTTTATCCAAACAGTTTAACATGTTTTATTTTATTAGAGTTCAGAAACCCACTAGAAACCTGCTTTTCTCTGCCTTCAGGTGAATTACTTTATATAGAGACATGACTGAAAATACAAAATAGTTCATTACCTGGGTGAAATTCCACAATATAGTCAATATTACCAATGTTCATGTGCTTAAACTAATAACATGTACCATCCCCATGTGTTCAGCTTATGTCCTCAGAAATATAAGTACTAAAATTTAGCCATTCTCTGCAGTAATTTTTGTGAAAATACTGAGCAAATAAAGTGTTTTGGTGTGAAATAATTAGTAGATTTTCCTGGTGTTTCCTAGTGAGCTACTCTTGAATATGTTGAAGAGAAAAAAATTTAGTCTAACTTTCAAATCTATCCTTTAAGTTCAAGGTGCATTTGCATCAGTGTTTAATTAAAAAGAAAAATTGAAGAGAGAATTTCTGGTGTCATGTTCTTTGCTTGCAAAACTTCAGCAAGGGAGGAAGAGCAGCTGTAAGAAACAGTGGTGAGGTTCTGGCACAAGTTGCTCAGGGAACTACTGGAGGCACCATCCCTGGAAGTGTTCAAGGCCAGGTTGGATGGGGCTCTGGGCAGCCTGATCTAGTGGAAGCTGTCCCTGCTCATGGCAGAGAGGCTGGAACAAGACGGTCTTTAAGGTCCTTTCCAACCCAAACTGTTCTGTGATTCTGTGGTTGATTCTATAATAAAAAGAGATGAAGGTTTCACAAAGGATGTGGAGATTATCGCCTGCTTCTGGAAATCTCATGCTGAGGAAAGACAGCAAGTCTGACAGAAAGTGACAGCTGTTATGATAGCATTGCTATGTATCACAGGAGACAACAGCATATCGGGGATTTTCTTGGCCCAGTGCTGTGGCTGCTGTCAGCACAAAATTCTCAGTGAGTGTTAGGGACAGTCTTTCATGATTTGTATTTTTAAAGTTTATAGTACTTGACACATACAGGGGCTTACTTTTAATTATATTACAGAGCTAGGCAAATACAAACAAAAAAAGGTTGGTTTTTTTTTTCATTAGATGAGGCCTTTGGCTAAGCTGCTTGCCCAAGGTCTCTCAATTGAGAGATGTAATTCTCTCTGAAGTAATTCAGCCTTTGTTGATGAGTCTCTTCTTACCAGCTATAGAGGGAACATCAATGACTAACTTAGACTGGATGGACAAAGTTCAGGCAAGGTGAATTGACCTCCCTTGGTGTCCTTGGGAAGGAGCTCCTAGAAAGTGACATGCATATAGGAAATGTCTTTCCCCAGCTCAACAGGTGAACCCCTAATGAAGCCAGAATTTAGCTCTATGCCTTTAGTTTATCACTGGCCAACAGTTTCTCTCTGCAATAATTCTTGAGGCAAGTTAGTGCAGTCATTGTTTTTAGGAAGGGAGAGAAAAATGGGAAAAATCACAGATAACTAAGTTGTGATTCCAGTAGAAAAACAACAAAACTAAGAGTTTCAAGGCAAGATAGGAAATTGCAAGATAATTATTTACTTGTAACTTGAATTCTAGATAATTGGTTGGTTGATTTGAATTTATTACCTATGGGCGAGCATGATGGCAGAGTGTGATAAATGAAACATAAAGCATGCACTATTTAAATAGAGAGAAACAAACAGGTAGAGGGAAGAGCTACACAGGTGTTCCTAAGAGCTGAGCTTGCATGCACAGCTTTTTTAGGGATTTCTCTTACAACAGTGAATAACTGCCCTGCTCCGTGTGCCTTCTTGACTCCAATCTCTGCCTGTTGAGAGTAGTAATATGAAGGATCTTGAGTGAAAGTAAAAATACTGATTTGAGGTGCACTTAGTGGATAGGTGGCCATGACATTATTAAGAACAGAAATGCTATTGAGTAGACTTGTATGCATGCTCACATATACATATACATGCAGCTATTGGAAACTGGGGATCCACGAGGTCAGATTTTAAGAGCTGCTTGGGGTCTCTGCAAGAGATTTCATCACAGCTGTCATATGCCACACATTCTTAGATTGTAGGTGCATGTGAAGAGTAAGTAAGAAGTTAAACAGCATCAGATCGCACACTAAGCTGTGCCTGAGTTAAAACTATTTTTCAGCAAGTCAATTCAATGCCTGTGAAGGTCTTTACTACTGAGCTACTTCTACAATAAATTCCCATATTTCCATTATCCTGGTTTACGTCATTCTTACATTACTTGCCATTTTGTGGCTAAAATGGCAGTTGACAAAAGAAATAAGAATCAGATTTAGATTTCATTGTCAATCTCAATATTTCACTACAGACTCATTAAAAATACTTAATTAACTGCAGAGTCATTGAAAGAATGCCATATGTCATATCAGCTTAAAAAAAACCCTATTTTCAATGCTAATTTTGAGTAAGAGAACCTTTACATGATAGAAAAATGCACTGAAGTTACAATGTATCTTTGATTTTATCCTTTATCACCTATATGAGTTATTGTATAATAGATAAATTGGAGAATTAAGTGAAAGCTGATGTAAATGGAAATTTTTTAATTAAATATTAACCACAGTTCATGTGAAGAAGTGTTTAAAGATGTTACTTCATTTATCTACAAAGTTAAAATTTCCATATATTTTAATCTGAGAATTCATCTTCTTTTAGAAGCTCTGGTATCTTAAACAGAAGTAATTTTATCTCCTGGTTTCAGGTTTGAAGATGGTTTCAGCAATACTATAGACAATGTTTTCTAATGCAGGTGCTCAAAATTAAGCTCTGAATTAGAGATATCCTGATTTGAGTTATGTGACTAATCACTTCTCATAAAATTCAGTTTAATCATATTTTGTAGCTTAAGCATGGACTTCGAAGTCTGGCATAGGTCACCTTTCAGCAAAGTTTGTTATTCAATATCTCAAAGTACTTTATAGTGACTTTCTAATTCCCTTTGCAATTTTCAAAGGACACATCTGAGACTAACCAAGCAATAATTCCTTTCAGCAGTTATAATTATTACTTTAGCACTTAATTTTATAAGCACATTTGCTTTTAATTGGCTTACAAGAAAACCTCAGAATTCTGCAGAAAACTCAGGTTTTCCAAACTTTGAACAAAATTTTCAACCATTGAGTTGTTGCTTCAGGGCTGTTTTATGCCTAAATACACAAAGAAATGTGTAACAAGCGTTAGATTATTTTAGATTCAGTTAAATACCTGTGCCTCCTAGTCTCAGGGTGCAGAGTTTTTGTTGCTGTTGTTTTGTTTGTAGTTTTCCCGCAGAAAATCTGGATCCTTATGTTTGTCTACAATGGACCCCCAAAACTGATGTCAAATTCATCAGCTGCTTTTGCAAACCTTGCTACAAAGCATTACAGGATATCTTTATGTGATGATAAACTACACAATTATAGATCAGGCCAGGTCTTGCCTTGTGCATATTGGGGTCCATCCCCACCAGAACTTTATAAACCTTGATCATAGAATCCTAAAATATCCTGAGTTGAAAGGGACCCACAAGGATCACCAAGTCCAACTCCTGACCTTGCACAGAACAGCCTCAGGATTCACACCATGTGCATGAGAATGTTGTCCAAATGCTTCTTGAACCCTGCCAGGCTTGGTGCACTGACCACTTCCCTGGGAGATTGTTCCAGTGCCCATCCACCCTCTGGGTGAAGAACCTTTTTCTAATAACCAACGTAAACCTCCCCTGACACAGCTTCATGCCATTCCCTCGGGTCCTGTCACTAATTACCAGAAAGAAGAAGTCAGTGCTTGCTCCTCTGCTTCCCCTCATGAGGAAGCTGTAGACTGCTGCATTAATAGGGCTATGTATCTTGTTTCCATGTAGACATATACAGCACTTATGCACATCCCAGAGTCCTCATGTATGTGCAGTGCCATGCCTGAGTCTTCCTTCTCTCAAGTGTGGACAGCATGCAAATGGCAGTGACTGAGAACGATTGCCAAAAACTGATTTTTTTGAGTTTGGTTTTGCACCACTCTGTGCACCAACACCTCATCACTTCTCTTTAGTTACCGGTGACAGGACCCAAGGAAATGGCCTGAAGTTCTGTCAGGGGAGGTTTAGGTTGGATATTAGAAAAAGTTTCTTCACCCAGTGAGTGGTTGGGCACTGGAACAGGCTCCCCAGGGCAGTGGTCATAGCACCAAGCCTGACAGAGTTCCAGAAGCATTTAGACAACATTCTCATGCAAATAGTGTGATTCCTGAGGATGTTCCATGCAGAGTCAGGAGTTGGATTTGGTGGTCCTTGTGGGTCCCTTCTAACTCAGCATATTCTGTGATTCTGTGAAATAAAAATTATACGAAACTGAGTCTGTGAAGTAGCTCTCACTGGGGATTTTGCTGGCTATCCCCTGACTTGCAAAGACGGGTATGTGGCAATGAGGACTGACTGAAATGAGGACAGGGGAGAGAGCTGAAAAACCTGATACTGTGGCTTTTTTGTCATTTCATTTGTGGAGTGCTGGAAGTTTGTTGTACATCTAGGCACTTCAGTGGTAGTTGTAAGAGGATTTTTTTTATTGTGTGTGTGTTCATACTTCTCAGTGTTGTTCTTCTAAACCTCCCATTGTGTTACATGTGTATGTGTGTATTTGTGCAAAATTTGTTGTGGAGAACCCTCCCTCCTTAATCATTTGAGCAGCCTCTGATATAAATTATCAAAGCAATGTCTGAATAAAAATGATCTGCCGACATGGCTTGGAGGGTAAGACACAGGTAGTCCAGCTGGTGTCCCAAGAGTAATGTACCTGCATTATTTTTTTCTCTGCAATTATATGCCCTTTGACTCTGCAAAGTGCTCTGAAATTTGCATCTATCTTAGAAATTCAGCCCCTTTTAAATGAAGACAACTTAATGTCAGGTAAGTATCTTCTTTATGACCGGTTGCTAGTTGCTTTTTAAACTGAAAAAGGTTTAGATTAGATGATAGGGAAAAAAATCTATACTCAGAGGGTGGTGAAGCACTGAAACAGGTTACCCAGAGAGGTTGTGTAAGTGTTCAAGGCCAGGTTGGATGGGGCTTGGAGCAACCTGGGATAGTGGAAGGTGTCCCTGCCCATGTCATGGATGTTGGAGCTAGATGATCTTTAAGGTTCTTTCCAAACCAAACCATTCTATGATTCTAATCCTTCTCAGTTGTTTCTAAGCCTATCTCAATATTTACTACCAGAGGAGAATTATGTTTTTATCATTCTTGGACTGGATTCAGCAAAAATGTAAAATTACTCAGTTTGTGGTTACAAAAATTCAAAAGCAAAGTGTACTGAACAGGTCCGCAAGAACACCAGAGGTTCTGACAGTCAGTGTGTACTAACTCTGTCCTTGATTTTGCATAACTCTCTTCTGATTATTTTGTTAACATGCACAACCACCTTTAAGGATCAGAAATGTGTATTATGGAATAGCCAGTAATTGTGCTTTGAAAGTAAAGAGAGCAATATAAGTGTTAATTATTGGACAGAAACTGTAAGTTTCAATGTTAGAAGTCAATGTACATTCAAATAAAGAATTCATAAATTAATGTTATTACTCAAAAACTTTATACATTTAGGATTGTCATAAAATAACCCAAGAAGAGGAGAAGCATTTGCAGCATCATGGAAATAACTGCTGTAAAGGAAAATGCTGAGTATCTTAAGCACTGTAACTGCCATATTCTGTCTTACTGGTGCATTCCCCATAAATGTTTTATTTCAGATAAAATTGCATCCATTATGTCTAATATGTGACTATATGAGATGAGTTTAATGTACTGGGAATGAAACATCATCGGTTCTGAGCTAAAGAAACTCAGTCCTAACTGCATATGGGAAGGGGCAGACCTGGCTGGAGCCTGGGCTTCACCTCCAAGCTATTTTCAAGGAAATTAGAAGTGTGGTTATCTGTCTTTTGTTTGAGTCCTTTCATAACAGAAATTCAAGGAGTTTTACTAAATTGAGTTTTTCACAAATTCTGCTGGTTTCTCTGGAAATTTTCATCTGTTGAATGAAACATCTCACTTCAAAATCACAGGAATTCAGAAAAAGTCCAAATTGTTTCCATTTGAAAGTGCTTTTGTGGTACCTTATGTTTGGGTATCTCATATCCACATTTTCTGCTTCTTGAATTGTGCTCACTTCTCTCAGGATATGCCCTAGATAAAAGCCCATAATATGCCTCATTGCTTGGCTTTAGAGTAGTGTATAAGTGTAGGAGCACAGCATATTTTCAATATTTCATATTTTCCAAATGAGAATATTTTCAGTTGGCTGCTAGAAATAAAATAATTTTATTAGAAGTAAGGTAGATAAATCAATTCTGATAAACATGCCCTTCTGAAAAAGGGGTACACTGTCAGGAAACAAGTTGAATTCATGCTTTTTAAGTTTAATTTCATTTTCAGACGTGCACCTATTATCTTTCTGTGATGTTTCAAAATAAGGCTGTAGGTGTCGTAGAGAGGCACAAGAAAATCTGAGCGTGCTGCGAAGTTAAATATATTGTAGGTGTTAGGCCTGACCACAAGGTTCAAAAAAAGTATCATTTAAAGATAAAATTAATATTTTGTATATTTATCTGTATTCCCTTCCATGTAAAGAAAAGTGGCAAAATAAGGTAGTGGCTTTGTTGATTTTACCAAGCCCATCTCAGAGTAAAAAATGCACCTTTTTGCCAGGAAAATTATATAACATTCCCTGCATTGGGATGTTATGCTAGACGCCCAGATTCAGGTGGCTTAAAGCCAGTGTGTCTTCCAATGTGCCTACCCATACTATATAGTATTATATATATATATATATGATATATAGAGAGAGAGAGAGATGAAAATTATCATATAAATATAATATATACTATATACATTGTATATTTGTATAAATATGTATGTTTAATAATATGTTTAATGTTCTCTTTTTGACAATGCCAGTGCACTTCATAGGAATGACTAGGCACGGGAAAGCTTTAGCCTGTCCGAATCTGGGTCCAAAAGCAGTAACAAATGGTTGATATTTTTCTTTTGTGTGAATAAAGGTCCAGATGTGATACTGTGCTGTCTGTTCAGATGACTGTTATGGTAAGAGACTGGTAAAAAACATTTACAGAAAAGTCACTGTTTACCACTGACATAATTACTCTGCCTCTTGCAGTAGAGTTTTACCTTCTGTGAGGAAATTAGAGGGTATTGCGTTGTCACTTGAGTAGGTTCCCTGTGACATAGGTTTACCTGGAGTCTCTCGTCTTCTCCTTAGGAGATATTTTGCCTTTGAAATGTCTCAATGTATTTCTCACTTTACTAAGAATGGTTGGACAATAGTAAAACATATTTCTCACATACAAGAGAGGATGTGTTGTCTCCTTTAGTATTTCTAGATCCGGAAAACAATTAGGTGAAATAAGCTGTTGATGCTGAGACCTTAACAGCATCCATTGAGTTACAAGTGGTTCATAAAGCTGTCCTAAGTACTTTTAAAAAAAAAAATCATTAATACTAACGTAAGTGAAAACAATGACTGCTGATCGCTGTTTGCACTTGTACTGCATTCTCTCCTGTCTCTTTACATTGTTTCTAAGTTTGGAAACTGAGTCATATTTAAATTGCTTGCATAACTACAGTAAATAAAATGGCAATTACTGAGCAATCTGCTTTCTAACACATTTAAGTGATTTATGTCTGCAGTAGGCAATGTATTATAACTCTGTCTGTGAAATTAAAAATATAATGGCTGGAAAACAACATACAAGCTCAAAGGAAGCTATAAAACTGCCAAATAATTACTGGCTACCACCAAGTGGTGAGTAGTGTTAAAAAAAAATAAAAAGGTAGTTAAATTTATTCAAAAAGAAAATGGGATTTAGATTGTTTAATAGTTTCTATTTCAAACTCTGCATAGGAAAGAATGCAGTGTTCAATTTTCTATTTCTATTTCCAGAGAAAATAATAGCATGACCAGTTTTAAAGTTAGCCTTCATGGAACACTAACACAAATCACAAATTCTACACTGGGCCAGGGAATCCAGGGGACTTAGAGCATGGAGCAGGCAGTGGGCATGGAGCAGCGAAACGACTGAAGAGGGCAAGGGCTGCAAAGCCCCTTTGCCTGTTTTACCAGAGCCTTGGAAAGCTGTGCAGGCAACTGCCTCCAGCTTTGCAGGAGGGATCAATGTCCCTCAGCTGTTGGTAGGAGGGGAGAGCCTGGCTTTCTGAGGCTCTCCCTTTCTTCTCCACCCCAGTACTGCCCCTTCTCTCTTTCCCCCTCCTTTTCATTGCAGAAGTGACCTGGGCTTTCAACCCTGGGACATTAAAAATGACTTTTCCTGTACGTCAGAGGAATTTGGAACTTTGTGTGTAAGAAACTGGTCCCCACTCTTCCAATGTGATTATCATAAAGAAGAGTTCTGTGAGGGTTTTTTTCCAAGCCCAAAGAGATGCTTTCACATCTTTTCCTTGTTTCCCCACAGATTTTCACTCTCAGTTCATGGTCTGTTGTGACAATGACAGCAGAAGAGGGCTTCTTGACCTCGCGATTAAAGCATAAGATTGACAACCAGGCATCGTGGGTTCTTCTTAACTCTGCCACTTGCATTTGCATTGCTAATCAAGGTTTTGGTTTTGGGGTATTTTGCCTTTTTTCTCTAGGTTATTCTACTGTTATGGTATTGCAGACCACTTTGGTCCTTTATATGGTGTTGTTTGTAAAATGAGGTGTGATGTAGCAAAGGGCTAATGGAGCATGATAATAAGACTGTTGTGAAATTTGATGAGAAGCCTGTTCAGCACTTCCCATTCACCAAAGCAGTCCTGCTGAGCTCATGGGGTGTTGAAGACAGGAGGATTTTCAGTGAGTAATGTGCAAAAACAGGCTCTTTGACTGTGGCTTAATCCTAAGGTACATTTTGTGACTTCAGTGGAAGCTGTGCATGTCCAACAATTGTCATATCAGTCCATTTTCTTTTGTGAAGTACTTGGAGATCTGCTGGGCAAGTAGGCTTTTATTCAAGCTTTAGCATGCACTGCCATAAGTGAGCTAAACTGAGGCATGTCTTTGGGCATAAGTAATGGTTATGAGCACCATGGTTAGCAATGTATTTTGGGGACAGGAATCCTGCATTAAGTGTAAGAATAATTTATGATTTTAAGGGGTTTTATTATGTTCATGGATTCAGTTAATTGTGTGCAATTTTAAAAAATCTTTTTATAACTTCAGATGATACAGGACTCCTAAGTCTTTTTTATTTGATGTGACTTGGGGTCCTAAATCCCTTAGCTTACACGATATTGTAGTGTGTATATTTTCTGGGCAAAAACGAACGAAGTCTGGAAACAGAACTAATTGTTCCATAAGGAGATGAGTTTCATTGACAAAAGTTGGAATTTCGCTTCATTTTTATATCAAGACTGCAATGCATTATTTAAAGTGACATAACTTACTTTATAAACAGTTTTTCAAGAATTCATAAGTAAACATACTTATAAAACAGTTTTATTAATAGGTCTCTTCAATTATTTAATACTTGAAGACAGATTTTTTGAGTGCCTTCTTCAATAGAGGTTGCCATATAATATTTTCATTCAAAGAATTACACGACAAATTTTTCTCATTAGAAAAATTGAATATTTTCAATAGGTCTGATGCCAAAGGCATGCTGCCTTCGTTTTCATAATGGCCATCATATGTCACTGTTCTGAGGCAGCTGTTTCCAATTTTTAATCTCCCTTGGTTTTCTTTTCACTATAACCAGAGCTGTAAATTTCTGAGGTTTGTAAATCCTGCTTGGGGCTAAATATATATCCCTGTAATGTATTTGACCTTAAATTATTGATATGTATGTTCAATTGTAACTTTATTTTAATGCAGTTTTTGTCTGGGAATTATTATATAATGCTATTCAAGAAGTCCTCAATTGTTTTTGTGTAAGAAATTTAGATATTAAATAGTGAGATAAATTTCTAGAGTATTCATTGTATTCTTACTGACTGGGGAGATTTGCTTCTTCACATCTGTGGTAAAGATTGCTGGGCTTGTGTAGTTCTCATTTATGGGGCAGTATTTTACTGAATTTAGTATTAATCTTTTGTACTGCTATAGTCCCTGGAAGGCCCACTTGCAGGTGGTATTAAGGCATTGTAAAAACACAGAGTTTGAAAAATTCTGAGTGTCTCTGACAGCTGACAAAAAACATTAAAAAAGCCAAAGACAGCCAAATATCCCAAGGGAGCAGTGAGGTGATGTTGGCCAACATGGCATGGTGGGAGTCCAACTACATCAGGTTTTACTTCATGTACTATAGTTAAATTCAAGGCTTTGAAGAAGAACTGTAAACGTAGTGCATAGACATTCCTAAATTTTTCCTCTAAGCATGAGGCAATCCCTGAAAGAAAGTATGAGGGACCTGTCCAAATATGTGACATGCTGATATCAGATACCCAATGTCATGGGCCAGATTGGGGTAGGAGGTCCTCCAGGTAGTGCATGAAGTATCAGAGGACTGTCTAAAGTCCTGCTTGTGGCTATTGTTAGTGCTGGGGTAGAGGTCTGGTGCAGCAGAGAGAGGGGTGCACAGGGGAGCTCAGACTGGCCATCAGCACAGTGGTGCTATTCTTGTGTAATGGTCCCGAAGGATGTTACAGCTTTTGTAGAGGCAATAGGGTGGCAGAGGATTTCAAGCCTGTGGGACTGTCATGTTGTAACAAGTGTGACAAAATGTGACATGATGAAAGTGTGTATGAAAAATATCACCAAGTAAACTTCTCCAAGTCAATGACAGTCTTTCACAGTGCCCATGGGCACACAAGAAGGGTTATGTGACCAAATGTGAGACATGTGAACACACATGCACATGCCCATGCCTATACTTCTTTCCTAGTCCTGATCCCCTGTCTCTCTCTGTGCTTTTTCCTAGCTTTTTCCTATAAAAAAATTATCCAATTTCTTTTTATACCATAAAAACATTGGATCTTTCAAATCAAAATTGTAAAAGTTTTCATTGCAGCATATAAACACTTTATATTCGTGGCTCATATTTGATTTTCATAACAGTGAAAAGATCAAATTTGCAATAAGTCAAAAAATGTAAACATGAGTTATGTTACCATGATATAATCCCATTCCAATGTCACTGCTGTCATTAACTCCAACATTACATCTCATCATTATACAGAGCTGATGTACAGATTTTCTTCTGCAAGCTGCAGTTTGGAGATATGCCATGAGACTGCAAGGATCTCTTGATGCTGCTGTTGTGTCAGTGGCTTGTCATGCTTTTGGTCACAGGAAGGTTCTTTAAAAGAAGGTTATAAAAGTACAATAAATAAATAAATAAATAAATAAACATTAATGAATAACATGCAATTATTGCTTAGGCTTTTTAAAAATGAAATTAAATCCAGATTTTCATATTAAATAGTCTAAAATTATTTATAGCATGTTAAATGCATTCACACTTAATTCTCTCTAGACTGTGAATATTTAATGCACAATAATCAATATAAAGTTCAAAACCTCCAGGTTTACTTATCATAATAAGCTTACAGCAATAGCAATCAACAGAAGCCAGATAAGAAAATATAAAACTAGTCCTTCCCATATCTCAAATTATTTATACAAAAGCTGTGTGGAAAATTGCTTTATCTATTGTTTGTACTATATTTCAATTAATTTGTCCAAATAATTAAAATGCAATTTCTAGTAGTAGGATGGTAGTGAAAAGAAAATTAAAATATATGATGTGTTCATGAATACAAGAACAAGAAAAATACAGAGTTAAAAAAATATTTCATTTAGGTTTTGTTTGAAAATAATGGAGTAAATTATTTTATTCTGAATCCTTCAATTTCACCAGAAGGCTCATTTTCCTTGAGGATATTCTTTGTCATAGTATTCTAAAGCACAAATATTTTCAGCTTAAACGTGTTTCAGATTATAGCCTTTTATATATTTCCCTTCAAATTTTAGTCTGAATAGTCAAGATATATAACTGAGATAAAACTCAGAAGAGAGAGAAAGAAATCTTTGTAACTTGAGAGAAACTGATTTTTGAAGCTTTGCAAAAGGAAAACCTTTTCTACAGGTTGTTTTAGCAACTGAAAAATGCTGCTGAAAAGGTATAACTCAATATGATATGATAGGAGATTGTGTAACTTCAGCCAAGAGGATGAGTGATGATTTTCTTAATATTACCTTAATATTATCTGAGAAAAGTTTACAGATCTGCATTGTGAACACGAAATCCTATGGGCCTTATGAGAAATCTTTTGTTGAACAGCACAGTTTATTATTACTTTGTTATTAAGTAATTCAATGTAATGACATTATGGTAGAATCTTTGGGACAGTTCTCATCATTTCGTCTTCTGCACAAGTGCAACCAGTTCATCACAGCTCCACATAGTAGTCCTCTACCCAAAACTACATTTCTTAAGCAAAACTTTCACCCACTTCTGGCCAGAGGGACTTCTTAGAGAGGAGTAGCCATGAGTTAAAGTTAATCACTCAGGCTACAAGCCAATGTGCCAGCAGGCTCTAGGCTCTTTACAAGATTGCATGACCATGGAGACCCTGGTCTCCATGACCAGGGGCAGGAGCTGCAATGCTTAGGTGCCATCACACCTTGCTTGTCTCAATGCGGTTGTGGCATTTTCTTGTCGTGCTGCAGTAAGACACAACTGTAAATTTGAGTGTGAGACCTCTAATAAAAAATCAGATCCTTATAGGCAATAAAAACCAACAGTTTTTTTGTTGGACAAAAGACCTTCACAAACAAATATTCACCATGGTTTAGGCATTACCTCAACAAACATGGCTTTGCCATTCAGAATTTAAAACACAACCAAACCATTTTACCCTTATAGACATGCATGAGTTGGTTTAAAAGCAAGAAAATAGTCCCTGGACCACTAGGGTATGTATAGACATAGATCCTTCTTCTGTAGACATGGACTTGCATGAATCATCTTAGTGTCAGCAACTTACTCTTTAGCTGAGTCTGTATGACTTGCTCTGTCTATAATCCTAATAACAAAATAATAGCTCATTATTTATTATAATAATAGCTTATGATTCCAGTTCTAAACTTGAGTTTTCAAGCAATATTAACCTTATGTGGAAAAAAAACAAACAAAAATACCCCCCCCAAAACCCAAATAAAAACCCCAAACAAACAAACAAAAATACCATAACAAAACCCCAAGCTGCCTTCTATGGTTACCTTTTTCCTCACATCTTTGGTCTCTATTCTATATGTTCCCCTCTGGCACAATTTTTTTTTTTCTATTTTTGAGTTTCGGTTCAGTCACTGACCTATCATTCTTTTAGAACAATTGCTTCCTAGAGTGCATCACATTTAAGAAGAAATCACAAAATCATGGGCTAAAAAATATATTTATTCTAAAGAATACTTAGATCTTTTTCAAACCGTGGTACTTTACAAAATTCAATTCACTTTCCCAGTGTGATTCCTTTAAGCTGAAATAAGTAAAAAGTGCAGAGTAATCATTTTACTTATTGACCAAAAGCTGACTAATTCACTGGCTCTTTCTCCTGCTTTTACAAACACTTGCTAATGTTTGGGTCATGGACACTACAGTGGATGTTTATCTAATTTTGAGTGAATATTTCTCACAGCTTTGGTTTCATAATTTTATAAAACAATTTAAATGGAAGAGCATACTTGAATTGATGTTCTATATATAAACTGTGTCAGTATTAGTCTCATTATTACTTTGAAAAAGAATTTGTTACTGCTTATCAAGATGAGATCAATATCATATCACGCTATAAGAACTTTGCATCTAGGTGCCATGTGGCTGATCTTATCTTTGTTTTCTTCCTCTTCCTTCTTCAGTTTTCATTTCCATCTCTTTTATATTGTATCCAGATTTTATACTGATCTGTAAAAGGATGGATTTATAGGATAGTGCTTATTGTATTGAGTTAAGCCTATCTTCTTTTACTGAAATCTGGAGGATTTTGCCCTCAGGAATAAATCATCTGAGTTCTTTAATGTACCTTTTATAAATACTACAGCTTTTCTCTGCTCATTGAGATAAAGCTGCTGTTAATTCAGTATTTTTAAATTAGACTTGGTTCTCCTACGTTTAATTAAGAGTGGAATCCAAAGAAAATGGAAAAAATGCAAAGAATTTGACAGCACTGAACTGAAACATTTTTGGTCCGTTTGCTTGTTCTGTGACCAGTACTGCTGCATCTTGTTTATTTTAATTCTGTTCAGGTTCCATTTTACACTTCCTATTATTACACCTAAAATGTTCTATTTTATTCTTTTGTTGGGACTCATTGTAGTTATTTAAATGCATCGGTGAATACCTGACCAAAATGTTTATGGAAGGTGCTTTATCCAGGCATAAATTTAGTTCTTGATTTCAAATCGTGACCTCTGTTCTGTACTCTAGTCTAACCAAGAATTGTTTTCTCTCTAGCAATCCTTTACCTATGTAAATAAGGTTATGGTCTCAGATATCTTCCTTCTTGTATTGCTTCTGTTTATTGTCTCTATCCTTATGTTTTATTCATTCAAATCCTTCATTACTCTTATTTTATTTGTTTTCCCCACAGTCCTCTAAAAGAGTCCTGTTTTGCCTTTTTTATTATTACTTCTAATGATATAGTGGAAGTTGGTTGATAATTTTCAGTGGATTAGGTTTTATTAGAAAATGTCAATTGTGCAGAATTGGCTTTTTGAAAACTCCATATGACAACTGGAAATTAGGAAAATTGCTTTTACATGTGGGAGTCAGAGTTTACGGCTCTCAATTCCCTTATTCCCATACTGTCTCTCTCTACTCAGAGTAATCTGCTCCTGCAGACCATTCAATTCAAGTAGCATCAGCAGTTGCAGGATCAAGCCTGACACTGGAAAAGGAATAGTTTAGTTCCAGTTCAAGAGAATTTTGCTTCAAAATTCAAGTCTTTTCTTAAGATGGCATGTTTCTGGCTCTGCATCCTGACACTGTATAGAACTGTAATCTGGATGAGTCAGAGCTCAGCTCTCCCTCCAGTGCACTGAGGAAGAGCATGCATTGCACCATGTGCTGATGAAGACCCCTTCTGACAAAGGCATGGTCATTTCTGTCCCATATTTTCTCTGCACGGCTAGTCTTGGAGTATACGTCTGGTGTATGTAATCTGTGTGCCTCAGTCGCTGCTCATCTACAGACTTAACTTACCTCTCTTCTGCTCTGTTCTCTTTGCCTCCTATTCAAAATTCTCTGCTCTGACTTCTTTTCAGTTTTCTTGCTTTGGCACAGTCCTTTACCACATGTCTGTGATTTAACGTTCTTAAACTTCTTCCTCCTGCTATGTCTATTGCTTCTTCTGTTAGGATGTATCCCAACAGACCACATGTCTTTCCAAAGGGCTTTCCAAGGCTATGCAAACCTGAATCTCTTCTGAACACATCAACCTGGGAGCCACTTATTCAGAACAGTGCTGCTGTGGCAGAAGGATGGACCGGCTGAACTATCCATTCCAGCTCTCGTCAGTTAGTTCCCAAGGTCTGTGGCCCCAACGTGTGACTGACTTTTCTTCCTGACATAAAGGGTAACATTAGTTCTGTTTCTGAGCCTACAGCCTTAAAGGTCTACTGAAAACTAGTTTAATTCAGGCTGAATTTGAACTTTACAGACACTGTAGCTGATTCTCAATACCTCCTCCATGTGGAGCTTGCTCCTTTTCTAATACAAGACCTTTCTAATATTGACCTTGTTTCCCAAATGCTTTGTCTGCACACCACTATAGCTGTTTAATGGTATGGTTTAAATGTATTGAACAATGATGTATTGCGTTGAACCAAATCCCAAATTTGTCTTTGTGCTGTATAAACAAGTGATGGAGAGCCAGTCTCAGCCCCTGAGATCTGACACCTATCTACCCTGCCTGTGACGAAGGAAGGACAAGCAAAGCCAGGGCAACAGCAGCATTATGGCGTGGCTTGGTGAGTCACAGGTTGTTGCACCTGCTATGCATTAAAAAAGAATGAATAGCTCTTAAAATAAATATTATTTTATTATAAAGATTACTTTGGTTGAAATTGCGTAGCAACTGTGTGTGTGCCCTGTGTTCACATTATACAATCCACACGGCATGTGCTTGGGGATAGATTTACTCATGTGAGCTTAGCAGGTGCAAACAGCGCAAACTGATCTCTCTGAAAAGATATTATTGTCTTCAGCCCTCCTCCAGAATTTTTCTTGTCTTAAATTTGTAGCTGAGGCTCAGCTGGAGTCTTACAGATTGGCATCTGTCGCACACGTTAACACAACATGTCTCAGAAGTGTTATCAGTCATTGTTTCTCTGGCATGGACTTTCTTCTGCTGTAGGCCACAAGTTTGGCTTCAACACAGAATTCTGTGCTGCTAATTTTTTGCCTTTTACAACACAGAGAACATAAGAGATAATAACAAAAATAAGGTAGTAAGTTAATAAGGATTCAAATCAGTTTTCATGGCAGTTTTTAATGACTGCACTCCCTGCTTCTTCTATCTCCCGTTCAGTTCACTCTCTTTTCTGTGTTGTTCTGTAGTGCAGCAGTGCTGCATCTCATTTGGCAGCCCAAGGTGATGTTTATTTCATTCTTCTGAGACTTTCACAAATGCAGGAATTGTTTTAGAGTGGGGATATATGGTTTGTTTCTCTTTGTAAGAGGAGTCAGATTTTTCTCAAGAACAATCAAGACTTCCTTTCTGCTCAACTTCCTAAATCCTCTAAATTTTCTTGTGCTTTTTCAAAACTCACAAGCTTTTCCTTGCTATGGAATAACTTTGGGTGGGTCACACTTTCCTGGCAAGGCACAAAGTCATAATCAAAGCAAAGAGCAGTAATTGAGTGTTGAAGGCATTTATCTTTTTGGCTGTGCAGTGGCTGTGGGACAGAGGGACCAGAATTGCTAGTCCTCCTCTCCTGCTACTCCCCTGACCTTCAGCATCACCAGGAGCATGATAACACTCCCTCCACATACAAGAGGGTCAATTCACCCCTTTACTTACCTGAGATTAGGTTTTCAAATGTTGTCCAGCCTCAAGAAGCTGGCATCACAGTTACATCCAGAAATGTGATAAATCACATCATTCGCAAACTGACTCTTTGGGGAAATAAGCCATTCTCAGGGGGGTTGTGCTGGCTTCCTGCATACATATATTTGTTAGGCTGTTATCTCGGGATGTCTTTGTTTATCAGAAAAGAACAAGGAAATTGGTACGAACAGTGATGGGGGCTTATTCTATAATGTGGAGTTTTGTCAACGGCAAGTTTTGGGTTTTTTTCCCAATTCTGAATGTTAGCATCATGATTCTCCTTTTAAAAATCTACATGTGGTTTATGCAGTCAATTTGCCATTCATGTAAATGACCTGAATGAGTGCTCAGTTAACATCACAGAGGGAGGTTACCCACCCCGTAGGGAGCAGCTGACTAGCCCAAGTCCAGAAGACAGCTCACCTACTGCAAACACTGGGTGCATCACAGCAGCAAGATGTAATAGCAGGATGGAGGGATCTGCTATTTTGGCAGCCAGAGCGACTGTCGAGGGAGAGGAGCCCTAAGATGGCAATGTTTCACTGACTCACCTGTCTTAGTGATACCACAAAAGCAGAAGCAAGTGAGGATGGTGGGCTGGAAGTGGGCCTGCTAGCTTTACTGTCAGGATGATAATAAAACTTTAACTAAGTTGGCAGAAGCAATTTAGATGCAAAAGGCATTTGAGCTCTTTTACTAACTCCCTAAGGAGTCCAGCTCCCAATCCAGCTATCTCCCCTGGAAACTTACAGAGCCTTATGAACAGCTGGAAAACAGTGAAAGACGTTGTCAGGAAGTTTTGTTGCTTTTCCATGGACAAACGAAAGATTCCCATTGCAGCTTTGCCCTTGGGCTGGCAGGAACTATTCATACTTAGGTCTCTTTTGGCATTATCAAAAACTGCATATATGGGTTGGGGGATTTACAGGAAACCTTTCTAACTAGTCTAAAGTTAGTGTCAGTTGATATTATAGCATGATAGCTCTGTTAGAAGTAGAAATCAAGGAATTACAGGGGAGAAAGTGCTATGGCTTGAATATGTGGCTACTTTGGTATGGGCCGTTTCAAACTGAGGCAAAATCACACTACTCTTAGTATGTGTCAATACAAAGTAGAAAAGCACAGCAATAGGGTACTGAAGAGCACTTAGTTGCAACACAGGAGTTTAATATTGTTTATGTGGAAGAAAAATACATAGCTAACTATAAAATAACTGAACAGTATGGTATTATGTATAATGAATTTAGTTTATAATGCAGATGTTTTCTATCAAGAAGGGCAAAATTAGAAATAATGCAAACAGAAATGTAAAAGAAAAATCTTATGAAGGTTGTGCAAGGTCATGGCTGGCAGATGTTAAGTCATGTGTCTGTGCACATGTGCATGCTTCTCTATTTAGTTAAATGGAGTAAAGACTCTTCTTGACAGAAAAGGACCCCAGGGTGCTGATCTCTTGTACCAGTCATGACAAGGAGCCAAAAAATTGGGGACAAGCATGGAAGAGGTTTTTGGGAAAGAATTGTGCAATTTTCCTTGGTGTTTTTAAAATACACGACACACTTGTCAATGTAGGGAGCACAAAAAGGTCACCTTAATACAGGTAGTGTTTGCTTATGTGTGAGTTTTATTTCAGTAACGGGACATGTATCCACCACTCTCCGCTTCTGCTGCACCTATGCAAGAGGTGTGTGGGTTTGTAGTCCTTGTCTTCATTCTGGGACCAACATATAAAAGAGAGCAGTGGCGCGGGCAGCTGTCATGCATAAATTCAGGCCATATTGCATGTTTGTTTGGTGGTGGGGTTTTTTTTTGTTTCTTGATTAGTCTGCAGAGGCCACTCGGTCTGTGAGTAATTTTTCTGCTAGAAAGCGCTTTCCGGTTCTCTCCTGACACATTTTTTGTACCTGGAACTTGCGTGTCCCCCTTGCAAGGCAACACAGCCGTTGTATGGTAGTGGTGTGTTTGTGTAAGGTAAGATTAGGGTGCGAGATGCAGAGGGAGTAAGACATTGTAGAGAATTGCATATGAATTATGTTTACTCAGAGTCCAGAAGATAAGAAGGTTGAAACAGAACTTTAACTCTGGACAGTTATGGTTGGTTTTTCATAGTTATTCCAGTAAAGAAGAAATATAATGATTCAGCAGCCATTTTCTGTACACAAGCAATGTTTCCATTCATTTTAGAACCTAAACAGACAGATAATGTTTTTGCTAAGCTTTTTACCCCTTTTAATAAAGGTTTCCATTAGATTTAATAATTTATTATTTTTCTAATTGTACAAAATGCACAAAAGACATATCTCTTCAAGACCTAGTCTTAGTAACAATATTATTTTTACCTTAGTTCTTAGATTATGAAAGTTATTTTCATGTTATTTTTCCAGTCCAAGTGAATTCAGAAAATTATCTGGGCAATGAAGGCATTAGGTGATATTCTGATCAGTCTCAAAAAATGTCCTGATTTTCTTCTGTATCACTGTACATTTCTTTGTCTTTCTTGATGTGCCAAGTGAACTGAAGGAATTAAAATTATTAAATACATGAAATCAGAAATGGACCTGCATAATTATCAACCATCAAAAATTTAAAGTAACTGTCTTGACATAAAATAAGTAGACTCAGAAGTTATTTTCTTGCCATATTGCAATTTACAATAGGAAGTATTTCTCCATACTGACTTTCAAATGGCTTGGGAAAAATCAGGCTTTCAACAGAACATGAACTGATCTTTGTCTATAAGATGTTATTTTCTGTGCTGTATTTTCCTAATTTATATTTGTTTTGTTTGGGGCACTATGACTCCCTTGACTTGTGCTTGACATCTTTGTCTTCAGTTGATTTTGCTCATTGTTTCAGTGCTCTTAACAAATATTTCAAAATCAAATATTTTTTCATGAATGTAATGCACAGTTACGACTGAAGATCATGACTTCCAGAGACCAAACAATAAGCATTTTTGTTCTTGTCCAGAGTACAGTTACTATAGTCCAGCAGGGCACGTGTCTGTTGGAAAAAAGGTGCTATTTCAATGCATGTTCTACATGAGGTGAGGGAAGAGGGTCTAAATAGTTGTTTCAGGATTAAACTCGTACTCCAGAATTATGAAACCCGTCTACAGGAGCAATACAGCATGCTGCCTTTGTAGAAAGAGTAAACATCTAAATGGAGATTGAGCCTGGAAGTGTGACAGAATAAATTTAACAACAGAAGAGAAAATATAAATCTGAAAAATGAAACTAAATTTGGTTAAAACCCAAAATTATGTTTACAAAAATAAACCCAAACAACCTAGAAAAGTTTCTAGATATGGTAATGACAATTTGTTTAAAAACAGGGAGGAGCACTGCATTGGTATTGTTTTTTCCTGTAATATTTAATAAGAAGAGTAGTGGAACCCAATGTTAATTTTCCATGCGTGAAAAGACAGAAGGGAATTAACATCCCAACAAAATCAGTAAGAAAGGGACGGAAGGTGAAAGGTTATCCAACTCCAAAAATAAGCAAAGTTTATCCTTACAAATCTAAGAAATGAGACCATTTAGGTATAATTTTTAAAATTAGAAATAAATGTCTTGGAAAGATGGAGAAATTTACCAGTGCCCTACCTAAACCTTGGATTCCAAATTCTGGGAAATGCAAAATCTTCAGTTTGCAATCACCTGAATAATCAGTAAGAAAGGAAAAAAAGAAATCTCAGCAGTACAAACAGCAAAGTAACATCATAAGTAAAATTCTCATTACAGATAACATTTTGTTTAATTGAAAATAATTATTCACAAAGTGGAGATTTTGCTGAATTGGACAATTTTAAGTAGGAGGATGACGGGCTGGTCACATTGCGAAAATGACAATCTCTGGATCCTGTACAAAATCAACAGTTTATATATACAGGTAGGGGAAGGGATTAAGTGCCTGCACATGAGAGATAGTAGAAAGTAAATGGTGGGGAAATTTTACGGTATGCAATATTCAGCCAGTATTTATCCCAACAAACAAAACATTTGGTACATTGGTGAAAAGATTAAAAAAAAATAGGGAATCATTCAAATACAGTACAGGAGCAGAAAACAATTGAGGAATACTTCAAACCAGGAAAAATTATGTTTGCAAGAAGGGTAAACACTAGGAAAAAAAAAATGGCTTAATAACTTTCTTTAGAATTTATTTGATTCATTTTTCAAATGTGACAGAATGAAGGAGGGAAGGTCTAATTTAAATTCCCAGCTACACACAAAACAGCGACAGAAATTGTCATCTCACATGGAATCTGTATTCTCATCTTGTAACCACCAGCATGGTGTGCAGAAAGTAACTGTTTACAATAATTCCTTACAACTCAGTAATAGTTCACTAAGTTAATTATTTATGATAACCATTTATGAACCTAACAATTGTTTTTGTCAACAGCTCATTTACTAATCATGCACATTTATCTTCTTTTTCCGCTCACTTTGCAGGCTGGTCAAAGGTAATTATGAAGGAATGTCATTGGACACTGAATGTGGAAAGGCTTTGGAGCTTTCTTAAAGAATGCTATAATAGCACCAAAGACATAAGAGCGGAAAAGAAAATTAATACTTTTCTTTCCAGGCTAATTTAAAGGTAGTAGATAAAAACTGTTGTAAAAGAAGATGTAGTTAATCTTCGGTATGAGAAAGGAATGTTTTAGTGTTCTTAATTTATGCATTTCTATGAACATGCAAGCAAGAGTACGACCATAACAGGAAAGACCAAGGATCTTTCTTGACTTTGGTAGCTATCCTGTCTTTGGTAGCTATCAACTACACATATAAAGTGAAAAGGTAGAGCAATTTCTCTAGTTTTAAACAAGATTTTATAGAGCAGTTCTAATTGACCTAATTTAATTAGATGTGGTTGTGTTCTACTGATTCTGCTGTTCCCATTATTGGTATATTTTATTAATCTTCCTTAAATTTCATGTTGAAAAAAACCCCTTTGGTTGTAAAAAGAACAAAACAGAAGATTAAATGTACAAGGTGTGTAAAGACTGTAGCTTGTCTAGCTGACTGCAGGTCCTTTTTCCTTCTGTTCCCTACAACTACCTGTATTGAGCTATTTTTTTATTTTACTCTTGTAAACTCAGGATTGGTTTTTTGGGGTGTTTTAATGATCATACAACACATAATCCTGTCCAGTCATCTTTCATAATATAACATAACATAATATTTCACAGCATCATGTCTCTCGTAATACAAATATATGGTTTAGGTAGTGCCAATAATGAATTAAGTGGTCTGTCCCTGACTGATTCAGTATAAACTGAACTTGTACTATATATATAAACTGAACTATATCAATTAGTTATCCTGCCTTACTCACTTTTGTCACTCTTAAGAGTAGGTATTCTGTAAATAGAAGAATTGTTCTTGGGATTCACTTACAGCGTAGCAGCTGTACCTCCACCTTCTCACCATGCCAAATTTTGATGGAATAGGATCTGTATGTTCTGAAACTTAAACTAATGGACTGACTGTACTTAAACTCCTTTCTTTTCATGATTTGCTTTGTTACTGAGGTAGATGGAGCATGCTTACTAAAGCAGACAGTAATATCCCTGCAGTGTTGAACAGATCAGGGGCTGTCTCGGTCCCGCCCAGTGTTTCATCTGGCAGGTGCCTGCAGCTTCTTGTGCTATCTGCATGCTCAGGATGCTCAAAACAATCTGTTCCACTTCAAAGACAGAATACGATTTCACCAAGGCAACATGATGGTTAAGCAGGTTGGAGTTTCTCTTCTTTACTACCCCTAGACACTACTATCCCTTCCTCTTCCCACATGCACCATAGTTTATTGTCCCATCAATTACTGATTCATCAGACTACTGAACAGATCACAGTTCAAAAAAAAAAAAAAAGGGGGGGGGGGAGTGGGTGGAGAAGGGTTTATGTAACCCAAAAGATTTCACAAAATTAGTTTAGCGCAAAAACAGTTGAGTCAGCATCACTGAAGGTGTAATAACATGTGAGAGGATGGAGAAAGGAAAGGCAGAAAACTCCTGTGCTGCTGTAAGGAAACTTGGAGGTGGAATTGTACTCTGAACATTGCCAGGGGAATGAGCTCTGAGAGCCAGGAGGGTTATGCTGTCTTTCTAAAGCTTTGAAACATTCTCCTGAGATGCTGTGATGAATTGTCAGGAACTGGAAAATCTCAGGGACTTGAAAAACAGAAAGGGTATCCCATGTAACTCATCCTCCTACCACAGAAATTAGATGTTGAATATTTTATTTGCTGTGCATTACTACTCTGAGGATAGAAATGTCAGAGGCATAGGGTTTCCATCTAGTTCTCTTTAGAAATTGTACTGTCTGAAAGATCCCACAAAATTATTTATCCTATGTTTCCTTCATGTTATTTAGCCAGGTTTTATCCTCTCTTTTTGTCTGTTTTCAAATTGGGCTGCAATGACAGTTGTCATGACCAAGCATCTTGAGGTAGGGACTAAATTCTGAGCTGTTCAGTAGTGATTTCTCAGCTGGTTACGCATTGGTACCTTGATCCAGGATGAAGGCATGGTGGTAAATCGCAGCTTGCCCTGGTTAGCTTTAACAAGAGCTGTCTTTCCTAGGAAATAAGAAATATTCTTGGGGTTGAAAGGGTTGAAAGCTTCCATTGTAGGAACTCTGAAAATGTTATGGTGTCTGGAATGCTGTGTGTTATTTATGTTGTTTTAAAAAAAAAAAAATAAAAAAGAAGAAAACAGTTGAAACCTTTCTTTGACAGCCTTTTTATTGTGACAGAAGTCCTTTGACCTAAACATGGCATGATCCAAAATAAGTTGACAATGAATCCCACTGGTTTCAGTAAGCATCTTGGAGCGTAGTTGCCCAGTCCTTCAGAGGCTGTGAGTAGGGGTGCAGTAACAGCCAGTTCCATGACCATCTTCCAATGGATATGCTGAGGTTTGTAGGTCTGAGCGAGCAGGCACAGATTGTCATCAAGACATCCTCAGAATAGTTTGGAACCACCAAACTCAGCCTTAAGAAAGTGAATTAGAAAGTTGTGCTTTAGCCATACAGTAAATCAAGAAAACCAGGCAAGAATAAAGTTAGTGGCAGTATGAGGAAAAGTCTCTTCTCTGACACCCTGCTTCAGCATTGCCTTTTGAAGTGCTATAAACTGGCAGACAATACAGAAAAAGCCATGTAATAGGTGTGAAAGGGGCCGCTTCAAAAACTAAACTTTCAAGAGCTAGACCCTGTCTTCATCTGCCCCTATCACTAATGGAGACAGGCAAACAAAGTCTGATGGAGTAAGACAGAACTGTCAAATTTGAGCTTCTATAAACCAAAACACAAAATGCATTCCCTGACTGAGGATCCTTTTCTGAAAATGCCCAGCCTCCAGCTTGCACAAATCAATACTAAAGAGAGTTAAATGTCATCATCAATTATGTCTTGCATCAACAATTTTCCCTGTATGCTATATCCCATATGTAGATATTATTTCCTTCCATATGGACAGGAAAAACCTGTCTCAGCTGCAATGAGCTGAGATGTTTAACTAAAACATCAGCTGAAGCAGGAGACTCCAGCTGGTTGAAAGTCGACTTATGTGCTCCAGCAACTCACGGAACAGGAGAAATTAATGCATGACCATGGAAGCAAACAGGAATTAAAGGGAACAAATTCCATGACTTCTTTGTATTCTCTGTGAGCCATACAAAAATTTAAATCTGAGGACCAGATTTTGGGTGAGATTCATTGGTCAACAGTTGAGTCAGATGGCAGAATGTGCCAAACTTGCTCTTTAATAATGTATTTCTTAAAGTCAACAAAGTTTCTTCTTCCACCTGGGACCTCATTTCAGAATGCTTCTTTGGCTAAAATTTGCCTTTTCAAAGCAAGTTGTCCATGTATATTTGATCTGAGGACACAACTATCAAGAGAGGCTTCCCTTCTTCATAGCAAGCATTACTGCTTGGAAGAGGTGGAGGAGAGAGTTGGAAAAGTGAGTGGAAAGCAGAGGGAGATTTTTTCAGGATTTCTGTGGTGTTTGGAAATCACCTCTATTCATGTGAAAAATAGCATAATACTAGATTTCTTTAATTTCCTCTAATTTGTAGAGATGCTACAAAGCTATCATATCTACAATTCTTAAGAGTATGCTTTATTGGAACTTAAACAGGATTGGTCTAGCTGTTCAGTACCATAAAATACACTGATTGAAAGACTAGTTATAATTTTTAAATGTAGGAGTAAAATAGAAATATTTTTGCCTTCCATATTAAATAAAAAAAATTAGATTGTATTGTAACCTACCAATTAATGAGCTTTATCTGGCAGTCTTATTGTACCATATAACAACTGTGAAAATACATGCAGCAATTAGTAACCCAGTACATTTCTGCACAAGAAATATTTTATAAGCATAATTACATTTATTTTTCAAATAAGAATATTCTTTCTTGAACTATGCCAAGAAGAAAGATTGTAGTCTGTGCAAATGGAACTGAATGGAAACCAGATTATAGATTACTGTGATCTAAATCATTTAATCATTCCCCATTTTTCTCCTCCTTTCCTTAGTCATACTGTGCTTCTCTTGCCTGAGTAAAGGTTATTCATTAGATAAATACTAGTTTTTCATTCTGAAGAGCTTTCCAGTGTGTTTATTCACTACTGCATTCTTTTTTTCCTGGTGAATTCATGTTTAATATTAAGAAGAGAATGTTTGGGAAGGAGAATATTCAAACTGTAGTCATTAGTGGGTGCTATTAAATTGATACCTTGGTTTGGTCCTGATTATGGTTTTAAATGATGAAGAAGGCTTAGCATTTTATTTTTGTTAATTTTCCTGTCAAAATCAGCCAGCTCTTCTTAGCAGGAAGTGCTGGGACTGTATAATGGATGTTCAGATGTCAGAAACATAACAGCTATATAATAAGCTGTCTAAAATAAAATATTAAATCATTAAAAGCAGGTGCTTTTTGTTCCAAGAAATAAAGGTCTCTATGTTAAAAAAACACAATATTTCCAGCAATGACAGCTGTAATAGAAGGTATTGTTATTAGTATTAATAGTTTGTAAACAGAGAATTCTTGTAAGGATAGTGCTGGAGTTGCCTTGTTGGATTTAAAATTTATTTTGTCAACACCATGTGTGGATTTATTTAGG
>JAWWLV010000001.1:33852186-33908465 GCA_035041135.1 Platyrinchus mystaceus
CTTGTAAGGATAGTGCTGGAGTTGCCTTGTTGGATTTAAAATTTATTTTGTCAACACCATGTGTGGATTTATTTAGGTAATTAAACTAAAATGAAACATTGGGGAAAATCTCACAGAAGTATATATTATTGCCCTCATATTCTTTGGGATAAAATTATACCAATACCAGTATAAAAATTTATAAACAGAATATTACAGCAAGTTTTCATGAGCCTATGTTGCATAGGAAATATTTAATTTATAAACGTGTATTTCTGGCAATGTTCATACAATGTTTAAAAATTACTTTTGCAAGGCAGGAGTAGAGGGTCTTGTTATTTACTTCCCTGAGTACTTCTCCAGACCTTAAATCTGGTCCTGTTTTTGTTAGTCAGCTGAATGTGGCCCCAGCAGCAATGGAAAAATTGCAACTTCATTTGTTCAAAAATTATTTCCATCTCTGCAATCATCACCTTTTGTTGAATATTATAGGCCTCAAATTTTTCTTGGTAAATCTAAGCCTGCTGAGGTTCCTGCTCTAGTAAATTTTTTGGTAAAGGGTAAAGTCACACCATGAACATTCAGACACGTTCCAGACCACCTACAGACAGTTTATGGCCAGCCTGGTTTGGAGGTTTAAAGTTTTTAGCCACTGCCTCTGCCTGGGGAGGCTTCAAATGTTACTCGGGCTCGGTCTTAAGAGATCTATCAGAAGAGCTGCACTGCAAAATTCAGGCTTAACCTGGCTGTTCTGAAGACAATGCAGTTGAATAAATTGATTCATTCCATTATCTGTCTTTTCCATAAATATATAATAACCACTTTTGGAAAGCATTAGTATTCTGCCGCTGTGAGAGGTGGGACACCCACAAGCCCTGTGAGGAGTGATATATTTGCACACTGATGCTCATGAGCCATTTCTAAAAAAAGGCAAAATGAGATTGCAATTAAGAGTAGATTTTTTTTTATTATTATTATGATTTTAACTGGTTCATTTAATCATCCTGGTTTGGGAGGCTGGGAGACAGACAGTTGCATATGCTGCTGAAGGGATCATGGTATGGGCAGAAGGCTAGCTCGAGCGGCTAAAGTATCTTTGAGCTTTCTCATAATTGTATTATAATTAAAGTTATGACCATTTACAGTGGATGCCCTCAAAATATTTTTTACATCTTTAAAAATCTTATTATTTTATTTAATATAAAAACTTGGATTACAGGTACATCACAGCCTACTGCCCCAAGTGTTAATCCCATCCTATAAATGCTGCTAGTAATTCACTTGCATAGGTGACTAGTAGAAAATGGGTAAAAAAACAAATGTTTTAATAAATAACAGTTTGGTGGCTCTCAGCTTGGGGAAGTTTTATGTAAATCATTCATTATTGCTGTAGGCCTGAGAGAAGGGAGAGTGGCTTAGACTTTTTTGTTGTCTTTTCCTTTGAAATGTGATGAAGAGACAATCCAAAACATTATTCTAATCTCAGTTTCAGCAGCTGAAAAAAACTTTCACTGATATTTATCATATTTCAATGTTTCTATGAAGCTTAAAATTCATAAATATTAAAATAGAATCTTATCACTTCAATGCATTCATTTTTCAACAAATATAGCTGCTGGTTATCACTCAATTCATTAAGATTCAAAAATATCTGCATAGCAAAGAGGGATAGCATTTATTCAGTATTATATGAAATATAAAAATATCTAGATATCTACCCCTTGGAAGATTGCAGTCCCTAAATTCTTGCAGAGAATCTTCAGTGTATTTTTCCTTTGGAAACCCATGCTTTGGGAGAATTTTGTACTCATATACTTTGTACTTAGATTGGATACTAGGAAAAATTTCTTCATGTAAAGGGTGGTCAAGCACTGGAACAGACTGCCCAGGGAAGCAGTGGAATCCCTGGAAGTGTTCAAAAAACAGGTAGATGTAGTGCTTAGGGACATGGATTTGTGGTGGATTTGGCAGTGGTGGGTTAATGGCTGGGCTCAGTGATCTTAGAGATCTTTTCCAACCTAAATGATTCTATGATTCAATAACACTTTGCAAAATTTGCTTTAGAAAAGACCCACGTTAGCTAGAAAATGCAGCTCACTCCCACTTTATCTTGTTAAACACTGCAGCTGGGCCAGATGCTGCTCTTGTTTTGAAGAGTGCTTTGCACCTTGAGTTGTCCTACCTGTATCCACGTCCTCACTGTGCAAGGCTATTCCCCACTGTTGCCTCAACAGCCTGTTCAGGCACTGACACAAGGATGCAGCAGTGCAGTGCCAGCCTGGTGCTCTAGGGACCTGCCTTAAAGCCTTCATTTTGTCAACCAGTTCCTGTATTGCCCTGATACTGCAATGTAGCTATTAAAAAGTAGCAGTGAACTTTAGTGAGAAAGTGCTTTAGGATGAGGTTTACATCCTAGCACACTATTCCTCTTGTTATCTTCCCTCCTACCTCCCTTGCTAATGTCCCCATCCATCCCTCCCTCCCTCCCTCACTGCACACAGTTACCACTGTATGCTGCCATCGGGGCTCACAAAAGCTCCGGGGTACTCCCAGCGTGTGAGTCAACCCGCAGTGTGCAATCCCCAACAAATGCTGTCAGCCTACCCAGGACAGTCTTTATGTAACACTTATCATTAGAGGAGTGATCTAAAATTTGCTCTGTCAAGAAAGTCTCATACATTTTTTCTGCAGTGTCAAGTAGATTTCTTACTGTATGTTCCCTTCTCACAGGAGTGCGTGATTTTGGATTCTGCGGTCCTGTGCATTTCTGAACAATCAGGATATTAGGAAAGATTTCTTCACTGAAAAGGTGGTCAAATATTGGAACAGGCTGCCCAGGGAAGTGGTGGAATCACTGTCTCTGGAAGTATTAAAAAAATGGGTAGGTGTGGTGCTTAGGAACATGGTTTAGTGGTGCACCTGGCAGTGCTGGGTTAACAGCTGGACTCAATTACCTTAGAGGTCTTTTCCAATCTTAATAATTATATGATTCTAAATTTATAAACACAATGAGCAAGAGTGGTTTGAAATATTCCCAGTGAGATTCTTAAAGATTTCTGCATTGCTTACCCTAGCTCTAATTCATGATAGTAGGATTACGTTGATTATGAGTGCTTTGGAAGGTTGATTTAGAGGTACTACAGTAGTTTGTACTTTCAGGAAGAAAAGTTCTGTAGGAATGCCAGTAGTTCTTTAGGTTTTTTTCAAATTATGCATTTTTTTCTTCATAATTATTTTTTGCATTCCAAAGAATGATTATAATAATCTGATTTTAATATTCTAATATGCTTTATATCAGATAACCTATTTGTTAATTTTTATGTTTACCTAAACATACATGGAGAGGCAATGAGAAACAGGAAACTAGAATATATTAGTGGTTTTGCTCTGAAGAAAGAATAAATTGCTATATTCAGGGCTACTAAAACCTTTGCAGTAATAAATAATATTAATGTAACTTCAGTTTTTCTCTGTTTCATGAACTTTTAATACACCTGCCAGAAAAGGTGAATTGCAGAAAGGAAGTTGAACTATCATTATTTGGTGTGAAAAGTAGTCGTTCTTAAAAGGGAAAATATGGAAAGATTTCTTTTGTTCTCTCTTTTTTTTTCCCATCTTCTTTTTCTTTGCACAGTGAGGAAATATCAAGTGAAGGCAGAAAGGAGATTGACTTATCAGATATTAGGGACTATGTTTTCTGTGTTTTGTGCAAGTGTACCCAGAGGTGTTTTTTATCCTAGAAATATTAGGCTGCAGATTAAATCTGTACATTTTGCCCATGGAACAACAGGTAAATTTGAAAGGACGTGAACATAAAGGAAAAGGTGAGTCAGGAAGAAGCAGCCTTACTAGTGAAGTTTGAAGAAGGGCAATAAGGATTTCTGTGAATTAATGTCTTGATGTGTTAGGAACCAAATGTTTTTTCTGAAATGAGCAGTGTGAGCACTAATGGGATTTTTTTTTCCTGTTTGCTGACCACAGCAACTTGTTTTTTCAGTTTTCCCAAGCATTTAATTAAAATGAAATACATTTCTTGTTTCTAATTCTGCTTGTAGTATACAGGAAACAATCAATATTACAAATGGTAGATTTTATTCAATTATTTTCAGTGTTTTCATTATAATAATCTTCAATGGATCTGTGCCTGCCTTGTTAAAAAACAAGACAGGAGTTAAGCCCCCAAATGGAAAGTTACTAAAAAAAAATCCAACAACTCAGGTAGAAAAATCTTTTAAAAGAATTATGTACTAGGCACTTATTCTTCACATTGCAGCTTCAGGTTCATTAATTGAAGTGAGAAATGTGGGGGTTATTGTGCTCTCAAACATTACAAATCAAAAATGGAAGAAAGCAAAATATACATACACAAAAATGAGAACATCTACTACAGATTTCGCTGTTCAATATTTTTTCCTAACATGCTGTGTTCATATATCCTATAGAATCATGAGAAATGAGACTGAAATCTCTCCATATAAGGTATCTAGTTTCACACATAACTATCAGGAGGTGACATGGAGAAAGATGACTGCTGATAGTATCTCTCAGAAGTGCTGATTTTAACCCCAGCAGCATAGGTTTGAAAGATGAGCAAATCTGACTTCTTTGCACTCTGTTAAGCTTAATCTTTACAGACAAAATCTTGAACTACACAGAGAATTATATGAAAGATGAACTTTGAAGAAGAAGGTATGCTTCTTTGGAAAATGGAAAATGTCAGCATATTCCTAAAATGGATACAGACTGTATAGTCAGAGTAGGGACTGAGGGGGTAATACTTTTTACATAATTTTACCCATCTCTAGAAACTCAGGATAGATATATAGGAACCCTGTGGAACAGAAAGCAGTGTTCTGCTGTTCCAGAACATCTCTGTTGAACTTAGATGCCTGGCTGCTTCTGTTCCCCGTGCTGAAGAGTGACGGGATAATGTCTCCACTGGCATTAAGTAATCTTTTGTATGGATGTGTTCCACAAGAGGTAGACCATGACTTTCTCCATCTTGATGACTGTAAGTCTCCAGGGATGTCCACAACCCTTAAAAATCGTAGTATGACATAATTATAGAATGGTTTGGGTTGAAAGGAACCTTAAAGATCATCTTGTTTCAACCCCCACCATGGGCAGGGACACTTTCCATTAGACCAGATTGCTCAGAGCCCCATCCAACTTGGGCTTGAACTCTTACAGGGATGGGGCACCCACAGCTTCTCTGGACCACCTGTGCTAGTGCCTCACCACTCTCACAATAAAGACTTTCTTCCTAATATCTAATATAAATCTCCCCTATTTTAGTTTTAAACAGTTCCCCCTCATCCTATCACTATCTGCTTGCATAAAAAGTCCCTCTCCTTCTCTTTTATAAGCCCCCTTCAAGGGCTGAAAGGCCACAATGAGGTCTCCCCAAAGCCTTCTCTTCTCCAGGCTGAATAGCCCCAGCTCTCTCAGCCTGTCTTCACAGGAGTGGTACTCCAGCCCTCTGCACATCTTCGTGGCTTCCTCTGGAGCCACTCCAGCAGGTTGACCTCTCTTATGGTATGGATTCCAGAGCTGAATGCAGTACTTCATGCAGGGTCTCACAAGAGCAGAGTAGAGGAGCAGAATCACATCCATTGTCCTGCAGGTAAAGGAAAAAGGATTTATTGGACTACAAAAGTGATTGTCGTGATTCTCCATGATAGTTAAGTCCAAGGAGTCTAGTGATGTTTCTTAGTGGTGTTTGGAAGAGTTCTCAACAGTTACTTTTTTTTTTACTTTTTTTTTTTTATTTTCCCTCCATCTTTGAACCAATAGTAAAGATGCATACAGTGTGGGTTTGAGAGGTTTTTTTTCTTGATACCAGTAACCTACCACATGCCTGCTTACAGATGTGTAAAAATCTACGAATAAGAGTTGTTCCTTCCTGTGTCCAGAAATTAATTTTTTCAGGACCTTCCTATATCTCAAGGAGATAATATGAACTATGTTTAGAAAAAAAATATATTTCGTTTACATGTTCTGGGTTTAGTGGACTCCTTTTTAGCAGTGCAAACTGCCTGTAATGCAGATTACTTTGAGAATGAGTTAGACTTCTGAAGGTGAGGCTGTGTCAGAGGACAGAGATTCAGAATCAAGGATAAATGGTGGTAACTTTGGAAAGCCCATGCCCTTATACTATTGATCTGTTTTGTACGTTGTTTGCCTGACTTCCAAATTATTATCAATTACAAATTAGATTTTTCCAATGCTGATAGCTGGCCTTTGGAGAAACACACATGATTGTCAGTTAACACAAATTAATCCGTGTAGAATGAAATTGAAGTTGACGAGGTTGAATTTTAAGTTGTCAGTATAATTCATTGTACTGAAAAGTGTGTACTGTGCTTCCTGTAGATACTCCATGACATTAACAGTAATGGCACAGAAAATGTACAACCCTGTAGTGGGAAAATTTAGACCAGATCTTTCAATATAATTTCATGCTCTATTTTTGCCCCTTTTCACTTACTTATTTACAACAGTGAATACACAGCAAAGACCCCTAAATTCAGGCTGGTATTTGTACCTGTCTATGCTGTCAGTGTGTCTAGGGGCTATTGGAGGATTTAATGGGTATCTGAAAGTGAAGGGAAAAGTAGAAGGCTCTGTGGTGAAAGACCCTACATGTCTCTACAAAGTAGGGATCTGAACACTATATCCCAGTAAGTTTACCAGGGTCCCCAGGTAACAGCAGTGTAAGATGGTGTACGCAGAGGTAGAGATTCAGCTTCCACTTATGAACGAGCCAGGAAGCTCATTATGATGAGGGCTAAAAATGTACAGTGATTTTATTAGAATTGACATTTTGATGTAATCAGAGAATACGGTGCTGAAGCTTGAAGAAGAATTCAAATACTGTGAAACTCAGGGGAGATTTGGAAGAGACAGCAACTGGGTTCCCTTTGGGATGTCTCTCGCTATATTAAAGCAGTTACATGAAGGACTAACTCTGATTCATCTCAGTGGTTCTTCTGTTCATGTTATTTAATACTCAACTAAGCTGCTGTTTTGATGTAGTCACTTGTGAATCACTGATAGTATAAAAGTTTTATATTCAGAAATGCTGTGTCTGACACCTGGGATAGATGATTTCAGAATTTGTTGGAAAATATAGGACTTTTTATTTTTTAATACATAGCTAGGTTCTGTTAGTAACTCTTTAATATTTGGGTTAAACAAAAGGAAATAATTTAAATGGAGAGTTAGTCATCATTAAACAACTCAGAAATAAGTTTTAAAAAAGGTTTCTATGGACCCTGAGACTAGCTCAGTTGGTTAGAGCATGGTGTTAATAGCACCAAGGTTGTAGGCTCAATCCCCATACGGGTCATTCACTGAAGAGATGGACTTGATGACCCTTGTGGGTTCCCTCCAACTCAAAATATTCTGTGATTATGTAATCTTACACTGCATAACAAGTAACTAAGTTTTTTCATCAGCTTTTGTTCAGTAATGTTTATTATTACAAACCACTTTGCTCTAATAACTTTGGAACTATATTAAGAACTTGACAGAATAGATAAGGTGAAGTATTTGGATAGTAATGAAAACTGGGAAGTACTATTATTCTAGGGTGGAATCCAGATTAAGGTGTGTGCCTTTATGTCTGTAAATCAGGAATGTTCTTGTGTGCCTTAAATACCTTAGTGGGTATGTAGGGAGCACATTCCTTCACAGCCTGCTCTAGTTAGGTATGCGTCTGTCAATGGAAAACACAAGGAGTCAATAGGACAGGTGAAACGCTTAAGGGTCCTGTTCAATTGGCATGCTGAAGCAGCCATAGATGATCTTGTTGCCAGCTGGGGAAGTGTTTCAGGAGTTTTGGTGTTTATGTGGTGGGGCTACTTTAGTCCCAGAAAGTAAAATGTCATCAACTCTGACTTGAGATTTATGTCGGTTTAGGTTTTATATAAATTTTCATGGCTAAATCTTAATTTAGATGTATCATTCTCATGAGAAGCACTTATCTGGTTTGACTCTTTCACAGTGTATTTTAACAGATAATGGTGGAAAGGGTCTTCATAGAATTTTAAATTTAAATCCCCGTCTCAGTTTATCATTTAAATTTAGTAGGGCATTTGCCTATGGAATAGAGGACAATTAAATAACTCACAAAAGAAACAGTCCCTGTCTTCATAATACTAATATGTAGAAAATGGCCACAACTCCTGATGTGTTCAACTATTTCTATACTGTCTTCTCAAATATATGAACAAAATTTATACTTCCACTCATAAGAGGGCAACTTCAAGCCTCTCTCAACTGACAAAGCTGTATAAGCAATGCCAGTGGAAGTGAAATTTGGGACTTGTGATTTCAGTTTTGTTTCTTTAGACCACAGCTTTCAGGGAAATGAAGGCTTTGAGGAAAACTGCTTGATAACTGACAGCTCCCAGAGGATGCTTTATATCTTTTCCACATACTACTGTCTGATATAACTTGACAGCATCAACACTGCTGATGAATGTAGAAAGAGGATTCCTATATGCAGCCAGGAATGAGAATTGTCACTTATTCAGGTCTGTAAAAAGGAATCTGCAAGAACTGTCCTTTTCCCACAGACACTGTTGGAAATGATGCTGGGTCTCCCTTTATGTTTTTCACAGAACTGCAGAGAAAATGAGAACGTTTTCCCTGTATGGATGGTTATTGTATCACTATGGGCTGATTCTGGTGACTCAGTTGTGGTTTAACACATTGAAAAGGCATTTTCCCTCTATATAAACTCATGTAGAGAGGACATCAATTTTCTCATTATCCAGGTCTGAAGTATTCACATGAATTTTTTTTTTTTTTTTAATCCTTGATGAATTTAAGTAAGTTAATGTTGTTTCTTTATACCCATCAAAGTTATTTGACTCAATTGTTTAAAATCATTAGTTGCAAAATTAAAAGCACACAGAATTACCAACAGTACAGATGACTTCTGGTGCTGTTGTTGTGTCATTGAGCCTGGAAAATCTTTATTTTAATGTATTAGCATTTGTTTTGGTATTCTCCAGACATCAGTCTTAGGTATTTCTTTTTACTTACAGTGACAGTGGTGATAAAGTTTCCAATCCTCTTAAGCTTAAAATGCATAGAAAAAAAACCAGAGAAATAATGTCTTAATTACAGTAGCTCTCAGGAGAAAATAAAAGACATTTTTTGTGATAGAGGAATGATCGTTTTGTCAACAATTTTTCCCTGAAATCCCTTTTAAATTATTCAGGCTGGCCCTTCTATTGAAATACCATTAAATATTTGATAACTAATAGATGACTTTTGAAAAGTTTGGAGCACAGTTCTCAGAAAATCTGCCTCTGACCATTAAAGAATGCTTTTCCCTTTTTATCACCATCAAATGTTTTTTCAGTTTAGCAATCACTACACAGCTGTAAACCCTAAAATCACAGAAGAGGTTGTGCTGGAAAAAAACATCATCTGATCCAACTCTGTGGCTAAAGTAGGGCCTTAGACTGAGTTGTCCAAGGACCCGTCAGGTCAGGATTTGTGTATTTTCAGCAAGGATTATTCTACCATATCTCAGGGTGACCTCTTCCAATGTTTAATTGTTCTCATGGTGATTAATTTTTTCTTATATTCAGATGGAATCTAACCCAGAACAAGTCTTTTTCCTTGCCTCGTGTCCTGTCACAGCTCATCTCTTGAAGAGAGCACCTCCATCTTCTCTGTAACAAACTTTCAGGTACTGGAAGTTAGTAACTAGATGTTCCCAAACCATCTTTTCTCTGGGCTGAACAAAGTCAGTTCCTTCAACATTTCTTCACCACGTTCTCCAGGTTCTAATAATTTTTATGGTCCTCTTCTACAGTCTCTCCATTTTCTTGAGGTCTCTTTTGGCCTGGAGGTGGGTTAAATGTGGCCTAAAAAGTGCAGAGAAGGAGAGGTATAATTCATCCCAATGCAAATCAATTCAGCAGAAACAGCTCTTTAAGAAAACTAATGCTAGAAGCTGGTTTCTTGCTAAAATTTGTTGGCTTCAATGTTTTTCCTCTGCTTTTAAGTGCATATATGACTAAAACTAAAATGTCTGTGTATGTCATTAATTTTAGATTCAGTGTAATTGATAGAGCCATTCAGATCCATTCATTCTGTCATTTATCACTTGCTTCCACCAGTGTTCCTTGACCAAGAGTTTTCTCTTTTTATTTACATTTCAGATGCTGATGTAGCATCAGCATCATCCCTTTTTTTAAGAAAGGATTGGTTTATACAAGCCTTGAGACCTGTCTGCATTTGTTCGCTGATTACAATGTGATGTTTCAGGAAAAGGTAAATATGGTTTGCATTTTTGCACAACCTTTCAGTCAGGAGTCTTTAGGCATTTATCCTGAAAAAAAGGAGGCAGAGGAGAGACCTGATCACTGTCTACGACTACCTGAAAGGAAGTCACAGTGAGGTGGGTATCAGTCTCTTCTCCCAGGTAACAAGTGACAGGACAAGAGAAAATGTCCTCAAGTTGCACCAAGAAAGGTTTATATTGGAAATTAGGTTATATTTTTTCACAGAAAGCATGGTCAGGCATTGGAATAGGCTGCCCAGGGAAGTGATGGAATCATTATCCCTGGAAGCATTCGAAACACATGAGGATATGGCACGTAAGGACATGGTGGTTGGACTAGGTTCACAGTTGGACTTCATGATTTTAAAGGTATTTTCAAATCTTAATCGTTCTATAATTTTACAAAGCCCCAGGAAGCAATTTCTCATCCATGAACAAGAGATAGACAACCCTTTGTGTCACAAGTGAGGAAGCTGAAGTAGTGGGAGAGTATGATTTGGAATGAAAAGAGGAATAGTTCTGGCATTTAAGCTGATTTATCAAATTTCTTCCCAAAGAAGAGGTAGTTTTTCATGGAGAGATCAGACTGGGAGTAGTGCAGTCAAGGAGATAACATCAGCCTCTGCTAGTCCTTCTCAACTTTCCAGCCTCTTCTATGCCCTGCTACTTTCTCTCCTACCTCCTTTGGTGTCTTCCCCATTTCCTGCTGCCAGTTTGTCTCTGCCCCATAAGACAGCACTGATCTGGACAAGCTGGAGCTTGCAAAGCATCCCATGACATGGTGAGAACATATTAAAAACGGCAAGATGTGTTAAGGAATGATATTCACACATAAAAGATGGAGTCCTAAACATTCTTGTTATAACCCCAGAGTTTACACTGAATGCAAGGTGTTGGGTAGCCCTAACCATCTGTAAATAATGGCTGCTTCAAGATACTTCTTGTCTTCTTCTCAGGCAGGTTACAGAACATCTCCAAGGGTTTTATGCTGTATGTTAGGTCCTGTTTTAGTTTTGGTTTTGCGGGTATTTTTAATTAACACATGACATTTAAAAAAAGTAAGGTGTGGATCAGAGCCTTAATTCAAAGGCACACACCATTCATAGAAGCATCAAAATCAGGGGCAGATTTCAAGTGGCAGGATGTGTAGTGATACACCTAGCAGTATCGTACCTCAGCAGACCAAGGTCTTCAAAAATATTTTCTTCTAAATTTGGGTGCTGAGATCTTGTAAAATTTGGGGCTAACTACCAGTTCAAGAAAATGGTCAGTATAGGCATGACAGTTAGCTAGTTAAAAGATCCACAGTGAAAAACTACTTTTCTCCTCTTTAGAATATGTAAAGCTATCTGAAAGTTCTTGAAAGTGTAGTCATACTTAAAAATGACTGCTATGCTGCATGTGCTCCATTTCATGTGAGTTATCATTATTCTGCTTTAATTTGTGGACTCTAAGGAGGGAAAAAATTAGGTGCTGTTAATTAAATATCATATAGGGAAGAGCAATCACCATAAGAAAAGATATTCAGAGCTATTTGCAGCAAAATTTTCATTCACGAAGACTGTGCTCTGACCAGATACAGAGAGTTTTCACCCTTTATGCTTGTAAATGCAGATGTATACACAGTGCTTGAAATTTTGTGCCTTCATTGATGTTTGCACAGAGACTGATACTCTTGGATAAACCTTAAAATAATTTATCTTATTTGATTAATACAATAACCTTGGATGGACTCAGATAATTTTCTTCACATAAAAGATGATGTTGTACATTACTTCTATAGCTGCATTATCACAAATTTCTACTGGTAAACAACTTAGTGGGAAAAAATATGACTTGCTGCTCATCATGAAATGTTTTCAGTCAGATGACAGTGTTCATGAGTTTGTTTGTACTTGATACAGTTCAGTGAACAGATTTTGTGATCACTGTGTAGCTCTGTATTTGCCAACTAATTACAAGAGGTGTTCAGACAATTTTATTAAATTAATTGTTGGATTTTGATGATAGGTCAGCTCCTTTTCCCTCACTAAGCTCATTAAGTAATTAGCTTAATCTTTATTTAGCTTGTATTCCATCTCCAGAGGCAGCAAAGGGCTTCTCAGCAGGACAGTAAGACTCAATTCTGCTGCCCTGCATAGAAGGAGCTGGGACTGGTGGACATCCAAGGTGCTAAAATAGTGGCATTGGAAAAAAGTAGATATAAGAATGGGACCTGGATTAAAAAAAAAAAAAAAAAAAAAAAACAACAGTGAGAAAATCCCTGCAAAATATCCACTCTTGCTGATAAGGGAGATGAATATTGTCAATATGAGGGAGAAGGAGGAACACAAGTATTAACTCCTTGCAGCTGTCATTCCTATGCTTCAGATCTTGATCCTTCTCTTTCTCAGCACCTAGTAGGGTGAGACCCATAGTTACGGAGACTGAACTGTGGTGAGGGATGAGGCAGATGAGGAGGCAGAAACCTGGCACTGTAGCAAAAGTGGACCTCAAGAACAGAGACAATGAGAACTCATCTCTCCATGAAAATCATGAAACTATTGGCACTAGGAACGAGGGATTTGCTTGTTGGTGTACACTCCTTGTTCTATGTAGGATCCACTAACCTTTTACTAAAGCTTTCAGTAAGGACTGCTAAATAAAGGCAAAAATGACGTGGAAGCATGTTTGTCATGAGAGCAGATGGGAAACAGTCTCAGCATGACTTATTGTGCATAAATATATTGTTAGTTTCCTACTGTTGTTACAAGTAAATGAATTATGTCACTCTGCCCAATTTCAGCTAAGTTGTCCTTATTTTCTGCACAGACATGATTCTTGTGGAAATCCTATTTCCTAAGAATACTCAAGGAAAGTATTAATTCCTTTGGGATTTTAGGATGGTTCAGGATCTACCCTGAGCAAAGAGGGTACTGTGCTTGTGGCACCACATCATCTCACAGGCTGTGGCTTGATGGAATCTATCTGTAGGGCTCTGGACCAACCCCCTGCTGCAAGATGATGTAAAATGCTGATGTCCTGTGAGGCTAGGCTGCTGATTCAGTCGTATTCAGAAAATTTTACTGGTTTTGTGTTCATATTTCACCCTCTGCGCCTGAGTCCTAACTTTATGCCAGATCAAATATCATCTCCCACAGCAGGCATAAAGCCAGCAACAGCATGTAAAAGCAGCAGAAAGTCTGTAGCACAAGCACAAGCTGGTTGGTTGGAAAGGTAAGTGTTTACTCTCTCTTGATCCATAAAAAAAAAAAATCACTTGCTGATGATAGTGTGGGTGCCATGGGATTGTGAGTTCTCTGGATTATTTTTTCCTCCTTGGATTTAGTTTTCATCTAACCTATCAGGTGTATTAGATAGCTGAAGTAAATTTGTAGAGAGCTATACATCTGCTCACATTACTCAAAATACCAGTGATACAAAGCATCCTAGAGCTCATTGTATCAGGTGAATTGACATCGATTTAGTAGCACACAGTCACATCACTGTCAGTTAATAGAAGTCAGAGATTTAAATACCAAATAACTGTGCTTGGGCATGTTTGATGATGGATTTCTTTCTTTCTTTGCCTCTCAAGTTTTATGGGAATGCCTGAGTCACAGCAGGTCCAAACAGTGGGGGTTAACTGATTGAAGGATAGGCGACATATCAGATCATAATCTTTTGATAGCAGCTCTCCAGCTGAAGAGTTAAGCGAGCAAAACTGCAGCTGTAAGCAAACTGCAGGCAGTACAGACTAGAAGAGAACAAAGATGCCAAGAAGAAGAGCCCATGTTCTAATGAAGGCATGCTCTTTGGGAACAGGATTTTCTGCTCTTTGACCAGCTCTGCTTCTCACCGTGTTTTTATCCACATTTCTTTTTTTTAGTCTGTCTTTGATTTACACAAAAGGAGCAGAATTATGCCTAAAGGACACATTTGTTTTTCTAATTCCCAATATGAAAACAAGTTTGCACTTTATGCATTTAATTGCGCTATGAAATTCAGTACTTTGGGTTTGTTTGAAATCATAAAATAACTGTCATCAATGAATCTTTTTGCTTTGCTTCAGTCACAGCATGTGTATGATTTAAAAGTTGCACCACCCACATTGTCCAAAATTTTGCTATGCACAGATGCTCAGTAAACTGCATACCTCCATCTGTGGCAATATAATTAGCTGGAAGAAGGTTTGAATTTGGATTTAATGTATTGTATTCTGATTTAGTTTGAAACTGTTTTCATTCCTTTGAATTATGGGGGTGGGGGCTCTGCCTTCGAATATATTCTGCTCTTAAAGTTAAAATATTTCTCAATTTAAGCTGAAAAAGAAATCAGTCCCATTTTAAGTAACAAGAATGGCAGTGCCCAGACCTCTTAAACATCCAGTAATTCTTAGTACATGCATATGCATGTGTAATGGCTGCCTTCTTTATTCACATGGAATAATGATTTGAAAAGGATACAGGTACAGTAAATAGTGCAGTAAATATCTGGTAAATATATTTCTAGAAAGTAAATAGGTGGGTACTTACCATAATAACCATAGTGCTTAAATTTTCACTAACAATTTTTTTCTGAACATTTGAAAGTCCTGTGACAACTGAGCAATTATATTTTGAAAGAAGCCTGCTGAACTGTTATTTTATCAGGATAGGGGACAGAAGGACTGTGATTTGCCCAGATTCAGCAAGAGCACTAGAAAGACAATTCAAGCATCCTGTTATACGACATTATTTTAGTCACTCAAATAACACTTATACAAGAAAACATAAACAAATACCATTTTCAAGAAAAATTTTCAAAAGAAACTGTTGTTATAGTTGCTTGTTAGGTTAGTTGCTATGTGCAATAATAGTGTTTTTCTGAACATAGTAATCTTGACATTTTTGCTTCTCATTTTTCTTGTTTAATTCTCTAAACAAATAGATTTTAATTTTAAAAAATTCCTGTAAACTCATGCCCCTGTTGGAACCATACTGAATGCGCAATCAAAGCAAAAAATACACTTTGCTGTTAGAGCAAACTGCAAATTCTAATGTCTCCATAAAAGCAGAATGCACTGCATTTGTCTTCCAGGAAAATATTCAGGTCAGACTGTGTTCTTTATAAGATTGCTTGCGCTTGGTACTGTTTTTGCCTAGCCATAAGTGTACAATCAGTCTTTCTCCAACAGAACAGAGAGATAAGAAATCAGCTCAGTTAACTCACTTCAGCTGAAATATTGCTTTTGTAGAATCAGAATAATTACATTGGAAAAGGCTTCTGGAAATCATCTGTTCACCTTCCTGCTCAAAGTCCTTGCCTTCTAAATTAGATGATGTTGCTAAGGGCCTTGTCCAGGTAGTTTCAAAGACCTCCAAGGATGGTGATTATACAACCCATTCCATTTTTTAACTATTCTAATTACATTTTTTCCTTGTATTTAACTAGAATTTCCTTTGCTGCAGCTTGTGCCCATTGCCTCTTACTCTGTCCCTGAGCATCCCCAAGAAGAGTTTGACTCTAACTTCTCTGTACCCACTTATTAGGTGGCTGAAGAAAGCAATTAAACCTCAAACTAACCTAGCACTCTCAACCTCTACTTGTATACCAAATTCTCCTTCCCTCTGCCATGTGTTCTCCAGTTTATTAATGTCCTTCTGCATTGGACAGAATTCCAGATGTAGCCTCATGAAACTGCATAGCAGGGATTAATTCCTTTTCTTAACCCTCTTGCTATGCTTTTAATAGTGCAGCCCAGTAGTAATTATATTTCACTGGAAAGGCTCACATTTGAGCACCATGTATTTGTCTTTTTTGCTTTCCATTACCAGAGGCTGACTGATAAGTTCCAAGTCTTAATCGATTAGTGAAATATGGATTATGGCAGTGAGCTTGCCAGTTTTCTAGTGGATAAGGCAGATTGTTGTTGTTCAGATGTTTCAAGTAGGATTTTGCAGTAAGGTTACTGATGAGCTTGTAACACAGAGTGGAAATTTCCTGTATCAAACATTTAGGTGCTTGGCAAGGTATCCAGAGCCTGTCTCTTGATATATAGTATTGCTGAGTTTCAAGCTGCATTTTGATGCTTCTTTGCTAGGAACTGGGAAAGTACACTTTTTGATATGAATGTCCCAGCTGGTATTTTTAAGAGTACACTATTAAACCTAAATCAGTATTCTAACTTGTTAACACAGATTCTGTCACCTTAATTATTCATCTGTTTTAGAATGCATCAACTCATTATTCTACCATGGTAGAATATTGGATGTTCTGATTGGTGTTGAATTTTAGCATCTGTTTTGGCTTATATTACTTTTTCTAAGAAAATCCATTTGGAACAATTATTTGTTAAACACATAAGATCATGTTTTCCAGAAAGATTGATAAATTCAGCAACTTCTCATCAGTTTTTCAAGTTTGAAATACTACATCTTTCTCTCATGCTTGTGCAGGCTCCAGACATTACATTTAATGAAATTCCCAAGCAATAGTTACAATCTACAGTGATGGTAGGGTGACTTAATCTGACAACATCTGAACTTGAGTTTTGAAGAGGACTTGCTAAACATTTTGGAGCTATTTGTGGTAAGTCATATTAAAACAGAATAGTCTTGCCCTTTACCTCATTTTCATTTTAGATGCTTCTGTAGGTTTAGAGACATCCATGAGCCAGAAGAGACTTCTTCACTATTGTGTGAAACAAATAAGTAGAATGTAATTAGAGACCAGTTGACTTGCATTTACTTTTATGTTTAGATAATAGAGGTCCTATACTACCAAGTGTTGGGTGGAGAAATCTTCCATATAGAAGTTTCTGCTCCTTAGTTGCCAGTGATAAAACATGGAATGATAGAAGCAAAAATAACCACTCAGGTAACACCTGATCCAAAGGTACTTAGAAGCCTGCATGAATACATTCAATCTGTCTGTAAGTTCTGCTACCAACTGCTCACCTGAGTTTCACATGTGTTCCTAGGATTTTTCAGGTAAGCTTGCACACCCTGCACTAAAGCACGGGTTGCCTCTGCTAGTGGTGAATGAACAGGTTGCACAAGGATGTGTGGGTGACAGTCACATCTCTGCCCTATAGACAGATCCTGGAGGAATGTTGGCATTGATGTCGAGCTCAGGGCATACTTTCGTGAAGGCTGTCTCTCTGAAAGAAGTGATAGTTGGACTGGACAGGTTTGGTCTGAGGGCTCAATTTGTTGTTTTGTTTTGTTTTGTTTTGTTTAAATTCATTAGTTTCTTCCCTTTTCTCTTTTCATATCACAAGTAGGAAATCAGAGAATATAAATTGTGATGGGTCAGTGCAGATTTAGAGTTCTCTGACTGTAAATTGCTACAAATGAGAAAGTGCTATGGAGTCAGAGCAAATACTCCTCCACCTTCTCAGCTGTTCTTCCCATGACAGAGTGATGGGCAGAAGGATGGATGACAGCCTTCATGCTACAGGAAAAAAAAATGACAGAAGTGAAAAATAATCTAGTGGTCTTGGTTTTAAAAAATACATTACATTCATTTACCATCTCTAAGTGGGGTTTTAATGCCATGCTTTTTGGAGCATCTGGGTTGCTGTAACATAGATAATGAAGTTACCTATGTGTATAAATTACTACTTCTGGTATTTCACTCTAGTTGAACTTGATATAGAATCTTTCTGAATACAAAGCACTGTAGGATGACTTCCATTGTAAGGGGCTGAGCTGCTCTATTGAGGTGCTGAGAACATCCTCTTTCTGAGTGCAAGAAGGATGTCAAAATTGCTCAGCCTTTTGCAGGACTGTGCCTTCAGACTCTTATCTCTAACAGATTAACAAGCAAAATAGTAGAAAAACTGAGTGGGGAGTTGCCATGGTGATCACAACATTTGATAACTGCAAATAACACTGCTCCATACCGCAACCATGAACCAGAATACAAAGACAGCATTTATTGTAACCAAAAGTCCAGATTCCTAGGAGCCTTGACTGATTGACTGTCAGTATCTTGATAGTTAATTCCATTTGATTTTTGTGTTTAGTATGACTTCACACTCAAAACAGGGTTTGTGTTTTGTAGTCCCCTAATGAATTGTCAGGGACTGTAAAGAGAGAAAACTGAATTCCGAAAATTGTGTGGAGATGGTAGCAAAGCAGATATCTGTCAGAACATGGTTTCACCTCCATTGCGTGGCTATAGGTACTGTATTCCTCTCTTACAAATCTGGAAATTCAAAGGACGCAGAAATGGTTTCTTTGGCTAAGCCAGCATGTCATGGAAAGTCATGGAGAACCAAGGCAAGTCATCCATTTGTCTCCTTTTACTACCCGTCCTCTACATTTGTCTGGCTAAATTGAGAAGCAGAGAACTAAGAAAAGGCAGAGTCACCACTCTACAACAGAACAGATTTAAGCTTTTGATCTGTTACTATAGAGAGGCTGTTCAGTCACCTTTAAAATAATGTTCTTCTAAATATGTAGCTAGTGCAACTCCTAAATATGTAGCTACAGTTTTGCTAGACACCAGACTTCAACTAACTGAAAGCAAGATTTAGTTTGTTTGTTCTCACATTAGCTGCTATTCTGTTTCTAATTATCAGTTTAAAGTTTCCTGTTGATTCTGCTCACAAACCCTAAAGTTAGTCTAATAATAAGCAGAGGACTCGGAGCTACCGCCTGATAGAATGGAGTGACTAGTCAGAACATCAGTTAAAGACAACTTGATGTTGCATAGGCAGCTTGGAAAAAGGAAGATTTTGTAAACTCATAGAATCTTTCTGGTTTAGATAATTTCTCTAATGCATTATTATAGCATGAAATTGATGTCTATATGGTTATTGACAGAGAGGTTCTGACAGCCTGACTTAAGGCTTGGTCATATTTTTTTCACAGAGACAGTGACTATCTTCTAACACACAGGGAGATACTGTCAAGTGCACTTCTGGGAGAAAGTATTGTATTTCCCATCATCTAACATGGCCATCAAGCCCAGCTAAACAGGGCTAACACAGGATTGGATAGACAGTCTGGACTACTGCCAGTCTTTTTTTTTTTTTTCCCCCCATTCATTCCCAGCTTAGAGATTGTAATTGCAGACTGACTCTTTGAAAGACACTGAGTCATCACTGTCTATTCCACTGCTAAATCTTATTTTTGTATCACTAGCAAGTCCTTTTGAAGTATCCCTGCTATTGGTTCTGTGCTCTTAGTCTTGGTGAGTCTGGGTTTTGCTTGTTTACTGCAATTAGGAGATGATTGTAAGTTATGAATAAAGCCTAGGGAAAAAAGGGATAGAAATATTTCTTTTTGGAAAATCAGAAAGTGCACATTGGTCTTTATGTTAAAATATGATTCAGTCAAAAAGGTAGAAGTTTCTGATTCAAGATGTGAATCAGACCATAGCTTTCCATGTATCTGTTGTGTTTCTGTGTTCACTTAAAGTAGTTTACAGATGACAGGAAAGTTAAGGTGTGAATGCTTAGCAAACTAAAGTTGTCTGTTGACTCAGTTGCATAAAAAAGACATTACCTGTAACCTTAAGAAAATATGGAGATGGTAAAAACTTTAAAGAGGATATAACTGAATTACTTCTTTCTTTGAATGCTTTCTTTTGTTTAAAATTTAGTTAGCCCTTGTTTAAAGTGAGATACAGGCGCTAAGCAGACATATTTGTGCATGCTATGAGGAAAGGGGTAATTTTATGGGGTGTTTTGAGTTTAAAGGCTGCTGGGTGTCATGTGAAATTCGGGAATCTGTCTTTGTAGGGCCTTATAGGAGAAGCAATTGTGGCAAAGCTCTCTATGCTTCTTTGTAGCCCTAAAGAAAGAATATGAGCAGGAACAAAATAAGAAAAAGGCAATAATCTAAATATTAAGATATGTCAAAACAGATAGAGAGAAGCAAAAGGGAGAAGGGAAACAGCATGTGGGGGATGCAGCTCTTCTCCAAGAGATGCAGAGATCAGAGATGCAGATCTTAAACCTTTCTGTGTATCTCTACCAGACACACAAATCCTACTCAGGTCCTAGCCCTTCCCATCCCTGCAAGTGACCTGAACTCTTTGCTTAAAAACTCCTTTCTAGGAGCTGACAGGAAGCAAACAGCAGGAGCAGGCAAAGGCCAGCTGAGGGCTAGTCCTGCTTAGCAGATGGAGGCTGTAATAATCCACTGTTAGAAACACTGTCATCGATTTCTGACTTCCTGTTTGTGTTTATCAGTAATGGTAACTTCCCTCTTTCATTTCTCTCCACTAAGTTTGGCTAGAGCCTTGTACCTATCAGCAAAACCTAAAAATGAATCAGAGTTATAGGATGTTCAGTCTTAACAAGAAAATACAACAATGAAAGAGAAACTGCAGACAATGGAAGTCCTCCCCACACACTTTATTCTGTGCCAATATATGGCACTGCAAAGCATCCTTTATTGTTCACCTACGTTCATATTTTGCCATTTCATGAAATTAATCCTTTCATGATTGCTAATTACTGTATTTCTCATTAATTTCCTTTCTTGGAGGAAAACCAGCCCTCAGAAACACAATGATTGTTTTCAAATTTGCAAAATGGTTATTCATTGTAGAACCAGGATTGCCTTTTCCATAGAAACTCTCCTAATTATGTGAGCCATGCTAGTTACTAGATCCTTCTGGGAAATAAGTTTTCTTCTGCATGCTGTTGAGAGCAAAAAGCTAGGAAGTAAAGCTAATGAGAAGCCACTAATAATAACAACTGAAGATCAAAGTATTGAAAAATCATAGTATAGAAGATAATTCCCAAGTAAAACAGATCAGGATTTTAAGGGATTTTTAAAATGAGATTATCCTAACTAACTGAAACTGAGCCTTTTGGTGAAAATATATTGCTTTCAACAGGAATGCATCCAGAAGTTTCCCTGTTACATGAAGAATTACCAACAGCAGCAGGAAGAAAAGGAGCTCAGAGGATAATATTAATCTCACCTAATTTTAGCTGTATAAAATATAGGTAATTTAGTTATCTACTTTGTGGACAACAAAGAGATAAGGCCTACATAGTGCATTTCTACTGATTCTGAAACAGATCCAAGGCAGACTCGATGAATTGCCCTGATGCCAGAACAACTGGTTTAGGGCTGAGGGATGTCATTTGGAACCAGTCCAAGGAGCAAAGCCGGCAGAAAACTAAATTTATTTAGAAGAAAAAACAAACAAACAAAATAATAATTAAAAACAAACAAAATCCAAACCCCGAAACAAAAACAATAACAACAAAACAAAACAAACAAAAAAACAAACAAACAAAAAACCAAACACCAGAATTGGTTGTTTTCAATGGCTAGTCTCCTGTAGCTTGCCTTGTAACAGTGGAGAAGTGCTAGCGTGCCTTGGGATGGGGGAACATGCCAGGATAGAGAGAAAAGTCACACTGGCTGCAATGGCCACCCCAAACCAACTGGATATCGGCAAGCTCCAATGCAAAAGCTGTGCTGGAGCATTAGCAGAGCACCGTGGACAGGCAAATAATCCTTCCTCTTAGCAGCAGTAATAACTCCCTGGGTGCAGCAGGACTACCGGTATCTGTTGCTTCAGAGCTGGTTCACATCTGGCTAGTTCAAAGCACTTCAGAGCAAGTGGAGGGTCTCTCTGCAAAAGGGTAAAAGCTGATGGTCAGAGAGGTCAGAGAGGCTGGTGAGATATACCTGAAATGGTTTCTGCCTCTGCTTCCATGTATGCTCTAGGAAGATCATAGGATCCACAACGTTTAATCTGGTTGTTTTGCACCTAACTTTTCTCCCTGTTTTCTCCTTGGCTTTAGCAGAAAATAGGTCCAAGTATTGTATTCATCTTTCCTCTTCCCAGTGACTTCGCAAGCAGTACTCTCAGAGTAGAAAATTCTGTGTTTGCAATACTCACTGCCATGGGAAATCCACTGCCATGATTTTTTCTGAGGAAATCCAGCTTTGAGTGTGGCTCTTTGCAGTTTCCAAGTTAGCAGCTAATGAAATCAGACTGTGGTGGTAGGAAATACTAGTAGTGTAATGGTTTTTGCTCAAGCCATGCCATGAACACTCATGATGCTTTATAAATCTATGAAACAGGTGCTGGCTGAACCCACAGTCAACATCCGTGGGAAAGTAGGGCATTGATTGGAAGTGTTGGGATAGGGACACACAGCAACTGTTAGATTGTGCTTTTCTTTTTTTAAATTCACCAAGTTGAATCAAAACATTTGTCTAGACAAAACCTACTCTAAGAAGCAGAAATCCTAACTACATAGTTGAAGAGGAGGTCAGCGTAGTTTATTATCTGTTCAGCCGTGGGTTGTGATACAGCTTCAGAATGTGAAAAGACATTTAAACATAGGACTTATATATGAGTTCCCCAATGGTATGAGCTTGTTCTGACTGAAGCCAGAGAAGCCCAAGAGATTTGGGTGGTGAGGCATTGGAAAAGGTTGCCCAGTGAAGCTGTGGATGTGTTCAAGGCCAGGTTGGAACCTGGTCTAGGGGAAGTTGTCCCTGTCCATGGCAGGGGAGGTTGGAACTATATGATCTTTAAAGTCCCTTCCAACCCAAACAATTCTGTGATTCTATGATATTTCCACGATTTCCCCTTCGCCAGAAATGTTTTGATGTGATGGGCTTCTGTACTAGAGGGCTGATCTGCTAAACTTCCACTAGAGAATCTTTTGGCTACTTCAGTGGCAGTGTTGGAATAGTAAGGGTTCTGCATGGATCTGCTCTCCTGGAGATGTGCCAATGCTTGCTTACAGGGGATAAAGATGGAAATCTGGCCTGTGGTTATTTTTTTTATATTAGTACAGATATTTAGTTGCAGTAGGAACTCAGTTCCAGTTATACAACACTGTAGTCTCAATTGACTACTGTAATCTCACTTAGTACTTGAGTTTTGCTTCAGAATCTTCCACTGTTGACTTTGAGCATCTTTCTTCTTAAGAACTCTGGGGTCTCATCTGTAACTTTTATATTCCAGTAGGGAATGGATTTTCATGAGGGACCATGAAGTACACAGATGTGCCCTGTATTAACTTAAATTATAAAAATTGTGCTGCAGGCAATGCTTTACAAGAAGTGGCAAAGCATTATTCCTTCCCATGGCATTTATGGTAATAACATTAATAATGATTAATTATGTAGATATCTGTGTGGCAGTTATTTTTCTACAGCAGTTTCTTCTGTCCTACAGGGGTTGTTTCTTTTCCATGCAGGTCAGTGAGCTTTTACTGTGATCAGAGCAAACATGCAAATGTAAATTCTTTGTATAAAAGTACAGAGGGAAAAAAAAATCCCAAATTAGGATAGATAGATAGTAATAGATAAAGATACACTTTAAGAGGCACCCTAAGGCAATTTATTCTGACTAATTTGTTTCAGGTACACGTCTGGGAGACACTTTCCTACTGAAGCAGCTTTCTGGAATGAAGGGCTGCTAACATACTGCTTTCTAGTTTCAGCCTTTTTGGAAACATCAGCTGATGTGTTATTTCAGCAAGGCTATGGGAATTACAATTTACCAAGATTATTTCACTGTTGTTTTAAATGCTATCCCAGGTTTAAGAAAAGAAATGCTACCAATACTTTGAAATGTACAGTTAAAAAGAAAAATAAATAAGATGGGAAAACATCTCCCATGTGAGACATCAGTGTACCGACAAAGTTATGCTGCTGAGATCCCGTTCCAGACCTTACAAAGCAAGTAAATTAATGAGGAAAAAAACCCCCACATGTTCCACAGGAATAAAGCTTCTCATGTAGGAAGCAAAAGGGTTCTTTGAAATATGAAAAACTACAATTGTTCCTCACTGTGACTTTCTTTCCTTACTGATGTTCCTAACTGAGGCTCCCTCGTTTTGTTTTGTGTTGTTTCCTATGGGCTTTGGGTGTCTTTTCAATGTAGTTGATTTCTGGAAACTGAAGAGCAGATGGTTAGTGTTTGTAAATTGCCAAAGCCTCATGACTTCAAATGGATAGTTGCCTTGAAAATTTGAGCAGCTAATGTAACTATTTAAGAGCTGTGTAATCCTTTCCTTTCCTCCTCCCTTACTGTCCTGTATAAAATGAAAATTGAATCATCTCTATGGTCTTCTTAAACTGAAGAGAATCTTTTATTTGCATCTCACATAGTTTAATGATAATATAGATTTTAAGAAATTATTCAGATTTTTCACTTTATGCATAGATTTAAATACATATGCACTTTTTATAGATTTTCAAGTCTATCAACATATTTGATATTATTTGAATCTACAGATTCAAGTTCTGTTGTTCAGCAACATAAATTCTACAGTGAACATAAAATTATAGTAAAATTAGATAGTATAACTTAAGATAATTTAGCATTTATTTAGCAAATTGTGATCTAAAAGTTTTGCCTGAGAAATAACTAAAGGATACCAGATTTATCTTGTGGATTACAGTTTAGGAAAAAGTTTCATATTTAAAATTAATTTATAAAATCTGATTTAATCTTGACAGTTTTATTGGTATATCTATTGCCAGCAAAGGGAAAAAAAAAAAGGCAAACCAGAATTTATATTTTGCAATGCATTTCTGAGTCATTGTTCTAGCATTTCCTTTATGATAGAAGGAATAAATCAAAACCATGTAACCCACCCTTACATTATTGCAAATAAATCAACAAATATTCCATCTCTGGTTATTTTCTTTGCTGCAAGCAAAGAATAAAGGATTATTTCTGCATGCTTATTAATCTCGCAGAGGAATGAGCTGGGGACTCCATGTCCCCAGCAGCCCTGAGCACTAGGTGAACATCTCAGTCTCCTGCAGGTCTTGTTCTGCGTGTGTCTTCTCACCTACTACCGTCTCCCTGGTCTTTGTGCTTCATCTTTGCTCCAGGACTGTTTGTCCTCCTCTTTGATCCTCACCTCATGCCTCCTTATCCCTTGAAAGACCCGTGTTCCTACACTTCTCTGCCCATTAATTAACTTTCCACACGAGATACCAAGATAATTGATACTTGTTTCTGCATGTTATGCTCTCTCCACAGCCTGTGCTTTTTTCATGTTTATCTCTAAGGAGGAAGCAACCATTCTCTAGGTGTATAATTCATAGCACAGCAGCTCTCTACTTTTAGCCAGCCTGGAGCTATTCACTGTATTAACGAGGTTATTGAGGATAATAGTGTTTTAGAGGTGGGGGGTTTTTTATCTTGTTCCTTCAACTCAAGTAGAGGGCGACACTTTTCATCTTTCAGATCATAAAGCGATATAGACCAAGGGAATATATCTCCAGTTTCACATTCTCCAGCAGCTCTTTATTATCCTTCTGTACTACCCACTGTGTGGACTAAGTGACTGAGTTCTAGGAATTACCTTATTTATAAATGTTTTCTGAATTGATGTTTTTAATTGTTGTTGCAAGAAAAACAAAACTAATAGTATAACTCTTTTATTTTTTTCCCTTTTTTCTTGTGTTATAAAGCTTACATGTCATCTTGGTTTGGAGCCAGTTTCAGAAAATCAATGTTCCTCTACTTTTTTGTTGGTACTTGGGTAGCAGTATGTGTTGAAAGCTGACTATAGCTTTGATTTGTTTGGTTCTGACACAATTACATTTTTTCCTTACAGTTAGTCACTAGATTATATTTACCTTTTCTACTATGCTTTTTTGAATACAATCACCTTATTAACACCTGGCTCATATCTTACAGACCCAGTGGCTTCTCATGTGCAGTAATATTTGGTACTTCTCCCCTTCATTAAATGATTCTCTCTTCCCCCTGTGTTTCACTTCTCCTACTCATTTCAGCAATGTGGTTCCTATGGCAACACACTTTCCATATACACTTTAGGCTGTGCTTCAGCATAAAAAAAACATAACAAACAAAACAAAAAAAAAACCCATCGTATCAGTCTCTCTTCTATGTAATGAAGGCTCAGGCATCCCCAGCCCCCCATTTGGTACTGCCTGACTCACTCTGGGGTTGGGATCAAACCTGTTTCTTTTGGGGAATGTGAGTTTTTTTAACATATAAATATGTTTTGCAATTAAAAACCTGTGTTTGTCTGCATTTGAAACACTTAATAGGCATGATCTTTCTGCTGTTTTCTTCAGCAGGCAAGCAGGGCTAGTGGGATTTATCCTTAATCCTCAAAACTAATTGTGAAAGGATGCTGCAGAAAATAGCATCTTCCAGAGGCCACCAGGCCCTTTCAGGGTCCTCGTTCAGTCTCTTTGGGCTTCAGTCAAGTGGGATGGTCATTGCTACTCCACATACAGGTACAAACTGTACTCACCAAATAACAATCATCTTCAGTAGTCAGCCCTCAAAATCCATCAACAAGTCTATCACAAACAAAATCAACAAGTTGTTCCCATTCGCAGCTTTTGGAAGGTAATGACACAGTCTGTTACAAATCCATCAGATGTTTCAGTGCTGGGCAGCTTTGAGAGCATTTGAACACATTGCTCTCCAATGTGATGAATGTCTTAGAGTGAAACAATCTTTCAATATTTGCACAGTAATATTTGATAATGTCCACTTGGCTGAACGTGAAAAGATAGGATAAAATATGTTCCATTATTCGTATATATTTTCACATACCTATCTATATAAAATCAGTTTTTAAAAAACCAATCACTCTTTCCAAAGATCAGAGGCTGCTGTTTGTTATGTCTTTGTATTATCCCAGTTACCCTTCATTACACACTCTTTTTCTGCTACATAGTTTTTTAGAAATACAGAACCTACATGACATTTCTGCCTAAACCAGTTATATTTTAGGTACAAGGTGTGATTAGAGATGTTTGCAGACAGGCAGAAGACAGACTGTAAGGAAAACAGTAATGATCAGTAAGATGGACTGTAGCCTAATAATACTGCTATAGTTTTGTATGTCTCACAGAAAAGCTGATCAAAGCAAAGATCTAAGAAAATTAATTTTGGAGAGACTTCAGTGAAACAAGATTTCATTTGCCAGTGACAGAGAAAAAGAAATTGCAGTAATTGAAATGTGATGTGAAAGCCTGAGCAGAAAATTTAGTTGTGTGGAATAGAATTTACTCTGTTAAGCATTAATAATACTACCTAGTTCTGGAAAAATAATTTTAACTCTTTGTAGTTAGTAGACTGGCTAAAATTTTCAAAAACATTCATGAGACCATAGCATCCATAGGGGAATGCTTCCAGCTGAAGCTTTTAGCAGTAAGTATGTCTTTGGCTCTGAGTAAAAATACATAAGGTTTCTTTTACAAAGATTTCTTCTCAGGTATTTAAAAGATGTTCAAGGATCCATTGAATAAGTGTATTGAGTAGCAACTATTATTTTCAGGTTAGAATCTACCTAAATGCTTTTACAAATCTGACGGCGTCTTAGGCTCTGACTACTTTTCAAACTTTAGGAGTGGAGACAATTTATGATTTTTTTTTAATTTTTACCTAATCTTTTATGCCAGACTTGTTCCAGGTTGTGGCTGGGCCATAGAACTGACTGACTATTTTAAAAGCTGGATTCATAATTTCTTTTCTTTTCTTATTTTATCAAGCAGCTGCTGTTCTTGTTCCTGCAGTTTCCATCAAATTCTCATTGCTTCATTTTGTGGTGGTGAACTGACTCACTGGAAAATTATAAAAAAAACAAAAAACAAACCAAACCAAACCAAAACAAAAAAACATGAAACAGAAAATGCTCATAAGTTAAAGTGTTGTCTACATGGTGGGTTTAGGCAGACTACAATTTGCTCCACCTGTGTTGTGAATTGACTTGTGACTTTCATGTGTTTGATGTTTTTTATCAAAAATGCTATTGTGGAAGCAGCAAGCCTTAAAACATTTTTTCCTAAGCTTTAACAGAAGTGGTGCTGTCCAGACTATGCCATAAACCATTCCATTCAGAAGTCAGGTGTTTATAGGACAATAGTTGGAGGAAGAGTTCTCTTAAAATTCTATTTAGAAAATAAATTACTATTCTTATGTGTGCTGTTTGAGGTTGAATATGATTACTCAGTTGTATAAAACTTACAGAAAATAATGAGATCATAGAATGGTTGGGATTAGAAGGGACGTTATAAGTCATCTAGTTCCAACCTCCCTGCCATGGGCAGAATACCTTCCACTAGATCAGACTGCTCAGAGCCCCATCCAGCCTACCCCTGAACACACATCTTGTCTCCTTTACCAGAGACATGGATTGTATAATAGGTATCCAAAGGGCAGGCAAAGCAGAAAGCTTTTGAAATAGAGCTATTGATTTTACAAAGACTTAAAGTGATTTTTTTTTTTGTCATCACTTTTATGCATTAATTACTGTAGCAAACATATGCCAGCAATGGTTCTTCTCACCTCACCTTTTGAAGGAAAACAGTGTGGGCAGGGGAGCGTTTCAGTTGGATTTTCAAAGTAATTTGTACATGCATATTACTACATACTCATATTATTTAAAGTAAGATGAAAAACAATGTTTAAAGCAAATCTGGTGAGGTGTGTGACTACCTCAGTTCTGTTGGGAATTCATTCCTTAGCCACTGGTTGACCTATCAAAATGGGGTTTGGCTCTTGCATGCTCAGTGTGAATTATATCAGTGCAATTCCAGCCATAATAACTTTCATATTCTCTACTAATGTTTGTTGATCATAAGTATTTGCAGGTCCAGGGACTGCAAATGTTCCTACTTGTGCAAATCAGACCCAAAGTGAGTGATTTGAGATCCTACATCTCTGGGCATGCTTAAAAGTGCTGGTCATAATCTTTCCTACTACATAATCTACTACACTTCAGAGGCACAATGAGCTGTTTTGGAGAGGCATTTGACTGGTGATTATTTAAAGACTTAAGCAAGCAATGTCTGGCATCCTGTGATTCTTCAGAAATTACTGGTGGTGACTGGGATCAGTAAATGAGAAGTGAATATTGTTATCATTTGTGAAACTCTTCAGAACTGACAGTACACACTTAGCAGCTTGTTTCTTGATATCTTGATTCTGAAAATGTGGAGGTGTTAACTGAGGAAAATTTTTTTCTCTTTTCTTCAGGATTAGGAGGTTTATAAAGTGTTCAATCCTGGAGGTATTTCCAACTATAACTATAAGCTGATTTCTACATGAGAGACATTTCTGGGGTTTTTTGTGTTAACTCAGTTTAGTAAAAATGCTTCGCACAAAGAATCAAGTATTTGGATTCTACTTCTATCATACTTTTCTGAGAATGTCTGGAACTGTGAATGATTTAGTATAGGATTTGATTACCGCAATGAAAACAGGTTAATTTGCAATCACAAGCACAAATACAGGCTAGGCAGAGAATGAGTTTAGAGCAGCCCTGAGGAGAAGGTCTTGGGCGTGTTGGTTGATGAAAAGCTCAAAATGACAAAAAATGTGCAGTCGCAGCACAGAAAGCCAGCCGAGACCTGGGCTGCATCATAAGCAGCGTGATCAGCAAGTCAAGGCAGGTGATTCTGCCCCTCTCCTCTGCCTTTGTGAGACCCCACCAGGAATGCTGTAGCCAGCTCTGGGGTCCCCAACACAAGAAAGATGTAGACCTGTTTGAGCTAGTCCAGAGATGGCCATGAAGATGATCAAAGGCTGGAGCACCTCTCCTGTGAAGACAAGCTAAGAAAGGTTGTTCAGGTTGTTCAGCCTGGAGAAGTTGTTTCCTTGAAGGCCCTATATTACTGATTGTGGGGAATAAAGTTTTCCAAAAGCATTCAATAACCTGACATCAACAGAAGCAGAGTTAGACAAATAGGGAATGCTTAGAAAACTATCCAGGAATTATGTGGAAATACGGAATGATTCAGGTTGGAAGGAGCTTCTGAAGACCATCTATTCCAACCCTCTGCTCAAAGGACAGCAACTCATCCAGGCTACTCAGGGCTTCCTCAATCAGTCTTCTACAGTCAAGTTCTTAGTATCTCAAAGGATAGAGATCCACAGCCTCTCTGAGTAATGTGTTCCAGTTCTTTACCACTCTCATGGTGATTTTTTTTCACTCTTAGGTTTAGTCAGAATTTGCCCTTGCTGAAACTTTTGGGGGTTTGCCTCTCATCCTTTCTTTGTGCACCTCTAAGAATGTTCTCTATCTTCTCTAGACCTTCTCATTAAGTAGCTGTAGACAGCAAAAAATCCCCTTCTGAGTTTTCCTCTTAAGGATGAGCTAACCCAAGTGTCTCAGACTCTCTGTCTGCATGGATGCTACAATGGGGTTATTCAAACTAAACTATAAGTGCTAAGGCAGATCTCCTGCTGTGCTGAATGTTGAACTCGCTCTTCGAGGAGAGGGAGAACTCTGCCAGCCTGTTTTAATCCTGCAGCCCTGTGGAGCTCTGATATGAATTACTGCCGATGGTAGATGACAGAAGAGATGTGCATTGCTTGGTTACAGGAGAACATCTTTGTTCCATGTGACTGTTCCTTTTATTACAAACCTTAGTGTAGCAAGAAACAAATCACATTGCTGCTGCCTGCTCTTGTCTTCCTTAAAGTTTCATTAATTAGTTCATAAAAGCAGCTACACATCTCAAATGCATTTAATTTCATATTCCAACATGCTTCAAAGGACTAAGGATGAAGTTATACTTGCTAAGATACAGAGGTGCAAGGGGGACTAGGAGTGACATAAAAAACAGAACAGAGCTTGTGCCTGAGAAGGATGAAGAGCTCACCCAGAGCACCAATATGGTGGGAAGCACCTGGGTACTTTATTATACTTTCATGTATTTCAGAGGTTCTCATATATATTTATATTTTGTGCTCTTTTGACTCAAATTGCTTGCAATTTAGATTAGATTCATTTAATGTAAGAAATTTTAAGCAAATTTTGAGGGAGTCTTTTTTTTTAAACAAAATGCTGCTTTTGAGGCACTAACACTGTCTAAGTGTGAAAGAGAATCATCAGACATTTAAATAAAACCCCTATTTGGTGAACTTCTATAATGTCAGAATAAGGCTGCACAAATTATATTTCCACAGATGTAAAAATCTAGAGGAGGAATAGGTCACAAAGCTTTTCAAATTATACAAAATGTGATCATAGAGTCCTACAATGGTTTAGGTTAAAAGGGACCTTAAATATTCAGCAATTCGTGTGCTAATTATTTCCAATGGTTATTCATTTTAGTGAATTTATTATTCATAGTGAATTTAGTTATTCAGTTATTCATTTAGATATTAAAATATGTGCATTATTTCCGGTGCAGATTTTTCTCTCTTTCAATTCTTAATCTCTTTTTTTCATGCCTTTTTAAATGAAGATCTTTAAGTATATATTTTGTCCCATGAAAATGGCCCTACATTACAAATTCTCTATTTTCTCTTTGCCAAACTAAAAACCTTTTTAGTAATTTCTTTAACTCCTCAGCTGTCTTTCTTTGGGGCTGTTTTGGCTTTTGTCCCAGTGTTTCACTGTCATTTTTGGACAACAACATTTTTTTCAGTGTTTTAGTACCAGTGTCCTCGGTACCCAAATACACATTTATAGTCTGCATTTTACTCCCTTTTCTGCTTGGTCTAAGCACACCAAACCCATGTGATTTGCCCAGCCATTTTTACTGCAAATTCCTTTTAAAGAGTCACTCTTTTCAAGCATGCACAGCAGTGGCTTTCATTTTTTATTTCTTTATATATATCACATTTGTTGTTTATATTCAGAGAAATTTCATTCAAATAGGACTAACTTAATAATGAACTAGATCATAAAACAAGACTTATGTTCTCTAATTTTTGTTACCTTTTCTACCAGTCTTTGTTCTAGCCTCACATTTGGTCCAAAGAGGTTTAGCTTTCAGAGCCATTGAGGAAAATGCTGGAAAATGTGAGTTCTTGTATTTAATCCATCTGAAACCCCATTGAAAATATCTTCATTCAGGAATCATTTTGTGCTTTTAAATAACATTTTGAGACACAAACCCTTTCCTTGTCACTTAATATGGTCTTTACTGATACTGTATGGCACACAGACTGTAGTATTCATTCAGACACCTCCCAGAACACTATTATGCTTAAAGACTTTTTTTAATTGGTCCTCTTTTAAAAGTCAGGAGTGAGGCATTTTTTGAGGAGGCATATTTTCAATATAATCATGTCAATGGTATTACATTCCCATCTTTTTTTTTCCTTTTTGTAGTTTCTTTAGTTGCACTGATATTAGGCTGACTACTCCATGCTTACTGAGACATATTTTCTGTCCATCTGGATCACAGTTTTTTCAGCCTGATGGAGTTTCTCTGCAGTTCAAGGTGCACTAAGGGGGAAAATCTATAAAACAGATGTATCCTCATCTGTCACTTCAAGAGCTCTTAGACATTAGTTAATCATACCTATTTATATATAATCTTCAATTCCCAGTTAATAATGTTTAGCTTTTACTTTGTTTTTAGCAAGCATTCTACAAATTACAGACAGGTATTTCATTCCTGTCTTGTAAGTGCGTCATCCTATTTCCTTCCAAAAGCTGAATAGAAATATTTCCTGAATAGTTCCCTATGTGCTGCAATACTATTAAGAATTTTATTGTCTTCAACTACTGATGTATCTACACCATTGCTCAGAGCTTTTTTCACCATGAAACCATGAAGAACTTCTCATAGAATCACTGAATCATTAAGGCTGGAAAAAGACCTCCAAGATCATCAAGTCCAGTCTTTAACCCAGCACTGCTGTGTTTGCCACTAAACCATAAGTGCTACATCCACACACCTTTTAAACACTTCCACAGAAATGTTCTTTTGAGCCCATCTTGCCCTTTCTAGAACCATATCTGTCACTGCTAAAGATTAAACATTAGGTTCTGCGATTAAACATTAGGTTCTGCAGAGCAGTAAGCTGAAGGATCTGTTTGTTATCTGAAGGCTCGGCCAACTTTTCAGCCACATACATAAAAACTTTAGGTGCAAACAATGGGCTCAAACTCTGTGTCTGTGATCCCAATGTTAATAAAGAGTCAGAAATGAAATTTGCTTGCATCTAAGGCATCAAAAGTGCCTCTTTTGGTGGCATTGTTTCATATTATGAAGCTGCATGGCAGTTCTCTGTTTTCTTTCTCTGCGGGCAAGTTCTGCGGTAGTTTTCCCTTGAATGGTTCTATGAAAAAAACCCCCTAGCAAACCATATGTAAGGACAGAGGCAAGATTATCTCCTGAGCTGAACCCATAAAACCCTGACAACAGAGTTCTATTTCTTCATCTTGGGATTTCTGAGTGGCACATTCTGCCCAGAGGCTCGCATGAACAAATGTATGGCCAACAAAAAATAATTTTTTTCACTTCAAGGCAGAAGGTAACTGAATTTTCACCAGAGATTTGAGGGAACACAATAATAATAGTTTGTTATCTTTTAAGTACTCTCTCGGCATTTTCCTAGATGCTGATCAATGATACAAAATAATGTAATACATTCAGACTGACAACATGAGGAGTTCAATGTGGAGATTGTGCCTTATGTTAAGGGCATGCAGCCCAGAAGACGATGTTGGTGTGCAAACAAAACCAGAGTTGGATCAAGACTGACTAATAGGGAGAAATTAAATAGCTGTATCTGTCAGTACTGTTTTGGGATAGTCTCCTAGGGTCAGCCCTTAGCTACCAGCTTGATGTGTGCCTGATTCCCTAATCCTCCATAGGTGTAAAGTGCTGCAATTACTGTAGTTAAAGGGAATATGGTTTTGGAAGTGCTAAATTTTTTTATGTCTTTTCAAGAGGGTTAAGAGGTTGATGACTGCTCTATTTTGGGTTCAGAGAGAGAAAAATTTTGAGGAAACAAATCTCACCTTAATACAGATCCAAAATTAGAGATTTCTGAAAACAAGATCATAGGGAATCAGTTTATTGTGATTTAATTCTGACATTTTAAGAGGCCTAAAATTAGTTCTAGATGTGAAAGACAATATTTGAGTTTTTACTTAGTTGTTCACTGTTATCTTCCATTCCTTAAGAAGACTGGACCAGATGGAGTCCCTGGGGTGAGATGGAGGAAGCTCTTGCACAGTGGAGAGCAGAAGGTGCTAAAATCTAAGGGAAACTTCAAGGTCTGAGTGGTGAAAGGATCACAGGAAGAAGACAGGAACCTACAGCTCCTGTACAGGCTGTAAGAGTTTCTGAGAGGAGGGGATGGAGGGAACAGAAGTGCTCGTGTGGGGTCTGCTACTCCTTAGAGAGACCCTGAGTTAGAAGCATCAATGGTTTGAAGTGTGGAGCCTGTCCTCCCATGGGGCCGTGATGTGCCAGAAAAAAACTGTGTATAATCCCTGCATAACCTCTCTCTGATTTAAAATAATCACTTTGTTGTCATATATGCTTGGAAACAATGTTTGGAAGTATTCCCAATCTGGAATATTTTTTCCCTTGCTGTTGAATTGCTGTCAGGGTCCCTGGCACATTGTAGCCTAGCACTACAGGAGTTGGAAGCCAGCTCAGGTGCACCAGCCCCTGGGGCCAGGTTAAACTTTGGGACAGTGGGAGAGTTAGGTGATACAGACATGAGGTGCTCCAAGCTGCCTCAGGGCATGGGAATCATCTTGGAAACATCTGAGTTACTAATTATGAACATAGCCTTTCAGGTCTCTCTAATTAAAAATGTCAGACTTCTAATAAAACCTTTGTCTGAGTCCAAGAATCTTTCAGATCCAGCTGACTGGAAGCCAAAGGCTACCTCTATATCATTAGATTTTCAAGAGGTTTTCAAGAAGTGCAGAATGTTAACATGGGGTATAAAGACTTTTTTTTTTTTTTAATACCTTTTTCCCCAGCAGTCAGAATGTCAGAGAACCAGAATTGTGGAATTTTTCTCCCATCTCATGTATTAGAAGTTGCAGAGGTGGAGTATTTCTTGGCAGGATTAGATCCATGAGTCTTTCAACAAGTTTCACCTGGACTTACCAAGTGTACTGTAAAATTATCCTAATCCTAATAGTGTTCAGTACAGGACATGCCTTCACATAGCAGGTTGCCTTTCAACTGTAATTAGAGTCCTCAGATGTAGAAAATAATTTGAAACATTATTTAGATTTCAGCAGCCATAATATTTATCACATAGATAAAATACATTATTAGTTCAAATTAATATGGATGCTGACAGTAACATTACTTCAAAGGAAAAGAATAGCTTTTCAAAATGATGTTTTCTCAGCTGTCAGTGCTGTCCTTGGTGATTATATACCATATGATGGCAATTTTTCTTCCTCAGTACAATACTAAGGACTACTCTGAGTCTTTCACTGGCTTATCCCTCTGTCGTTTCTCTTTATAGCATATACTCCTAAATTTTAATTAACTGAACATAGGCTGTGTCTCTTTTATAATTGCTACTACATGAGAAGAAATGAGAAGAGGATTTTGGTTTGGTTGGAAAGGTCAAAAATAACTTCTGGCTATAGCATCCAATCTCATGCCAGTTGATGTTTCTTGCCCACAGGAAGCTGTTAACTTTATTCACCAGGTGTGAAAAGGAAATTAAAGAAAATCAATCATTTTAAAGGAATGTGTTAAATTAATACATATATTAAGATCCCAAATGAATTTAATTCTTCCAGAAAAAAAAAAAAGAGGCCTGAATTTCTTATAGTTTCATTCAAAGAAAGACCCTGAAATTACTCCATGAGTAATAAATAATGTGTTAAATTTTGCATACGTTGATTTCATACATTTAATTGATTTATCCCTAACTTTCTACAAGTCTTCTTAAGTCAAGAAGTTTGTAGTTTAAAACCAGATGCTTATTTGAAAATTAAGTGCAAACCAAGTAGGATATAAAAGTACATTCTTCATCTTATATAGCATTGGTATAGAAATTATGTCACAGAATGAAAAATGTTAATTATGATTTTACTTCCAAAGTTATGTTTCTTAGGTTTTTGAGAAAAGCCAAACACGTACCTCAGCAACTATACAAGAAACATGCATATATAATTGAACAATTCTTCTGAGTTTGTGATCATGTGCGTTTAATTTCCATCAAATTTCTGGATTAACTTATTGTTATTGATATTTTTATAATTAGCATATTTCATAGGAATATTTTCCCAAGAATTGCAGTGCATAATATTTACACCTCACCAGGCAGGAAATTAAGAAATAGTAAACAGTTAAAAGAAAAAAAAAAAGTAACAGAGGAGAAACCATATATTCACTACAAATTATTTGCTTAGCTCTGCTGCTTGGTCATACTCAGAAAAGCTTTATCTACTAGTCTCCTCTTTTTATATACCTAGGATATAGATAGTGCAGTTTAAATTTACACACAGGATTTACATTTTTCATCCTCCTAAAATATCCTGTTATTTCAGCAGGTAAGAGCTGAAGTACCATATGCCAACAGGATGCTTACTGAGAAGAAAATAATTAAATCTACTGGTAAATTTCTGTACAAGCTAATTTTTACATGCCTAGAACTTTGATGATACTTTCAAATATGTAGGTTTTATTACTTTCTGAGAGAATACAATGGTATCTGTAGGATCACACATTGCCTGGACACCTCCCATTTAATAAGATATGAAGCTGGCTACAGTCTCCACAGGGAGTCATCTTCCTAACCGCTCTGTCCTTTCACGGTGTACTGTACACAATGTTTTCTTTGTAAGGGTCATATTGTTTTCTTCAAAAGTAGCCCATTTTCATCATCTTACTGCTTTTTCATACATTGTTATTGAAGTCCTTATTTTGTACCATCACAAAGCAATATAGATTACCCACTTTCCACATCTTCACCTCAGGATCACTTTGTTTTTATTGTTCTTATTCAAATATGTCACTTCTGATTATTCTGCCCCCAAATTACATTTTAACAATAAGTGTGTTCTCTGAGAACTGGAGCTGAAAAAGTTCCTTTCATTTGTATCCTTTCTTAGCGACAGTGCTTTTTTATTGTTTGCTCTTGTATCCCTCAGCCCAATATACATTGCTGTCTGCTCTGCAATATTACCATTGGGAGGGCCAATACAATTTTTTTTTCTAATTGTGGTTAAAAGCAGAAAAAAAATACTGCAGAAAATCACTCTCCAACTCTTTCAAAGCTATTTGCTTTGAAGGTGCTTAGGTTGCCTCCAGCATAAAAGTTTAAATACACCATTATTTTTAGTTTATCTTTGCAGTATCTGCATGAAACAGTGCTGAGCTAAGAAAGTGAGTCCATCCCAGTGTCCATCCCAGGACTCCTGCAGCGAATGTCCCAAGTTCCCAGCTACTACCATTTGCTCCTGCTTTTCTTTTCTAAGGTGCTCACTGAAGTAACAGTGGAGTTGAAAGCATAAAAGAGAGAAGGCAATCACCTTCTTCCTCCCCACTGCTGCTCTTAACTTTTATCTTTGCCCTTTATTTTCCATATGATTTGCTTCCAGTTCTGGTGGTATCTAACAGAAAGCTGTTCAGAGCACAGGGGTACACAGCTACAAATTGTGTTGGAAACTGCACATCCTCAGCTAACATGTACAGTCTCTCTGTTCCATTCTTCATCATTTCCTGATAAATCCCATTATGTCATCTAAGAAATCTTAGCCAAATGTTCATGTTGTATATACACAGTTTGAGTTATTTCAGTAGGGCTTCACACAGAGATTCTGATGCTGTAGTGAGAATAAATATTTATATTTCACCTCCTTTAATTCTTCAGTTCTTCAGTTAAAGGTCTTAGAGCACTTTCCCACTCCTAATTAATCCTCAAGCTGTAAGTAGTTCAAGAGCAGAGCCTCTAATCAGTGTCCTGGTTCCTGGTCCCTTCAGACACAATCTTCACAAAATGGTGGCTTGTCCTTAAGTGCCCAACTGAGCTCAGACTCTTTAGAAGTTAGTCACCAGGTATAAATGTTATAGAATGGCAGACATTTCCCTGTTCATGGCTACTGCTGACCAGCAGATGAAGTATCACTGACATTCCTGCCTTCAGAGTGCCCAGACAGTACAGAAATACCCTGAGCATGAGAATCCCCTCAAAAAGCAAATTCGCCAGGGTACCATCACCCCTAGCTGACCAAAAGGCTTTCTGGTGAGAGATTAATGAATTGTTCTGACATTAGAGCCAAGATAGTAAATCTGCAGTTTCAGCAGTACCCATGCAAGGCTACAGGTGATTCTTGCTGAGCTGAAGGAGGGTTTGCCGTATTCCAAAAGAGAATAATTTCTTCCTTTCTTTTCAGAGCAGTACTTCACTCTGATGCTCCTGCAAATCCATGTATTATTCCTTTCTGGGAGGTATTTTCTTGGCAAATTCCTAAGTAATGGCAAAAAAACTGCAGAATTAAATTTGCGAGAATGCTGGCACAGATCTAGCTTGAGTATCACCTGCTGTCCTTCCTTGGCTTGTCTGGATCCTAAACTGCTTTGCATGTTCAGGCTCCAGGAACAGTATAACCACGGAGTTCAATATGAGTAGGTTAAATTCACTCGTGTTGTCATCTAAGCTAATTCATTTGGAGCTTGCATGGGTATCTCTACATTACTCTGCCATCTGCATTGTAGTTAGTCATCCAGGCTTCAAATTTCCTTTTCTGAAAGAAAACTGTAGGAGGGGAAAACTTAATCTGATATTGTGTGTGTGTGTGTGCACGTACTGATTCCTGTGCTAGCTCTTTGTCACAATCAGTGCAGAAGGCATCCTCAGGTGATGCTGCTTATTTTTTGCAACCTACCACAAATGCAGGCCTGAATTTCACTTTTCTGTGAAGACTGTTTTGTGTGCTTATCTTGTGTCCCTTTCTGTGGGTAGCTCCTTGTAGTACTGCCACAGGATTCTTCAATAAAGCAGCTCTGCTTTCTGCACCACACATACCATGCCTCATATCATTCTTTGCAGCTACCTGCAGCTACCTGAAAGGAGATTGTAGACAGGGTCAGTCTCTTCAACCAGGTAACAAGTGACAGGACAAGAGGAAATGGCCACAGGTTGCATCAGGGGAAGTTTAGATTAGCTATTAGGAAAAATGTTTTCACTGAAAGAGTGGTCAGGCATTGGAACAGGCTGCCCAGGGCAATGGTGGAATCACCATCCCTGGAATGGTTCAAACAACGAGTAGTTGTGGTGCTTAGAGACACAATTTAGTGGTAGACTTGGCAGTGCTGGGTTAATGGCTGGACTCAATGATCTTAGAGGTCTTTTCCAAGTGTAATTATTCTGTGGTTTTTACTGTGATGTGTGCAGAGCTGTTACTTTCTCCAAGTATCAGTAATTGCTGTAGGTAACGTGAAGGACTATGCCAAGCTGACAGATTTTCATCACCATCCTCAGAGGAGTCAAGTGTATCATTCCTGTGCTATACTTCTTACCCAAATCAGCCACCTACTCCTCCCACCACAGAGTGCACGCAAAGTTAAACTGTGAATCAAAGGAGGATCTTCATGGCTTTACCATTCTTTGCCATACAAAGCTGTTGACTCATTTGCTCCCTGTGCCAGGCTTACAAGAAGTTGATTGTGGAACCTTCTGTTTGCGTTAAAGATGCTTGTCTGGTTTGCTACCACATTTAAACTTTTACTTAATAGAAAGTGGATCTTAGCTACTTTTACAGCTCTTGGAGCTATTAAGTCCTTTATTATTTGGTTTGGATTTGAATATAAAACTTCAGACAAATTTAACTCATTTAAAATGGAACAGCAGAAGGAAACACCAAGGTTAAACGGAAAATAAAAGTCCTGAAAACAAAACAAAACAAAACAAAACAAACAAAAAAAAAAAAAAAAAAAAAAAAAAAAAAAAAAAAAAAACAGTTATGGACTCTGAACTATATCCTCCAGGTTTCACTTAAGTTCTTTTAACCACATGAACATAAGCCATAAAGAAAATCAACATTTTTATGAAATATCAGACTGTTCCTGAGATGTCCACTGACTTATAAATGGGTTGCTGTAGTATTCCAGGTTCACGGGGTGCTATAAAAGGCTTTTCAAATCAAATAAAATCCAGGCAGCCTCTCCAGAGGCTCTAGGGAAAGTGCCATCTGGCCTGCCTTCCTTTTAGCAGCTTTTCTTTATTACTGGTAGGATCATTCATATTCTCAAGACTACGAAGCCACCATTAAGAAACTTCAGCCTTCCTAACTACCAAAGCAAGTTCTTGTCATTGCCCTTGATCAATTGAAATTGCTCTCTTGGGTGTCTGTTCATTCAGACCTAGCTGACTATCCTTTTTAATTCTTTTTTTTTTTCTGTATTTTTTTCAAACACAGTCCTCATTGAGAAAGAGGACTTTAGCTTTCCCTCTGCACTTGTAGCAAAAAAGATGTCACTTGAGGAAGAAAAGTATTGTATTTCAGAAAAATATTATTATAGTAATAGCGCTCAGTCTGTTACGTCTTCAAGGCCCTAATTTATCTAAATACATACCTTTATTTATTTCTACTTACAAATGAATTGAACTTTGAAACTCTATTTAAAAACTGTTCTTAAATGAAATTTCAAGTATGCTACATTGAAAGAAAATTAATTTCTCCTTTATTCTGCTGTGGCAATTAAATATTTTACATTGTCACTGTTGTTTATTTTGCAATGCAGGATGTATGTAGGTTAGAGCAATAAAATCTGTCTGACTCATTGTGTACTATTTTACCATATATTTATAAAAGAACAAATTCTCACTGGATTCAGACCATAGACAGTGGAGTAGTTTGTGAAACTTGTAAATCCTCTGTGGTCTCAGCTGGAATTAAAAATTTGATAGATTTCTGTACTCAAGAGGAGTGATGATTCTATCTCACTCTACTACCCTTCAGAGTGTATAGGTTGGGAAATTCCCTATAGCTAGGGATTGCCTTTATAAAATATCATAAAACACCTTTACAAGTATGCTCAGGTGATTTTGATTTTAAAAAAAAAAAGGTAGGTCTCAGAATTAACTAATCTCATACAGATTTTCTGGTAATTCTTAGCTGGATTAGAGAGGGAGAGCTAAATTAGTGCCTTTGCTGGGAGGAAGATGGGCAGGGTCTTGCAGCCCTTGAGATTCTTTGTCCTGTAAGGGGACCAGGAGAAGCTGGACTGTTGTAAAGTGATGCAGATTGATGAAGAGCAATGGGTTGAGTCTGAGATGAAAGGTGAAACATCTATAAGAAAAAATGTTTTTACAACCGCTGATCTTGGAAACTGGAAGTCTTGGGTTTCTTGCTGTTACTGTTCTTCTGGATGATATTGTCTAGTAAATGCCCAGCCCTTTTTTAAATCCTGCTTTGCTCTTTGGTTTAGAGATACTCTCTGACAGTACCATCAAAAGGCTATCTGATCAAAGAATGTAAATCCAGGGTAAGAATATATCCAGTGTAAGTCTGTCAAAAAAAAAATATCAGTAAAGGAATTGAAAAGCCAATTTGTTAAGTGAAGGACACTGAATAAATACCTCTTTAGTTTGCAAGATGGCTTCTTAGGCCACATGGCAAGGATTATTACCCAGAGTACTGATCATCCATACCATCTGGCGTAGCCTGGAAATTATCTTTGTTGGTGCAGGTTTTTTTGCCTGGAACTCTGGGTCCATGCTGTGGTGATTCTAGAGATACAGTTAACAGTATTAGCTAATTTGTGATCTTGACAGTATCAAATCTGCCTGTAGTTATTCTTAATTTGAAGTTATCATTGCTTCTTCTGCTCGTCATTTCAGCTGAATGCCCTGATTTTTCCCCAGTGCTCTATGTGCTCGCTTTAGACAGCAAATAAGATGTCTAAGATGTGTAGTCAATATAATACACGTGATTATAGAAGAAAGAAGTCATGTTTTGGTAGCAAATGGGAACACTTCAGTCTTTTTTTTTTTTTTTCATTTTTAGATCATTTCTAGTTTGCAGCTTGAAGCAAAGAACATCAAAGTCAACACTAAATGTGTTTGTTACAAATGCCTTAAAAATACATACTCTCTCTATATATGTAGGTATATAAAAATCTGGCAGCCATATGGGATTTTCACACACCTGTCAGTGAAGTGAGTAAGTTTGAATGTGAAAAATCTCACGTTCTGCATCAGAGTATATGAACAGAACCCGAGGATATGGGCTGTGTGTTGGGCGTATCAAACCACATAGAAGGTAGCACTTTTACAGAGCATCACATTGCTGAATATTATGGCAGTATCAGCTGTATTATCCATGGAAAGGTAACATGGAAGGCAGGATAACTAATTAAAAATTGCAAGTAAGTGTGAAACAGGATAGAAATTTTTCTTGGAATTGTGGCTCTTATGTAATACCGCAAACTGTGGTTTATGCATGCCACCTACACACAGATATGAAATATTGCTGTGGCTTACATTATTGGGATATTGGTCACTTTTACAAACATTTTCTTCAGTAAATGTGAGCTGAATTTTAGAGTGAATGTTATGTTGGTCAAGGAGATTCAGCCAAGCATTGCTTGTGTCTTAATCACACTGCACCAAATTATTATAAGGCAGTGTTGTATTTACACAGATCTTTGGGAAGCCTCTTGAAATCTGAACGTTTAAAGCAAAACAAAAAAGAAAATAGGGCATTCTGGCACATATGGTTTGAAACTGTCTCTTTTAAAAAATAGGTCAGAAAACCCTAATTAGTGCACAAGACAATGAACTGTTGTAATTGGGCCATTTTAGGGAACCTCCATGACATGCACGTGAAATATGTAAGCCCCTGAGAATAGAATTTGGCTCCAAAAGCCAAATCCATTGGCACAGATCTCTTTGCTCCTTCTTAATGAGCCAGGGTCTATCATTTGAAATATTTTCTGCCTATATTGGATTATTCTCAGTCAGCATCACTGAAGAATCCAATTATTGTATCTCAGCTGCCCTTTCTTCTGAGCCATCAAAACCGTTACTCTGATTGAGTCCTGATATGTCTCTCCTACATTCTGCCACCCAACTCTAAAGAGCTTTTCCTTCATACAAGCTGCTATAGTAAGAGCCAGCAGAACATGCAGAAACACTGCTGGCCTCAAGTGATTTTTTTTCTCAGATAGTAAAGGTGCTGAACACAGAGACAAATGAGGAATGGGGTGGAACAAGCAGCTGAGAACAGGAGAAAAGGGATATATATAGGACTAGCTTTTGCTATGCATGAAATGCAACACCCTGTTCCCACATTGTGACGCACATCAGTCGGTCCAGATGGTGAGAAGGGTTGGGTTTCTGCCTGGGGCTGCTGGCGCAGGCTTCATTTGCATTCCTCAGCCCAGTTGTTCATAGAAAAGCATCCAGGCAATGCACAACTGCTCGCACAACTGCGCTCACCTTCCCAAGCACAACCTTTCTTAATGGTACCAAAAACTGGGGGTGTTTACAGGCATGGGAGCAAAAGGAGCTGGATCAAATGTTCAGGTTCTAAATGTAGCCCTCTGAGAATCATCACCAGTGATGTAGAAATAGAAAATTCTCTTGAATAAGGTGTTTATTCCCACTCTACAATCACACAAATAGCCTTGAATTTGTGTAAAACACAAACAAAATTCCTGGAGCTCAACTCTGAAAGAGCAACTTCTGCTCCATCGTAAAAGAATTGCCATACAAACCCCTTTCCAATGGCTAATCCCTGGCAGTGCTTTACCATTACCATAACCAGTTTTGCCTGCTAGGGGCTAATTGTGAGTGCTAATTTGTGTCATGTGCACAATTGTGATTGTTATTGCTGTAATTAATCCCATTTGAAAATGTTTACTTTAATTGTATTAATGGGTCTAATCTTTAGGTGTTTGGTTCTGTTATTTTGTTTGACTATAAAAACAATGCAAGCATATGGGGAAAAGAAGGCATTGGAGAAGTGAAGAGCATCACAAATACCTATTTTTAATTTTGAGGATGTTCTTAAAACCTGTCAGCATTTTTAAGAGGATTTGAAAATGTACACAAAATTTCATCTAACAAGTATATCACTATTAACAGTCATTCTGCCTAGAGTAATGCTTTTAGGTTATCCATGCTAATATCCCTGGAATTCACCTGAATAATTTCCATTCATGATAGTGGAAGTTACGAACCCTGTGTTAGTCACTAAACAAGAACTGTGTCTTTAAGAAGGGAAGATTTTATGAAGATTTAAAAAAAAAGATCATGAAGGCTGTTATCTGAAGGATATTGAAGCTACATTTACTACTGTATTAAGAAATATTTAAGTGAAGAATTTACATTGGTAGATGGTTTCTTCTCCGAGTTTTGCCTCTCCCCCGAGTGCAGTTGATCATTCCACCTTAACAAGGTGCAGTGATTGACAGGTAGAGATGTTGCATAGAGCAGAAGGTGGGAGCGTGCTCTATTGGTTTGTGCTTGTACATCCTGAGCACCAATTACTGTCACCGCTGCCAGTACTGATGTGTTTATCAGGATGAGTTATAGCAGAATATATGTACACAGGCAGTGTGTGTGCTGGATGACCACCCCCTGTGATGTAAAATATGAGAGTCTGGGAGCTACCGTTTTATAATTCATCAGGTTCAGCAACTGAATGTTGTTGGTTGGCTTAGTTATAAAGGCAAGTGTGAACCGAACAGCAGACAGGAGCATCTTGCGTTGAGAGTACTGCGAAGCTGCATTTGGTGACCAGGCTCTGCTTTTGTTCAAGTGAATTCAGTCCTCGGTGAGTGATGGGGGTTCTGTCGAGCTAAAGCTGTTATTATATAAGCTGGGGAAACCTGCCTCCTAGTTTTATGTGTATTTTTCTGCTGGAAATCCTTGTCTGTGGTTGCTTTTAGATTTTGCAATATTTTCAGTTGTGTATGTTACTGGCACAAAATGAGATGAAAAGAAAAATGCAATGATGAATTATTCACCATCGTGCTGTGAGGATCTCTTTCCTAGCTAAAGTTACTTTCCTTTAGTGAATGTGTCGGGGGTTCAAAGAAGCTACAAACCAGCAAATCTACCTGTCATTAAATTGCTTTTAGTAGCGGTTAAAGAGAGTCATAGCTGTGGCTTTTGTAACGAGAGGAAGGAAAAGAAAAAGCAAATATCAGAAGCATTTACAAATGCCTTCCTCTTTTGTATATGTGGCTTTTCATATGCAGCATTAAATCTTTTGTGTGCAGTGAGGGGCTGCAAAGAATTTGGATAGTAGAGCTTTTTTAACTAGATAATAGGTAAAATGGTAGCTTCTCTCTGTTTTGTGGTAATATGCTTAGTATCACATTAAAATGAATGATTCCCCATCTTGCATAACAACAGTGGTGAAATATGTGTAAGATGAAAGGCAAAGAGAGACTTTGAAACAAACTATGGGAACATGATATAGTGCAGCTGGGCAGGGAAAGGTATATTTCCTATAACATCTGCATGACTTTTTTAATTTCACCAGCTTTAGATTCTTTGCTCGAACTGTCACTTGCTTCTGTTTGACCTCTGTATCTTTTCAAGCAAGCTCTGTTAATGTGTCGACATATCTTGCCAGTAACCTTTAAAGATCAGTAAGCCTGCAAATTTTTTTGTTGTTTTAATCAGAAAGGAATTAAAAAGCAGAGTTTATGAAACTGAAATATTAACATTGCTGTACAATACCTACATGTCTCTTCAGGAGAGGTAAACAGTCACAAGTAACAATTTTAATTCTCCTTGTATCAGTAGCAGTATTATAATCATTTCTTTTGTCTCATTGTACTGGGGTTTTTTTGTTCTCTGTGGGTTGGAGAGGCAAATTTGTTGAATCAAAATATCAGGAGGCTTGGCAGAACAGCACCTGTTGTCTTATTGCTGTATTATTAGTAGTTGGAGAGAGACACTCTCTTCCAGAGACCTCTCACCTGGTATCGGTCCAAACTGTTTACTCTGTAGTGATTTTAACTTGTATTGTGACTTCTGACTTAGAAACACTCTGTTCTGTGAGTTATATGTCAAGCATCAAAGCTGCAGGACTGATGCTGGTTTAATTAATAAGGTGTCTCATTTTAGCATCATTTTTTTTGAAAGAGGAAGACTATTGGCAAAAAGTGGATTTTACCACACACTTCCCTTGCAGAGCAGATTTCCACTTACTCTTTATAAATCATAAATATGAAAAATAATCAGAATTTTTTGTGATGATTATTTTCTGGCTGCCTAACAGACTAGAACCTATTTCTAGGAAAGAGTATATACCTTTGTCAGCAGTACTTTATTTAAGAGTATTTCACTGCTTTTTAAGCATTCAGATCTATTTTCAGTGACCTCTGTGCTAGCAAATGCATTTCTTGAAGTGTGAGCTTCTGGCTTTGCAAGTTCTCCTTTCAGAAATCTGTGATACTGCATCCATCTGTCTAGGCATTTATATTGCGTGCATCACAATGGTGTAATCTCAGCAATCTGAACATTAACCATGTAAATGTATGTACTGTAACTGAGGAAGTATAAATTAGGACAGGAAAAGCAACCCTAAAAGGAGAAAGTTATGATACAGGCATATGAGCTCTTGTGGGCACTAGAGATCCAGACTCGCTATATGTTATTACACAATAAATTAAGCTGACAACTAGTTCAATCTCCGGGTAGTGGTATGAAGGCTTGGGCACAGATGAGCTTCTCAAAATTCAGTCCAGATAAGACTAAGGGAAATAGCCAGGGGATGTAGCAAAAATCACATTTTGTCCTGGGTGCATGCCTACTGCTGCTTTGTGGTCCTAGTCGAGGAGGGATGCTGGAGAAAAAACAATAGTGACTAAGAACTGTGTTTTAAATCATCTCTGACCTGGAGAACACAGTTGTTTTATCTGGATATTAGTTTAGTACTGTGATCCATTCTTCCCACCTGGCAGTAAGTGACAGCAGTGTTCTCCATGGAGTATCATGTCTTGAATAGCCTTAGTTACCACGTCTGGTCCAGGTAACATCTGTCTGTGTTGTTAGTGCTACATCCTGCTGGAAACACTCTGCACCATAACTCCAAGAAGTATGTTGGCTTCCTGTTCATTTCTGAATATTTTAGGATTGATGCATAACACTCTTGAGTAGCAGAAATCTGCTCTCCAAGAGTAATCTTTCTCTGCTTTTGCCTTTTGGTTACAGATGAAACCAACGAAGGCACCTGTGCTCAGATTATCTCTTGTATAAAATATAGATGCTGGGGAAGAAGATCTTAAATAAAAATCTTAGTTCAGGAATTGATTTTTTTTTTCTTTTTAATTTGTTCTGAAACACCTCAGGTGTACTGACCTTCAGGTTTGCTATGAAGTCCCATGGCAGCTGATGGCCAACATTTTTTGGTGAAATAGGTTATTGGATAATGCAGCATTAGTCTTTGGAGAGTTATTTTTTTGGTTTGCAGTAAATATAGCTAATGTGTGACTGTGTAGTTGTGCAACTGTGCTCTTTGTGTCAAAAGTGATTGGAGACTGAGCAGGAGTGTGTAAACTCATATACTTGTGTGCCTGTAACAATTCTATTTTCCTCTGTCAAGCACACAATACAAAACCTATGGTTTTAAATAGAACAATACTTTTTTTGATACTGAGTCTCCAGTACAGAAATCCCTAGTGTGTAGAACTGAAAACTGTTAACTATACATTAACTCTCTTTAAAAACGGACGGATAACATCGTATGATATTTTGCAGTATTCTCAGGTTTGAATTTAGTAATCAAGTTGGTGTGAAACAAAGCCATGCAGACATTGGAAATCATAGTAATGTGCTTTCAGGGAGAGCAGCTTCAGTAGAAAAATGGGTGAAATGATATGATAGACATATAGTATCCTCAGTGTTGTGAATAGCCAATATAACTGTGGCAGGGAAAAGAGAATATAGTAAAGGATGACAATGTGACAACGGAAAGTAGTAGGGGTTTTTGTATGTCCAGACAGATAGGCAGAGAAACTCCATTTTAAAGGATTATCAAATGCTCAGCGTATTACAGGAACAAATTTGGCAACTGGAGAAGAGAGAGAGCCTGTTCATAAACACAGCATGCCCTTTGATGTTGGTCTGTTCTTTGTGCTGTGAGTGAAATACATGCAAAGGTCTAATCCTGCAGAAGAGATATTGGTTAGGTCTTATATGATTGTACAAGCAGGAGAGGATATTCAAGTTATTAAACCAATGAAAGATTCCCTTTTAAGCGCAATACATCTCATAAATGCTAAATACCATTTGTTAGTGGATTCAATTTCTTGGTTTGTTTAGTGGTTCACAGTGTCTTGGCATCTGGATGCATTATGCTAATGTTTAAAAAAAGGTTAAAAAAACCCAGGAGCTATTAATATAAGTAGTCTTTGCTGGGGAAAGAAAACAAAATAAGAGCACCTTCCTTGCTGCCAGATGGTTAAGATGACAAACAGATCTGTCAGTCCTTGAAATCTCACAGGTGAAAAGGTTGTGCTCCAGCGTAGTAGAGCTGGTTCTGGAGAATTCAGCATCAGAAATCAGGAGGAGCCAGATGTCAGTGAAATAAAATGATAAAAATTATCTGCTTTCTGTATGGCATTTAATGTAGTTTAAATTATCAACAACATGAAAAGTATTCATCAGGAGACCTTTTCTAGAGATAAGGAGCTCATACCAGCTTTCAGTGGAGTTTCTCCATGTTTTCAGGGGACATGCATGGTCAGAAGGATGCTGGTTCCTATAGCTGTGTCTCCACCACAGAATAGTTACAACCTATGGAAAAGCTGCCCATAAACAGGGGTGTGGGATTTGACATACATCTAGGATCACCTCTAGTAAAGGCCCTAGAGCTTTGAGTACTGCAGGCAGGACTTGGATACACGTCCCAAGAAAGCTGCACAGGAAGTTCCTGTGCATTGCTCTATGTGAACATTTTCCATCTTTTTCATATTGTGACCATGAGTAGAATTAAAAAGATCTGTGGAGACCCTCTTATATAGCCCTACGTGAAAGTGACTGTAATCCCATCAGATTGCAGGCTGAAAGCTCTTGGAAATATCTGCTGCTTCTCTGGTCCCCCTTTTCTGTCCTGCCTGGAATAATTGAAGAGGGAGAACTCTTGTCATTCCACTTTCAGTAAGCCAACAGGAGTGATGCTCCTCTACAGCAGAATCATTTGTTGTCTGAGCAACAGTGATGTACAATCTTCTGTCCTGTGCAAAGTTCAAGTTATTAGCTAGTGGCCTAAAGCTTAATATTAATATACAAGTTTTATTTTGTACTATGGGGAAAGGCTTATGGCATCAACATATTTCCACTTGGCAATTACCAATGTGCTCACTCAAAAGTCAACCTGATAAAGCTGCAGATAGAGTCCTCGTTCCCAGAATATTTTCTTAGTGTTAGCAGAAATCTGCTATTATTTTAGCCAGGCAGAAGAATAATCTGGATTGACAACAGGTTTTTTATATCCTGAGAGTTAATGTCATCTTCACATCGCACTGGTCAGTATGTTGTGTTTGAAGAACCCGCAAGTGACAGAGTGGGACATGGTGTGTCCATTCCAATTCATTACTGTATTCCTGAGGAGATGTTTCTCATTAGGAAGACAGCAGAAACTCACCACTCCGAGAGCAACATTTACAATACTATTTGTGCTAGGTTTTCATGAAACAGATTAGTGCAGTGGCATTTGAGCTAAGCAAATGCTAATTTAAGAACCCTCTATTATCCCTTTTTTGTGTTGTGGTAATAACCTTTAACATTATAAAATAATAAAGAACTGATTGAACTGTGCTGTGTGCAGCCACATGCTGAAACTGAACGAGTGAGTGAGGCAGGCAGACTAATCTATTCACTCTGTTGTGGGTTTGTTTTGTTGGCCTTTTTTTTTCTTTTATAGCTATTTATTTCTGTGTTTTAAGGAAATTGTACTCTCAGAAGCATTTTTGCTGCATTCAGTACTGTGTACAACAAGTAGAAAAAATATTCAGAGCAGCTAGTAAGACTGAGGAGAAAATGCTTCTACCTAGCGGTATCTAAGTAAAGTAATGGAAACATTACTGACTAAGGAAAATCTCTACTTTCTTTCGAAAAACCTACTTGTAGGTTTTAAAAAGTATAAATACAGTATACAGTACCTTTTAATGTAAATTGTATTTTATTCTCTCCGTATTTATTTACAGCACTTCTAATCTCAGTTTGTTTATAATAGTAGGTCTTTGTCCCCCGCTACCTTGTGATTCCTTGTGAAGGGAATCTATTATCCCACATGGAAAACTGGGAATAGACAAAATCATTATCTGCTCAATGTTCCATGGACTATCCTTGCCCTTCTCATGTGGGTGTTTCTGGTAGACATTCCATAGAGAACTGACAGTACATACTGGCTGCTTCTGGCTTTGGGCTGGGCTGTAGTTCAGAAATGCAAAGTAACATTATTAGTAGATAGCATTAGATGAAACTCAGCTGTTCCCAGTACTTGTCTGTATTTCTTCTCTTTGAGGTGCAATCACAAATGTTAAATACTTCAGTGAAAAATACCCATCCAACACAGAACCAAATTTCAGAGGAGAGGAAAATAGCACTCCTACATTCCACACAGGTTTTCCAGGTGTAGAATTACTTTTATTTCACAATATTTTGCAATTTGCTAGTTAAAAACCCTAAAATTTTCTGTAGATATTCTAAAATGTTCTTATTTCAATTAAAGAAATCATTCCATAATCCAGAATGCATTTAGAGTCCTTCCTGTTCATGTTTGGTTTCTTCTATCCCAATCCAAATTTATTATTTTTGAATTACAATTGTAGACTGACCTAGTTTTACAAGATTCCTGAAACAGTTTTGCAGAGGATATTTTTATGGTAGCAATTACATATTGGCCTTTGTTTTTACTCTTTCATGTCTTGCTACTTGCACCTGACCACCGAAATTACAATACTCACAGTCAGCTTTTTCCCTTCTTTTCAGAGATGTGAATAGATTCTACTTTGTTTTTATTAAATTCATTTCAGTGTGTAGGTATTGAATGGTAGGGATATGAAACCAGAAAAAGTACAAGTGCTAGAGGACAGAAAACAGGAAGGACTACATATTTTTATGCATTTTTCTAGTGGAATTACTATGAAATGCATATGTAAATTTTATTTCAAGTTTATCTGCCAATCCTAAATTAGTTTAGCTTTTGCCCTACACTATTCATAAGACTTAAAATCCAACATTTTTCCTCAATTGTTTGAGATATTTAATGTAAAGTGTGACTTGGAGGCTGGCCAAAGAAGCACCTAATATTATCAAGATTGAAACACTGAAATTTTCTCTTTCAGTTTATTTCTGGTATGCTTGGTTAATAGAGGAATAAACAAGCTTAGGAGGTAGAAGCTATCTGTAGACCTGTTGACTAAATATTAAAATATGTTTGATCAAGAATTATTGATTTATATTTATCATAGGAGGTATTTTTAAGATTTTAAACATGAGAAGAAAAATTACTAAGACAACTTTTACTTCAAATTAATCAGCTAGCTGGTATGTTTTCTTGTGAAGCTATACAATAATAACATTTATAGCTTCTTTCTTTTACCCCTTATACCTTTCCCTAGTATTAATTTACCATACCTGAGATCTTAGACTATGCCGAATTTTGGTATAGTTAGGAGATATTTTTAAAGTATACATGAAGGTAAAATAAACATGATATTTTATGTCAATGTGAGGTTCAAAATAACAGAAATATGTCCATTTTTTTTTTCAGGCTTGTATTCCTAAACATAAACATGTGTCAAAGACAGAGATCAATGGGAGAAAAAAAAAAAAAAAAGAAAAAAAATCATAGGTAGATTACTGCTTAAAAACTTCAGTTGTCCAAAACTGTCATTTGAGGGAGGTAGAAAAAAGGGGCAGGAAGAACCTTTGAATATCTGTGCTGAAAAATTTTATCCCTACTGGCAAATTGTATTTAGATTAAAAAGTTTGCTTTTTCAGTGAAGAAACATATTTAATCTACTAGTTTTCCCAGCAAAAAATGAGATACTTGCATTTAATACGCAAGTGAATAACTTGAATTCAAATATTAAAGTCACCTACTCAATTTAGTAATGGAAATTGCAAGAGTCTAAGCACTGATCTGGAAACTTACAGAGCCTGATCAGGATCTTCCTTACGCCATTTGTGTATAGCTAAAAACATGTAAGTCAAAGACCAGCCTGAGAACACAAACATAGTCAATGTGTGCCTTAACCTCTGGTTAACACCTGTGAGGTCTGACTCAGCCTTTCATATTCTGGTGGATATGCCTCTTGCTGAGTGTGACTTTGAAAGTATCTGTAGGTCTTTCAGACAAAGTTGCAGTTAAATTAATCTGCTCAACCTGCAGATCAAGCACCATTTTAATTTAGGCACTGTTCTATTCTTCGATTTACTTGCAGCACTTCTGTAATTGTGAGTGACACCCGTGACATAGATACCATTGATATATGGTGTTTGTACTGCAGTTTGTGAAACACATCAGGATTCTTTTGGGTAAAGAGCAATATAATTGTAAATTATGTTAGCTAGTGGTTTGGAAGATCAGCCCTCTTTCAGATGAATTACGTAAACTGCCATATAAATAGGTAGCATAAACTGCCATAGCAAAATAAATTTAATGTATAATCTTGAGACATCCATTTTTTAGTGAAGTTCCTTCTCTGACAGAGAACCATCTCAGACATTATGATACTCACTCCCTATGTTTTTGTTTCAGCTTAATTTTTGTAGGGCTGGTTAATGCAGAAAGGAAAGACCACTTGCATACTGTCAAACTGTATTTTAACATATGTGACACATGACATCTGCCGTTGAAAATTATGCCCCAGGGAATTTCCTTAACATTATTTCTGAAATGTGAAATGCAGCCACCTCTGCTGATGAAAGGGCAGGAAGATAAATGCCAAACAGGGTAATATTCTGCATTAGGGGAAAACCAAATCAAAACAATATTCATTTTGCATGATAACCAAGTATGTTTGTAGCTCATGTGTATAAATGTGGTTTTAAATGCTCATCTTAAAGTTCTACAAACTGCACACAGTTCAGAGTATTTAATTCACAAAATTTTAGTGCTTAGTTGATCTTCCCTAGGATTTGTACTTGGACTGCACCAACTCCAGGTATTTCAAATATAGATTCTTAGTCATCATCTCTGGTGCTAAATGCCAGCAATTATAAGTACTGGTTGACTCATTTCTATACTCCATGAGTTTTTATGGCTGTTATAAAACTTTGAAAATGCTGACAGACCTGCAGCCATTGTGGGCACTGCCTATACCAGGGTGTTTGATATTAAATATAGTCAGATATTAAACCTTTATATTGCTGTACCCAGTTGTTCAACAGCATTGTCACCAGGGAGGATAACGTGAGCCAGGGGACACTAAGCATAATATTTTATTTATTCTAATAATTGCATTCTAAAGGACTGAAGTTGTTAACCATACAGTATCTTGCCTGTGGGTTTTACCAGCTCTGTGTTTCTAAGCAGAGGAGAATAAAGAGCTTTGCTTAAATGTTACATTTGTATAACTACAGAGAATTAGACCTGTTGTTTCACAAAACCACAGAATAGTAAAGGCTAGAAGGGAACTGGATAATCTATTCCAACACCCCCACTGTCACGGGGTCAGCAAGGGCAGGTTGCTCAGGGAGAGTCAGGCTTTGAATATCTCTACAACTCTCTGGACAACCTGTTCGGATATCTAACCATCCTTAGAATAAAAAAGTTTTTACTAATGTTTAAATGGAATTTTCTATGTTTTAATTTGTGACCAGTGCCTCTTGTCCTATCGCTGGGAACAACTGAGAACCATCTTCTTTGTAGGCCTCCATCAGGAATTTACACTGTAGACTGGCTTAACATGTAGCACTACTGTGCTAGTTCCCTAGTGTTTGAGATATGACCTCCAATATGCCTTAAACATGACAAGGATTAGCTAGATTTCTCAAAAGACATGTGAATCTTTCTCAGTATTCTGAGAGTACTCTCAGGCTCTTGCCAGATGTGAGGTCCCAGACATTGCTAACTATCAGTTTTGTTCAAATTTTGACTTAGATGTCACTACTTTTGTCCAATGCCTTTTCCCCTTTGAACAGACCTGCCAAATGCTTGCTCAGAATTTAAGTTTTCTTTGAAATTCTGGTGGGTAATGAGAATTGTAGATTTGACTGCTTTCATCCTTCTATAGGTGGTAATTATTTCTGAGTCTGCCTGCCAGAAATTAAACAGAATCTCATGCAAACAAAGGGAATCTTTCCTTAATTGAGAGACTTGCCTACATGGCACAGAGTATGAAAACAAAAGTGTGCTTTCATAATCTTGTAGCTGGTTTTGGCATGGGGTTGGCTGATTAAAGAAAAATCCTCGATGAATGAAGTGAGGCCTATATAAAAGAAGTTAAAACCTCAAATTTGCTTGCATTTGTTAACGTCCTCTTTAGCAGCCTTTCTACTCTGGAGATTTCCCTTCTTTCCTTTCTGTGTAAGTTGTTCTCATTAAGTTCTGTGATTACAAACAAGGCTTAGCAGTATTAAATGACTAGACATTTTTATAGCCAAATGGGGATTACTTTGATAATTGGCTGTGATCTGTTGTAGAACTTGTTCTCCATAGTTGCTGTGTTGAGTCTTGTAACATGTACCATCCAACTGATATATCCCAGATCCTTTGATCCTGAATCTCTCAAGAAGTTTGGTTTCTTTTCAGCTGTAGGCAGCATATCACAGGCCTCCCAGAATTTTTTTTTCTTCTGACATTGTCCATGCTGGAAACTCCAAAACTGTAGTGAAAGTGTGATGAAGAATGACAAGGCTTAAAATAAGGACATCATCACAGCATTCCATGCACCCATTTCTTTCCCAGGTCATCAGTCTCAGCCATCATGTAGCCAGATCGTGCTCTTAGGTCAGCACTCTTTACTCATGGGAAGTATTTCTGGCAGATCAGGCTTAAGAGATGTTGACAGAAACTCCCAGCACTGAAATTACAGACTGATGGCACAGTGTCATCCACCAGCGATTATGGCATTTCAGATCCATTTATCCTTTTTCTTGTGTCGTGGTTTAACCCTAGCTGCAACTCAGTCCCATGCAACCACTCACTCACTGCCCTGTGATGGTATCAAGGAGAGAACTGGAAGGGTAAAAGTGAGAAAAACTCTTGGATTGAGATAAAGACAGTTTAATAGGTAAAGCAAAAGCAAAGCAAACAAGGAATTTATTCACTACATCCCATGGGCAGGCAGATGTTCGACCATCTTCAGGGGAGCAGGGCTCCATCAAGCTAATGGTGACTTGGGAAAGTGAACACTTTCCCTCTGAAGATCCCCCTATTCCTTCTTCTTCCCCCATGTCTATATGCTGAGCATAATGCCATATGATCTGGAATATCCCTTGGGTCAGTTGGGGTCAGCTGTCCTGGCTGTGTCCCCTCCCAATTCCATGTGCACTCCCAGCCCCCTCACTGGTGCGTTGGGGTGAGGAGCAGAAAAGACCTTGACTCTGTGTGAGCAGTGCTCAGAAGTAACAAAAACATCCCTGTGTTATCAAAGCTGTTTCCAACACAAATCCAAACCATAGCCCCATACCAGAAGAAAATTACCCCATACCCATACCCGATAGCCCCATACCATGAAGAAAATTATCTCTGCCAAAACCAGCACAGCTTGCAGTGACAGATCCCTGTGATAAAGGGTGTCTGACCTGGGAGAAATAGACCAGTTAAACACTCAGAGCAGTCAAAACTTTTTACTCTTTTCATGGCCATATGCTATCTTATAGAATAGAAAGGACCAATATTGCCAGTTTGCATCTACAGATTTGAGGAGATGCAGAATTTAGGATTATCCTGCACAACACTTTCTTGTGCCCTGAAGTGAAGAAATATTTCTGTGCCCGCACAGACATGTATTAATCTTCTGTATGCACTGTATTGGTAAGGCTGCACCACTAATAACTAAACACTTCAAACTAACTGTTGAACTGTAAAAGTTCAGATGTTGCCCTGATGATCCTCCCAATTATTTCTTTGGAAAGACTAACAAACAGTGACTCAGACTTGAGTTGGATTCCATGACGATTCATTGAAGTAGATACTTGAGAGAAATGGAGATCAGGTTTCCTATAATACTGTGAAATGTATTAATGAAACTCTGAGATAGTCTCAGAAAGCAGATATGCAACAGAAACCCAGTCTAACTGTCCCTGCAATCTGACCTAGGGGAAAAAAAATCCTCTCTCACCCCAGATATATGTGGCCAGTCTTCGCGAAGGAAGATCTGGGAAAGGTGTTTTTACCTTTCAAGCCTGCGCAATGGATTTTTTAGGTGAGACACAGCCTGCGCTGAAC
>JAWWLV010000001.1:33908565-33959876 GCA_035041135.1 Platyrinchus mystaceus
AGCAGGACCGGGAATCGAACCTGCGACCACGGCGATGAGAGCGCCGCATCTTAACCGCTAGACCACCAGGGGTCCCCCACCCCAGATATGGCACGTCATTTAACCCACCTTGGCCCCATTCTTATGATGTCTGTTCACAGTCACAGGGTACAAAGATTTTTTTATATATATATATATTTGTATATATATATTTGTATATCAAAATTAATCAGAAATGCAGAAGTTATGGAGCTTGAAATTATTTATGATATCTGTATCCCCTAAAGTGTTCTCGTTAACAATGAGAAGAGGATGCTTCTATATTTCAAAATCCTGAAGTGGCAAATTCATCAGAAAGTTGTGATTAGCCTGTACAAAAACACTTCTCTGTTTGCCAGTGATACTTCAGCAGCTTTGAAAGCTTTACTTAATCGAAAGATATTAACTAAAGTCTTTTCTGTGAAAGGTGCAACTGAGTACCCAAAAAACCTTGAATGATCTGTGTATGTTTTCAACTGGCATTATTTTGTGGGTAAGAAAAAGCATGCATTTCTGTAGCAGCTTGACAGGCTGGGGGCTAATGTGTGCACTGTGCTTCTGTGCTTGTGCTGTGATTTATTTTGAGCAGGGCATGTTTATGGCAGTGCTTCTCTTAACTAGCCAGTGGGTATAATGCTGCCAAGTTCTGTTGTCAGTCTGTCAGTAAAAATAATGTCAATAGTAATCAGTTACTGCCCAATTTCATCCCTCCTGCCTTTTTTGCTATGAGGGGTAGCCAGTGTCAGGTGATGCACATTGCTAGTTTTGCTCCAGTCTTACTTTGCTCCCACTCTCCTTTAGCAAGATGTGACCATTGCCCACAGCATCTTTAATCTCTTATGGGAAATAATAATTAGAAAAAAAAAGAAAAAGAAAAATCTACCTTACAAGTAGCCACTGCTTGGATAAATGTCATGCTTAGCCTGACATTTCTTGATGCTAGTCCTTGGATAGCCCAGTAAGCAGGGACTGCAGCCCAGAGGGTAATGGGGGAAGACATGTAAAGGTCATTGTGATTATAGCGAAGGAGATATTTTAAAACAGAATCCAAATATAAAACCTTGTAGAGGCTGGCATGGAAATTAAAATGTAAATAAGGTTGACAAGCTTTCCAGCAAGACACCAAACTGCCAAAGGGCAAATCTGCCTTCTCCGGGCCTTTTCTGCCTTTTGTGAGCACACTACAGCTGTTTCCTCAGCCAGCAACAATAGTAACCTCTGGGGGAAGGAGGAATACGAAAGTTATAGTCATTCTTAGCAGCTGTCACATTTGCAATGGTTTCTCTTCAGAGTATTTCATAATCCTTTTTTTCAGGGTACTTGTCTTAGAAATTTAGGTTACGCAAGCACTATAAATGAATAAACAAAAGATGTGTACATACATGCACAAGCGTCGAAAGGCAGTCTTACAGCTATGAAATTCTTACAAGCTTCATGAAAATAGGATAATTGTGAGATCCTATTCCACACTTTTAACATAATTAGATATCAAAGAAATCGAGAAAGGTGAGGGGAGAAAAGAGAAATAGTCTCTGGTATGGGTCCTTCACTGAATTGTATTTAAATTATAGCAAAACACTAGAAATGGTTCATAGGGGTGAGAGAGGCTTTTGAAGATGAAGGAGCTGAGGCGGAAGTGACAAGACAAGAAGTCTTATAATTCTCAGAATAGATTCACCTTCAGCATCCCCATGTCAGAAAGATATGTAATTTTTATTATTGCTTGAGAAGTCTACTTTGATTTGGTCCTTTTTTTTTTTTTTACTTTTTACTAGAGAATTCATTCTTTTTGTTTTAGTGTATGACAGAAATTCATTTGTGTATATTTAAAAACATACATGCATTTAACCAGCACTTCCCTTGGCAACCCTTTCCACCCTTTAAATGGTGCTGCCCTCCTTTCCCAACATCCTTCAGAGCAGCCACTTGCCATGCCCTGCACAGCAATGCCAGCTGCACAGCAGATCTTCTCCAAAGCTGATTTTCATTTCCCTTTGTCAGTGCACAATACTTGGTGCCTGTTGGGATGCTTTTAGAGGCCTCCTGTGCCAGCCACCTCCAAACAGGAATGGTTTGCTGTAGTAATAGTGTCTGCTAATATCTCATTACAATCAATTTGAATACTTCAAGTTCCACTGAGAGCTAATAACACATGAAAGTCAAACTAGGCTCGTAATTTAAAAGACACATATTTTTTTGTAATAAAATGAACTATTATGCCCTGTTGAAAGTTGACTATAACATATTTTAAAGGTGTGTTTGTAGTGTCATTAGGACCTCCTCTTATGTGTCTTCTAAGCTTGGAATAGCAAGATATTCTCAGCTTTCTGTTAACTTTATAACATATATATATATATATATGTATAATATAAAACAAAGCTTTATCCATTGTCCTTTACAATTCTATACATTTATATTTACATTTTTCATAGTAATAAAAAAATTAAAATATCTAAACCAGTTTGACTTACCTGGCTTTGAGAGAGCTTCACATCACACTTCATAGGAAAAAGAGGTTGTTTCACTGCCCTTTATCCACGTGATTGTTTTCACTCCCAACTCAGCCTCCCCTCACTTGATTTTCTTTCAACTAAGTGGCCTTGTGAAAAGGAAAGTTAAAAAAAATAGTAGAAAATTGCACCTGAAATCATCATGGGTGGCTCTTCAGATAGATAGCTGGTGTAAGAGTGGAAAAAAATTGGACTCAACAGGCTCAATACCTGGCAGAAAAAGTTGGGAAAATAGGAAAAAACCCCAGATTCATATATAGAAAGGAAAATCAAATTTACACGGTTCTCAAATAGTTCATGACCCTGCTATATCTGGAGCAGCTAGGGCACTGAAGGCTTTGGGAAACAGACAAAAAAGCAGTGAGGCTGAAGAAAAGGAGAAAGCAAGCTTATGTGTTCTTTAAAAACTATTTTACAGGTAATTTAAGAATAGTGGAAAGGTGAGGCAGACCACTGAAAGGAGGAAAGAAATGCAGAGACTAAACACTCTGAATGGGCAAAGAACAAGGCACAGGGCACAGTGACATATGCTGGGTAGTTTGCAAGTGCAGTAATAGAGTTGTTGCTCATGAGCCCCTGTGTACTGAGTGTTGTGGGAGGTGCAGGGAGGATGCGTAGCTCTCATTTAGACTTTAGTGAGGTTATGGATGGGCCCAAGGATCAGAAAAGAGGATAAGGAAGCTGGAAAACCTGAAGTTTTGTGGCCTTCCTTCCTATGCAGGGGCTGGTAAAGCTGTGAAGAAGAACTTTCCTTTACCCACTTGTACCCATCTTCTTGTCGGAGCTCAGAGACCCCACTGTTATGGTCATTGAAAACAGAGCTAATCTTTACCTCTAGTCTCATCAACAGATGGGAACTGATGGTGTGGGCAGGGCAGAGACACATAGGCTAGTTTTACCATTTAATGCAGTGTTTTGTGAAGTTACATTCTTGGGTTGCAACAAAAAGCATCAAGAGAGGGAAAATCTGGCCTTTGATTTTTTGTGCCAAGCAGACAGAATAGAAAGGCCTCAGAAGCTTGACTTTATTGGCAAGGGCAAGGAAGGTTGGTCCATCAGGCTCCTTCTGTACTCAGTGGAGAAAGAATGTTCTCTAGAGGATGGTGGCCTTGAATTGTGCTGTGGGTGTGCCTCTCTTAAGGGTCTGTAGAAGATAAACCCTAATAGGCTAAAATCAGCCCTTGTGATTGCCCTGTCATCTGCCCACCTCAAGGTACTGGGTGGGAGGGCAGGGAACAGGGAACAAGGAGGGGTTCCAAGAGAGGGACTAGACTGTGAAGCTTCTGCTCCGTTGTCTTCACGTTATCATGATAGCACATCTCTGCAGGAGGATGACTGAAGACCACAACTTTGAACTTAGAAAGTAATCGTTCGATATGTTCATAAAAAAGACTCATAAGGAACTGCAATCCTTTGAAGGAAGGGAAGGTAGAATCACAGAATCACAGAACATGCCAAGTTGGAAGAGACCCACAAGGATCATCAAGTCCAACTCCTGGCCCTGCACAGGACCCTCCCCAAGAGTCACACAATGTGCCTGAGAGCATTGTCCAAACTGTTTTTGAATTCTGTCACTGTGCTGTGACCACTTCCCTGGGGATTCTGTTTCAGTGCCCACCCACCCTCTGGGTGAAGAACCTTTTTCTAATATCCAACCTAAACCTCCCCTGACACAACTTTAGGCCATTCCCTTGGGTCCTGTTACTGATCACCACAGACGAGAGACCAGTGTCTGCCCCTCCTCTTCCCCTTATGAGGAAGTTGTAGACTTCAATGAGGTCTCCCCTCAGTCTCCTCTTCTCCAGGCTGAACAGACTAAGTGACCTCAGCCACTCCTCAGACAGCTTCCCCTCAAGGCCTTTCACCATCTTTGTTGCCCTCCTTTTGATGCTCTGTAACAGCTTAATATCTTTTTTATTTTGTGGTGCCCAAAACTGCACATAGTACTTGATAGGAGGCCTCACCAGTGCAGAGCAGAGAGAGACAATCCCCTCTGTTGACTGGCTGGTGATGCTTTGCCTGATGCCCCGCAGGACATGGTTGGCCCTCCTGGCTGCCAGGGCACTGCTGACTGATATTCAACTTGCCATCAGCCAGGACGCCCAGGTCCCTTTCTGTGGCACCAACAGTAGAAGAGAGAGCAAAAAAGACTTTATTAGCATTCCTAGCATAACCGGTCACTGCTCAGAGAGTACAACGATAGTCTCAGCTACAAGACAGCTTAGTTCAAGCTGTGAAGCTTAATTTGCCCTATTGCACTGGCAGGTGATGACAGTGTTTCTGCAGCCTAAAGTTAACATGGAACAGAAATTGTCTGTCCACTGCATGTTATATTTTAGTAGAAGAATAAAAAGCAGCAAGCACCAGGTATCTTCTCTCTTCCTGTCTCTTTACACTGAACCACCCCATGATCTGGCTTGACTTCAACCATGTTCTCTCTCTGTCCTCCAGGTAGTTGGGTTTTTTTTTGTTTTCCCATCTTGTCCATTACTACGAAGAGAAGAATGCAAGTCTGAGTTATCCTACAGTCTCTTGCACTTAAGGTTTTGTGCATGAAAATTCTATCTTCTTTCTTGTGTGTATGCAGCACCGTGCACTTCCCTAGAAGTCAAACATAACCCTCTCAAGATGAAAAGGTAACTCATCCTGGTGAACAGTCTGTTCTGAGACCAGCCAGCCCCTTGAACAGGCTAACGAAGCTGACCAAATCTTTTGTCCCATTAATTCCTATGTCTAGAGCTAGTACATTGCTTATTCAGTTAAGAGTGAGTTCAGTTAGGAGTGAGTTTCACAATACAGTTATCCCAAGAAGATGGAAAAGTATCATAACAGTTTGATCAGAAGTGAAAGCTAAGATGGGTTTATGTGGCATTCTTGAATCTTCAGTGCCTTCTATAATTCAACAGGAAAATATTATTATTCCACAAAATGCCACGGCAGCCAGATTGGATTGGGCATTGCTGATCTTGTGTGAATTAGCACAAATTAATTTTCACATTAACCTGCTTAAAGCCATGAACACTGCATTAGGTACTAGGGGATTCAGTTATTACAATAATAGCACTTCTTTGCTAATTACAGAGACACAACAGAAAGGTTTTTGTAGCAACATTAACCCATTTTATAGCATGTAGGCCACTAGCAGTAATGAGCTTCATCTGTCCCAATTGGTATACAGTAATTTTCTTTAAGGTCTCATTTTTGACACTTGAAGATTTTTTCGAAAGGTTTTTCCTTGCAAAACCATTCCTGCTTGCCTTTTTAGCTGTGTTCCTCTTTCTCATTACTTTTAGTAATTTTACTATAGTGTTAGTTTTTAAATATTTCTGTTTGCCATATTGTTTCCTTGTATTCATTGTGAATCAGAAGGAACGGTCTTAAAAAGCAGTAAAAAAAGCTTCAGATGAGACATTAGGGAAAAATGCAGCTGCAGAAAGAGAGTAAAGCATGAGAATAGGCTGTTTGGGGTGATTGAAATGTCTCCATCTCTGAGAATCTTTAAGAACAAATTAGCAGACATGTGCAAAAAGATCTAATTGTGACTTAGGGCCCCTGAGGATGTTCTGCTCATTTGCTGGCAAACTCTTCATCTCCTCTTACTTCTGAGAGGTCAGGCTCATGCTCCAGTTGCAAATTTCTGATGCCTGGCACCCATTTAAGAGAGTGCTGTTTGTCCTTGGAAAATGCTAGGCAGTGCAATTTGATACAACCTTTTATCATTGCAGTCTAAGCTAAATCATCTCCATTTGCTTCTGCAAATGCAGTCAGTTTCCCCAACACAGATGACATTTAGGAACTTGATCACAAATCCCAGATCATAATGCACTCCCAGGCCATCTCATCTGAGTCTCTCATTCAATCTGATTCTTCTCTTAGAAGAATCTGTATAGGAAACTTAAATCATTCAATATTCTCAAAAAAATTTCTGAAGTGTTTATTGGTTTTTATCATTCCTGTCCAAACTGTCTCTGAAAGCTGTATGGGTGTGACATTTATTAGTGCTAAATGCTGTTTAATCATAAACATCATAAGTGAAGGGATGTTCTTGATCCACTGCTTTTCCCTACCTGGATCATCCTGAGCAGTCACAACTAGTGAAGCAGAAAATCAGGGAGCTTTGGAGAAAACAGCCTAAGCCAAATATACATGTTCTATTTGCATTCACTTTATCTATCTATCTATCTATCTATCTATCTATTACACTGACTTACTGTAAGGCACTGTAAAACACTGATAAACCAATAAACCCCACCACATAGGGTTAGCAAAGTATTCACTTACTCCAGAGAACAAACAATTGGTCCTTGGGAAAAGCTGTTGAGGTTGCCATTCTTATTCTGGAATGCTTATCAGAATCAAGAAAGAATATAAGAACCCTGGATATCAGGTGGGAAGTTTTCAGCACTTCCATTTTCTCTTAATCTGTAAGCCTTCTCTGTAATGTGGCACACCAGCACAGCAGGGAGACAGCAGAGATCTGCTTCCTGCAGGAATTACTAATATTTTCTTTATAAACTAAGATCGGATTGTCTATTTAGCAAAGTGGTGGGTGAAGTTGTGTTCTCTCTCTAAATCTGTCATGAGAATCAATGTACAATGGAAAAGAGCAATATACACAGAGGAAATGTCGTGGTGTAAAAGCCAATAAGTCAGCTTCAGCTGTGTTTAGTTAGAAGAATGAGTCTACCAATTTGAGGACTGAGTGCTATGAGTGTTCTTCTAAGAGTTATGAAATGCCAAAATGGAACTAATTGTAAGAAAATATTTGAACAGGTTATGCACAGTATTTCAGGGTTTGATTTTCTCTAAAAGCAGGAATTGGACTTGATTAAGAAGACCCTTTCTAGCTAAGTCTTTTATGCCATAAGGGTGGGGTTTTGTGGTTCTGTAAATGATCAGGTCAAGAGTATCAGCAGTAACTCACTGGTATTAGTGTTTTTTCAGACATTATTCCAATTTTACATGATCTGATGCTCAAGTTAATCAACATTTCAGAGCATCCAGGCCATCAGCTATAGCCTACATTTCTAATTAGCAGCCAAATCCACAACATGTATATTTGCAACCTAGATATCTCATTGCACAGGACTCAAAATATTCCTTATAATAAGCTAAGAGGAATGCAGGGGGCATGACTTATCCTGAGGTAATATATGTATTTGTCGTGTTTAAATTCATTCAAGCGTGTAATGTGCTGAACCATTCCCTATTACCTGTTTGTACTAGAAGCAGTAATCCCCCCTTAATCAGGAAGCTCTAGCAAACTAATGCAATTCTGTAGCTGCTCTAAATGTTGCCTCTTAGAAAAGATCAATACACACGTGGGAATGTTTTCATCCATTTAATTCTTTTCTGCATACTTTTCTTTTTTGTTCAGGACATCTGGGATTGGTATTAAAGGGTTTTTTAAACAGTAAAAATGGATAGTTTTGTTTCCAATCTTTGGTGAGTTCTCTTTTTTAATTCAGTAGTGCCCCAGACAATCTTAGGAGATGGCTGAAGATATCCTTTACTGGAAGAGCAGCACAGCTGAGTATAGGAAAGTGACAGTTACAGGGAAATGTATTTTTAACCCGGCAGATTTTGAAGTCACAAACTGAATCATTTATTAATAGCATTTTTCAATGTTAGCAAGTGGCATTAATCATAATAAAAAAACAGTTCAACCTAATGAGGTATGTCCATGTTTATTTTCATAACACATTTGCCAAGATTCTGTTTCTCTTACTGATGGTCCTTCCGATATCTGTATTTTTGTAATTCTATAAGGTTATCCTGTTCTATGAATAATTATGCCTGGTATTCTTACAACTGTTTAGTTTTCTTCTTTAGCTTGTAATGATTTTAAATTATTTGTGGATTGTGGTTTTAAGGTGTTTTTTTTTTTACTGTAGGCTACAACCTTTATGCTCATTTATGGAATTAATAAAATCACATTAGCTTCCACACCACTCTATTTTCAGTAAGAAAATTTTTTTCCCTGAGTCTCTTTTAGGAACCCCTTTTTTATCTCTTCCCACTCTGAGTTTATCAGAATTTCATGCAGTATAAGTACAAAACTGTCATATGATGTCTTAGCTGTGAAAGGTTTTGTGTAAGTTTTCATAGAAGTTCACTTGGGAATTTTGAGCCCTGATTTAGTGATGTCTCTTTTTTTTCATTTTTTTGTCTGAAAATCAGGCAGGTCAGACTGATCTACATTTCCAGTTTTATTTTAAAAAGATTCTCACATAGTTCCTCAGTGGTTCCCGTGCCTCTTTAGTCACACTAAGTCGTCACTGATTCTGGAGATGATGAAATAGGATTGTACCCTTTTTCTTTTCACATCATTGTTTAGTTCAAGGTGGCATCTTCTGTGTACAACAGTGCTGGGGAAGATGCCATCTGCCCCAGTTCTGTTCCCAGCTTTTTATCCCTGTGTTCTGCCCTCCTTAACACTTGCAGGCAGTTTTTTATCTGAGTGCTTTCCACTCTGGATCAATGAGATTCAGTCAAGTTAGTGTAAATAGGGTACACAGGCTAACCCAGCTCTTTCTCACTGAAAGGGATTTGGAAATACTCACATGAATCATGTAGCTGACAGGTGGGACACTCAGGAGACTTTAAGAGGGAGGAAATTTATAAATAGCTGAAGGCAGTTAGGAATCACTTGCCATCATTTACAAGTCTGTAAAAGAGGAATACCTACCCAGCATAGCTACAGGGTTAGTCAAGACTACCAAAATGCCTACCGGTATTGCCATGCCAAGGAAACTCTAGAAGCTATCAGCTTTGTATTTTGTTTCCTCATGCCAATTCATGTCTTAAGCAAGCATGTCTTCTTCATTAAGAAGATATGGCTAATTAGTGTAACATGCCCAGCTCCCAAGAAATAGAACTAAACTTGGTAAAAAGCAGAAGCAAGAAAAAAACAATGAAGCAAAAATAAGTAACAATTGCCCCAGGGCAATGATTTTGGATGGGAAATTGTGGAAACTGAATAATGTCTGAAAATAAGGTCTTCCATCACTAGCCTGAAGCAACAAAATAGCTAAATGAATTAGCTTAGGTATTAATAGAAAGTAGGTTTTGTTTCTTTGCAATGTCCCACATAAATATTTGTCGAAGAATGAGGATTACAAGGCAGGGAAGTGGGATTTTTTTTCACCTTGACAAAATGACAAAGCCTAAATTTTGTGCCCAAAACACAAGAGATATCTTGAAATGTGTCTTTAGTGTACAAAACAGTAACTCCTAAAAAGCTATCAAGGTTAATGAGACATAAGCTACTCTGCTGGGCGAGTATGGCTGTGCAAGTTGGATGCCAGGGATGAAGTGATGTGCCCAGCTTTTCCAAGATTTCACACTTTGCTGCCAAGGCAGGCCATGTGTTATATGGTTGTTTCAGATCTGAACCTCTACTCTTTATTTGCCTTGCCCCTTCTTGAGCATGTGTGCACACAATATTTTTCAAGATGTCAGCTCAGTGTGAGCCTCGGGTAATTTGAAAAAGTGCCACAAACAGTCCCGTTTAGTTCAGGGTGCATCAATTCAAATAACGGGTGACTAAATTTTTGAGAATGCAGTAAAATTCAGTGCAGCATAAAGCTCTCCAAAATCTTGTGAGGGATTATTTTCCAAAGCTATTTAATTGCTTGCAGTTTTCTTCAATGATTGGAAGAAGTTGCAAAAAATTTCCAGCTGAGAAACTCCAGTCTGACACTTCATGAACCAAGGATACACTTTAAGGGAGAAGGTAGAATAGCACTTCAGTGGGTTACATAGTCCTTGTCACTTGCTAATAGCTTGATTTATTTTAGTACATCTCTTCCATTAAGAGGTATGAATTTTTTGAAACTAAAGCTTCCAGAGACAATTTGGCTTGGAATTATATTCACTGGGACTAAAATATAACATGTTATTAGTCTTGTGAATGTATTCTGGAAGGAAATATATTTTCAGGTGTATTTATATTCTCAACTAATGCAATATGAGGGTTGTATCTAATGGTGCAACACATGGAGAAAGCATTATATTCAATAGTAAAGCAAATGAAAATAAAGTTGGTGGTGATATGTAGGCAATGAGGCCAGCTACAGAACAAATATATAGGGTGAAATTTTAATTAGAAGACAGACTGAATTGTGAATACCTGAATATCGGTAAAGGAAGGCAACCACCAATATCAAAGAATAAAGACATTAATGGCCCTACTGTGCTGAAATTTTAAAGGGCAAAGCAATCACTAGAAATCAGTAAATATGCCTGTGTTATTATTTTTGAAAGGTTCCTGAAGAGAGGTATGGAAAATATTTCAATAAAAACAAGTGGATATATTCAAAGTAATAAAACCTAATAAAATGTATATGTATCTTCCCTTCTTCAGTATTAAAATCTATATTTTTCATTTCCTTTGAGTGAGCTCAGGGGAGTTATATGACTGATAAGAAATAGCAGCATCACTTGCTCTGTTGCTCAGTGCATCATGATAGGCTTTTGAGCACACTTTCTCAAGTCAGTAATGCCCATTACTTCATCACAGTCATGTGCAGTTTTTTCCTGTCAATTCACGCATTTAGCTGATAATAAATCTAACTGATTGTTTGGACTTATTGAAAGCATAACATTTGTCATACAATATGAGATCCAAAGCCAACCTTGTACAGAACTATGTCCCTGGCAGTGGCCAACATCAGACATGGCAGAGGAAGACAAAGGAACCAAACATACAGTGAACTGTACCTGTGTGTGTTTGTGTGTTTATTTCTTATGAAATTACTGCAGATCATAAAGATTTTTCACCATTATTAACCTGCTGTGTAACTGCTTGCAACATCAGACAACTATAGAACTGAACTCCCAGCCATCCAAAAAGGGTACTTTTAGCAAAAAAAAACCTGACTCAACATAAATATTAAACAAAAAGAAATTGTAAACAGAAGACATAAAATACTAGTTATCAGTTCCTGTCTTTTTGCACACTCTTTCACTTTTTATGTGTATTATAGTAGTTTCAAAGGCTTCCAGGATAGTGGGGTGCTGGCCACCTGGCAGCCATAGCCAAAGACACCATGTCACACAGCTTCCCACTGTAAATCTGTGGAAAAGCATGAACCAGATCCAGTGCTCTGAAGTCTTGATGTTGGTCTGCTCACCCTCCTCTCACCTCCAAGTATAAAAACAACGCTGACTGGTCAGCCTTGTGTGCAAAGGGTAGAAATGTAGAACACTCACTCTAAGAAGTGTGTTCTATTATTTTAAATCTTAAACCACTCAGCTAAGACATCTGCTAAGAGGAGGCAAAGGAAAAATATTTTCATAAATAGCATAAATAATATTACATAATAATAGTATTATGCACACAGCTACCTCATGTGGCCAAGGCAATAAGTTCATGACTTGCTGTAGAGGCATAAAATTTATGTTCCCATGAACAGAAGAAAATCTCAGAATGTTTAGACTAGTCTGGATCCACTGAAATTATGCCAAATGGGTGCTGATAAAGAAGTTGACCTGGCAGCTGCTCCTTTATTATAGTTTTTAGATTTATTCAATACACCCTTTTTGAAGTGATAAAGTGCTTTAAGTAATGCCTTCCAAGTTTGGGGTTTTTTTTTAAACATTGTAGTCTGTTAAAATTGGACAGTTCAAGTTTAACTTTTCATTTAAATTTCTACTCTTTAGTAATTCTGTTATCATCTATAAGCAGTGATTACCCTGACTTACACAGAAAAGCAAATACTGGTACCTGCTGACAGAAAGAATTGCTATCTCTCTGAAGGTGCCACCACTAAAAGTGTTCAAATTAATAAAGACTTGGACTAGGATGCTGAACTATCATTTTCACTATTGTATCATTTGTCAGCATTTCAGTTTCTTAACTATGCTTTACTTGTAGGATCAGGGCTTTTCTGTCACCATGTTCTCTAAATTCAATCAATACTACAATCTTTTTTATAAACATAAAAGTGAAAAATAACAGTAATGTAGCTTTGTAAAACTCTGCAACCTTTTCTCATAGAAAAGCTGCAGCATATTTATTCATTTATCATAGCTATTGTTTATTGCTATGACCAAAAAGTAGCATTAAGGCATCACATATAATATCTCTGTCTTTACTGTGTTTAGATTTAGATTATTTGATTTTGTAGTTTGCTTTTTTGCATTCAGTTTTAGTCTTTCAAATGCATCTAAGACTTCCAGGAGTTTTCTTGTATGCTCAAGTATCATAGCCTTTTATGCCATTTCTGAACTCATTTGGAGAATTTTAATTTAAAATTTCAATATACTGCTTATATTAATAGAAAAAGTACTCCCCCCCACATAGGTACCCACTTGCACAGTTGTTAGAGGGGTTGGCAGGATTTTAGGTGTCTAAATCACTTCAGCAGTGAAAATATTGGTGACTGCATCCCCTCAGATGCCAAAGTGGATTTTTCAAGATTTTGTAGATCGTAGTTTTGATCTTGGCCAGCTAAACATGAAGTAGAAGTGTATTACTCTTTGGGTTTGTGAGTTTAGATTTATTTTTTTTTAATGGGGCTGTCGATTTGCCTTGCTTTGATTTCTCAGTATGTGAGCTAAGGAGAAGGTTCAAGGTGTTTGAAGTTTACTGCCAAAGATCTGTCCTGTCCTTTCAACATGTTCAAGTGCTTAGGAAAGGCAAACAATTGATATTTGAAGGTTAGAATATGTATGAGTCCTAGATATAGCACTTGGTAAGGTGTTGGAATGAGGTAGAAGGAAAAGAACCAGCTCTCTGTCCATATATTCAGTCTAAGGAGTCATGCATGAAGCAGACAAACATCAGTTATTCAAACTGGTGTCTGTATTTAATAAATAGGCTGTTGGGGCCTTGGGTGGCTTGGGGGCAATTCACATTGTAGCAATTCAAGCTGGCTCTTCTTGCTCTCCTGACTGAACAGGGAGTTGAGCAGAGCCAACATTAGAAAACAGACTCTTGGAAAAATGGGGATTTGCTTGAGGCAGCACGCAGAGCCCAACATGCCAATGCCAGAGCCCTGGAAGTTGGTCTTGCTGTCCCTGTAACTGGGCCATTCCTCAAAGCAGCAATCTCATCTCCCACATCCAGTGTCACTAGCTCCACTTCTCCAGGGGCAATGAGTTAGGTCTGTAGCTTTGGGACAGCCAATTTCAGGTCTACCTGCACTGCCATGAGCTCTGAGCCAGCTCTAAAGCAGGGTATGAACAAACACTTCCCTCCATCCCATTTGCTCCATTTCTTACAGCAACAATCCCAGTGCCACAGGCCATCCCAAACCATTATATCTTCTGGTCTGACCCCAGCGATAATACGGGTTACAGTCTGCTCACCCATTTGCCCTTTTAGTCTAGCATAGCTTTATCAGTTTCTTAAGCTATCAGAGTTTCTTAGATCCTTAGTGAATCGGGCAATGGGTAGGATCTTTGCAGATGGATCTTAGTAAGTCAAATTTGGAAAGTTTTGCTAATTAAGCATTCCAGCAGCAACACGTTCTTTGTTCTCTCTTTCTTGAAAGAGCATGAAATTAGTGAATCAGCTTTAACTGTATTTTTTGTCATCATGTCACAACTTTAGTGTCCTTTAATTGTGTAGGAGCCTTGCAAGTGTGTTATTCAGGTCCAATGCTGAATTTGAAAGAAGCATGAAGTGTTTTTCTGCACTTTAGCACTTCCCTTATTCACACCTAGCAAATGCAAAGCTATTAGGAATCAGCTCCCCTGGAACGACCATACTCACAAAGAAGGGTTAAGAAAAAAGGACTTTTTCCCAGTAGGCAGAACTACTCTGATGGCAGAGTATCACTGTTTCTTTTTCTGTTCACATTTCAAATGCAACTGTCACTATACTATCTAGGAATCAATAGAACTAGGAGGGCTGAGTTTAAAGAAGTTGATCTAAACTTGGTTAAATACTGGCCATATTGATGGCCATACAATTTCTGGTCTAGGCATTTGTCAGGAGGAAGGGACAAGTTTACATTTCAATATTTTTCAATATTTTTCATGAATATGAAGAAGGTACTGTGGAAAAATATGGTCCCATAAAATTGGTTATTTTCAAATTATCTATGTATTTCAATCCAAAGGAAAAAACATCTCAAGAATACAAAGGAACAGAATGTCATTAGTACTTCAGTATTTTTTGATATCAAACATGGAGCAGGAGCTTGAACCCTGAACTTCCATCACACTCTTATTAGACAATTTTTAACATGTTGTAGTTTCAAGAGGTCTTCCAAAAAGAGAGAGATTGCTGAATTATGGATAAATTTATGGTATGCTAAAATCAGTTAAATTACAAGTGTGCTCTGACATCAGAACACAGTTGATAATATCATCATCTGACCAACCTGTAGTCATTTGAGTATCTCATGGGCTGATGTTGCAAATAGTTGGATGCTGTGCTGGAGAGAGTCAGATTTCCAGTCCTCAGTTCTCAGTCTCCAGATTGGTGTCTAAATCTGGGAGTTACTCCCACACCTCACATACAGAGTCAGCCTGGGATGTGGTTGTTTATTAAAGGGAAAGTTGCTCTGCTATAGATCATTCATATCCTTAGCTTTGCCCAGATGTAAAACATCAAAGAAGCTGAGTTATACTGTATGTTTACTGGTTTTTAGAGTGTATCCACCAGAAATGAAAGAGATCTAGTAACAACCCTTAAAATTGTAATATTCTGTCTATATACATAGGACTGATACTGTATGAGGAAGAGAAATACAAGCTTTTGGTACTTAAGATCACCTTTCCTATTTGCCAAGAAGAAATGTTAGATTTGTTATAATGAAACATAAGCTAAACAAAGCCTTGCTCAGAAGAAGATTATTTACTAAATAAATTCTAAAGCAGGGGATTAGAACAAATATGACTCACATAGAGCAAACTTAAATCCTACACAGGGACAAACATTTCAAAACTAAACTCTGCTTAAAAAAAACAACATAGGTTTGGAGTATCCTTAGTTCCACTGAGGATTTGGACTTTTAAATCTCTGAGAAGTTTAAAGATGTACTCTAGGTGAATGAAATGAGCAAGAAACAAGCAACAGAATAAATCTAAAATACTGTCTGCATGTAGGAGTGTCTCTTCTCCTGACATACAGAATTTCAGTTGCAATTGGTGAAGTCATAGGTATGTGGGAAGACTGAAGAGTCTTATACCACAGCAGTGGTTCCCAGCTGACTAGCAAAGTAGCCACCGTCACTTAACAGACTTGAGTAGGTAATGCCAAGAAAGGTCAATGGAAGATAGGTAAAGGGAGGTAAAATGTGTCAAGGAAGAAGAAGGGAAAAAACCCAAACACAAATCCCCAAATCAAATCACTCTGCTAAGCTAGCTTGAAGGTAGCTAGTGTCTATGCAAAATGTGGGATCTTGCAAAGGTCAGGTATTTTTATCCAATGAAAAGTTAAAAGGCATTAAATAAAATGAATTAGTTATTGCAAAGCATCTAGATATTCTGGGAACTGAGCCAGTGGGAACAGCAAATGATCAAACGAAAATAATGCTGAGATTTCTGCTAGGAGAAAATGTGAATATTGTTGTCTTACAGTGTTCTCTTGTAGCTCAAACAGCAACTAACAGGATGCAGGCCAATGGGTTATAAATGCACTGTAAAGATTTGTTTGCTTAAGCTGAGAGATGGTGTGATCTGGTGGGATGTACCTCCAGCCTTTAAGGGAGGAAACCTTGCATTGCTATTTTACTCATGCGCTAGCTCTTTCTGTGGGGAAAGAGATCCTTCTTTTGAAGGCATCAGTGGAGTAAAATACTACGGTGCAGGAAACATCTCTTTGCTGGCATCAGTCTGCAACATCTTACTCTTCAAAGTGTCACTGACTCATTGAAATGTATTGTGTACACCCTCTCAAGTTAGTCTTCTAGTTCACATCAGTAGATTTCCTGAGTTTAGGTTGAAATATGACTCTCTGTGTGGTTGGAGCATTGCTTGTAGATTTTCAGTTAAGAGGAATTAGAATTTGCCTCCAAAACTTCAACCTTTCCTCTTGCAAACCAAAACTCAGCCCACTAGGTCACACAACAAGCAAGGGGATCACACCAGCAGAAGGGACCATTGTCAAGACTGTAAGAGGGCTGTGTCCTGTCAGCAAGGAGCCTTACCAAATGATACACCTCTAGCTGAATCCTTGGTCCAGTGCTGATCCCATGTTGCTGGTCAGCATGTTGCAACATTTTACAAAGCTGTCAGCAGAGCTATGGAGGAGAACAAGGTGAGGGAGGTAGTTTTGTGCCATCCTTTTGCAGCTTAGGTTTGGCATTTCAGGGATCACCCAATATGAGACCAAGTTATGGCTCCACCTATTTACAAGAAACAGAGACCAAACCTCAGTGGTTTACTCAGTGGGCAGAGTAAATAGGGTGGCTAATTGCTCAAATAATGATCTGACAGCTGCTTTGGGGATAATTAGACTTGGAGATATCTCCTTCAGTTTGATGGGATTTTACAGTAAATGCTTGACTCATTAGTAACTTCAGTGCACCACCCCACTGCCCCTAACAAGGTATCAGATTGTTTGGAAGGAGGAATGACACAGTGGAAAACTGCTCTCAACATCCTTTCCGCATCCTTTCCTTGGTAACACACTCAGAACCTCCTTTCCTTTCCTGAAACTGCAGTTCAGTGGGTCTAGCTGACTCCTTACCTAGTCAGTGCTGAAATATTCAGGTACCACAATAAAGAGGACATATATTTACCTGAGATAATACGTTAATGCAAGGTCCTGTTAGACCTCCATTTTAAGGACATGCCTTACATTCATTAATTTAATATTAATTTGCATTTAGCAGCCCTAATGATTATATAGGTCAAGAAAACTAAAATATCTTTATTCTCTGGGTGTTTCTTATCTCCTTAGAGTACGCTCGATTTGAGGCAAAAATCCATGACCTGCGTGAGCAGATGATGAATCACAGCATGAGTTCTGGATCTGGATCCCTGAGGACTAATCAGAAGAGGTCACTGTATGTCAGGTAAGCAGGAAAAGCTTTCTTCTGGGAATATGTCGGCAGCTATCTTGTCTATGCCTGACACGTGTTGTTGTTCAGCAAGATGGGAAAGAAGTTTGAGGAGATGCATTGAAATGAACTGAGAAATGCATCAATCTTACAAGCACAGCAGCATTAATGTGAAAATTGGAAAAAAGCCCTATTTGCCCTGTTGCTTAATCTGACCGCTTCAAGTAGTTTTCAGAGTATTATACCTTTATAGTGATTTCAGTTTATGAGATAAAAATTTCTTCACAGTTGTCAGCTCTTTCGATATCTGAGATGGATATTGTAGTATAATGACACTATGTGTTTCTGTGTGAAGTCTTGCCCAGACAGGGAATGATTGTTCTCAGAAAGAGCACTTTTTCACCAAGACCTTTTTCTTACAATGCAAGAACTGTTATATGCTTTTCTAAATGCATTGCAATCTGCTGCTATCCCCTTGCAGATGTTTACCCTTCTATCAGTCTATGCTGCAAAGAAACCATGCAAGATCAAACATGCAGATGAGATGATAAACAAGATGGTGTACATATCTTAAATGGGGTAGTAAATAACATATGAACTCCCTAACTGTGAGCAGTGGTTGCAGTTTCGCTTTGACTGTACAAGTCTATTGCCTTAGTCTTTGCTGGGTGAAAGACTGTGTGTTGCCCAGTTGCCTCAGCAAAGTTCTTACACCTTTTGGAACTCATGGAGACTTTGGAACTCTGTGTCAAGTATTTTAATAAACTTTATTATTATGCTTCTCTAGGTTTTCAGTTTCATCCCCCTCCTTCCCCCCAGCCTCCCCATGCTCGGCATATAATTTGAAATTCCTGACAATCATGAAGTAGAGGGAAGCAATTTGTCAGGCTCTAGGCAGTGATAATTATTCACAGGGGAGCTAATTCAGGTGATAACATTGCAGAGATCCAATTAAGGCTAAATTCTACATTTTGTCATTATGCTCTCAGCGTGAAGGGGTAAGGTAGCAGAGAAGGAAGGGAAAACTTAAATGTTAGCATGAATGGTCTTATTCTGGTGGGCAGGAATCACATGAAGTACTAATTTGTATTGTTGCCAGAAAAGCAAGGACTGAAAGGATATGGATAACTGTTACCAATGGTCTTGCTGTTGGGCAAGGTGAGGTTGGAAGTGTTCTGGTTCTCAATGCATCTCTAACCTTCTCTGACCTGAATTAGGTTCTTTTTTCCAGACCAAACACAGAGTGACTTTGTTGTCAAGAGCTTTGGTCAGCTCCCTGAATGTGCATTTTATGAAAAGCTACAATTGGATGTGTAGGGATAGATCCAAGCTTACTTTGCTTGAGATAAGCAAGGAAACCGAAATGTGGGGAGCAGTTGTACAAGAATTCCAAGCCAGCAACTTCAGGTTAATTCTGGTTGGCAAAGGTGTAGAAGGCTTAGAGAAAATTTATTAAAGAAGCCCTGCTGTTAAATCATGAGGTGCAGAAAGACTCCCTTGCTTTCTAAACTCTTTCTCAGAGAGGAATCTAGGTGCAGCTGAAGCCAATCTTAGCCTCAGATTGTGTCTACAGTTTAAATGTAAGGAATTACTGAGGAGTGATTGAACTGCTTTTGTCCTGCAGGTTTTAATGATTGGCAAAATGAGAATATTTATATAAAATGAATCATTTATTATTACTAATGATCAGACAAAATATCTTAATCAGAATTATTTACTACACAATATAAAAGATAAAACTACTAGTTTTAGTAGTATAGTATAAGATAGGATAGTGCACTATACTGAAGCAATTATTGAAGCAATTATATTAAAGCTAGCAAAAAGGAATTAATTATGCATGATTGGATTCTAGGCCTTATTTGGGTAGGCCCTCCTGCCACATCAGTGTACACATAAAGGGCTTACACATGGTCCTGAACAACTTACTGGTTTGAACTGCAGCAAAGCTAAATTACTCCTGTATCAGTATTGACCTGGTAAGCTCTGCTGAGAACTGAGGCTTATTAACTTGCATACAGAGCCAAGCTGAGATATCTGTACTGCATCTGGACTAGCCTAGTTTTTCTGCACAGTATTGCTCCATGTGCACCGAGGAGCCTGGTTTTCTGCTCGTTTATGAAGTCTGGCTGTGGTCTGCCTCACTAAAGCTGCTATGCCCTGGTGCTTCACTGCAGGAGTTTTTGATGTCTTAGCTGCTTATCCAAATAGCACTTGCCAAACCATAAATGCAAGATCTGTTCTTTTATTCCAGAGTTGTTCCAACAAATGCCCCAAACCTCTGAAGCAGAAAACCACAAAAGCCTCAGTCATCTTTGTTAGCATATATTTTTTGCAGTCAAACCCACACACGTGGCTGTGTCCATGTCTGAGCAGTCTGTTTGAGAGGCTTTGTATTTTACATATTTTACATATTATTATAACGTGTTTGTAGTGCAGTAGCACCTGCTGCATTGTGTCCAGCACTGTTAGTTCAATTTGTATACAATAATTACAAAGGTAGCTTATGTTTCAGTTAGGCACTAAGGAAAAAATAAATGTTCGTTCAGAAATGTGCTGATCTTGTGAGATTCTATATTTGTTTGTCTTGAAATAAGTATATGCTTTGCTTTATCTTTCTAGGTCCATATCAATAGTCAAATTTTTCAGGCTACATGTCGTTACTATTGCTACTCTTAGGAAATGCCAGATCATGTTATTAACTCACAGTACAGTCCTTTAAAGTTTTGAAAATTCGAGCAGCCACTGAAACTTTAATATAAAATTGCCAAGCTTTAGAGGAAACTGAGAGCTTAAAGGCTTTTCCTGTTGATTTACTAGGTTCCTCCTGAGCTTAAAGTGCTTCTGCTAGATTGTGAGTGTAAAAGTAGATACTTCAGTAATTGCTACTAGACATACAAAGAAAAGGTTTTCAGGAATCATCTAACTGCTGTCTTAGAGTCTGTTGTTGGTTTACAGATGAAAAATTATTAGAAAATCTTAGAATAAAGAGTCACTGCACCTTTTAAACCTTACTTAAACTAGACAGCTTCTGAAATAACATTTATGTTTATATTTTAAAACTCCAGTTGTCCAAAGCCTCAACCAGTCACTGTGGAGATGTATCACACTCTGCAGAAAAATCTCAAAGGTTTCACACCCTCCCCAGCCCTTTCATTGCCACTTCACTGTTTAAAATCTGTTCAGTACCTTCAGTGACCAAACATCATTCCATCTCATAATGGCTTCTTGTTGCCCTGTATGAAGGGACTAATTGAGATTACTGAAATACAGGTATTTCAACTTCAGCAGTTCTTTCAAATATATCTGCACAATGTGAATGGTACAGTCGGCTGTAAATGTGGGGGTAGAAATCAGGGCTGGGGCAGGACTGGATCCAGCTGTAATGTCAGAAGAAGTCGTTCTGCAGCTGCCTCTCCACTGTGCAGGGAAGACTAAAGGGGGATGTAGGTCCCAGGGCAGAGCTCGTTCCTAATGAGATGAAGAAGCTTATGATTAACACTTTTGTTCCAGTCCATGCTGCACTATTTTTAAAAACTGTGCACAGTGCAAAGAGGTGCCTCTTAGTCCAGTATATTTTTGTGTTCTAGCTGGAATTACTGTTTCATAGCTTTGATAGATATGTGCTGTACAAACACATAGTGTTATATGTTAAAAATTAATATGTTCTGGTTCATTTTTATTGAGTCGTGAGGAACAAGAATCTGAAGATTTTCCATAGCAACTTAGCAGCAGCAAAACGGAAGGCAAGGCCGAGGTACTTCTGGTTGTTTACTCTGATTCCCAGTACAGTGGATTCTACATTAGGTATTGGACACCTCTATACAGATATTCTGATCTTAGAAATTAGCAGGTTGTTGTATCATAGAACCGTAGAATGTTTTGGGTTGGAAGGGACCTTAAAGATCATCTAGTTCCAATCCCCCTGCCATGGGCAAGGACACCTTTCACTGGAGAGACTTTGATTTTCAACAAATCATAGAAATTCCCAGTTATGACATTTGTAGAGTTACAACTGAAGTTTGGTTGAGGCAGTTTGTGAAGACTGAATATGGTATCTGGGGCTGGTTTTATGCAATGACTGTTAAAGCCACTGTTCCATCTCCCTGTCATCTTTTGAGGCAGTGAACCCCCACAGGCCACTGAACTTCAGGTTAAGGTTCCATGGGCAAAATTCTCCTGGGAAGCTGTACAGCTGGTTGCAGTGCAGACTGAAATCCACATGAAAAATGCAGCTCTTGGAGACATCGCAGTAGTGAAACCTGAACACGTGTTAATATCAGACTGGGTGATGGAAAGCTCTACTATGTAGGACTGGAAGGAGAAACGTGATAAAGATACATATGCATCAGAGGTTTTCAGAAGAAGGTACTGAGGGAACTGGAGAGACGTATGAAATGGCCATAACTAAATACTCCTAACAAGGAGAGAGAATATTTTTCTTGAAAGATGTATGTGTGTGTATATATATATATATAAAGAAAATCCAAATGGATATGTTAGTGTTAAATACACACTATATCTACATACACATTGCAAAATTTTTCACTTAAGCTAGTTAGTTGCCTGGTATCTCTCTTGAGTCAGTGGAGTGCACTTGGCACTTTCAGAGCACAATTCATCTCATCCAGAAGTAGACATCGAAAATTGCTCAGGCGAATCATGTCTATTTCTCACAGTTGAGTGGAAGGAGCCTCAGGTGATTAGCTGAAATGTAAACATCTATATTATAGACACTTCAAGTTGTGTGACCTGAATCCCACCCACACTGAAAATCTTTCTCTTTCACTCTCATACATACACACACACACACACACACACAGAGTATTCATATACATACCTAGAAGAAGCTGTAACATCAGGCTCCCTGACTGTCATCTGTGCATTCTTCTGCAATGTAGCTTTGAAACATTGATAGTCTTGTTTAAATAAGCTGGTTTGTTCCCCATATTCTTATCCCCCAGGATTCCTTCCAAATTCATTTGTCACTTTAGTTAGCGCTACTGAGGATCCATGTATGCTCAGTGCATGGTCATCAAGCTGGATGAGCTTATGACTCCAGCATCTCACTGTAGTTTCTTTCAGTATTCAGAGCACTGTAGGTCAATCCAGATTTCTGGAGAGCAAATGTGAGTGAGTTTGGCACCTAGACGTTATTTTTTTGTTTTAATGAGGAAATAACTATAGCTTACATAGCCATGTCTGTACTTTAATGGCTTGATAGAACTATTAGAATTCCCTTTACTGAACAGTAAGTGGAGGAAAGTGGAATTTTAGTACAATTTGTTCAACTAACTCAGATTCCTAGGCAATTGAGTGGTCCAAATTACAGCACAGAGTGGAAACATGCATTCAGAAAATTTGTCATAAATGGCATAATGCAGACATGTTTGGAAAAGGCCAGATAGATAGACACATAAGCTACAGTCCTGAAATGGCTTATTGGACTTGAAATTCCTTTTCAGACTGGAAAGTTGAAACCTGTTTGGGACATTACTCATTTCACACATACTGGTTGAGTGTCTGAATATTCAATTACTACTTTTTAGCAGTTCTTCCTCTTAATATAGATTTTTTTCCAGATCCTCCTGGCACTAGTATTCTCACTGGCTTCAGTGAGAGCTGCTCAAATTCAGAACCAAGGAAATAGTGTAAATCTTTATGTTTCAAAGCAAGGAGGGTCACTCTGTGTGCTTGAGAGACCTTTTCCCCAGGGGGAAGTTTAGAAGCTGAATAGTATCACTGAAAAACTCTTCACTCAGGTCTTCATTAATTATCAGAAACACAGATGAACAGCAAAGGATGAGAGGTATGCTAGAATAGAATCACCTAAGGCAATGGACAATAAATCCAGTAGTTATTATTTATTACTCTGAATGTCATGTTTGGAGCAAAAACATCTACATTGAAAAAGGAAGAAGGAAGATGACACCAGCTCTTGTCTTTGGCAAAGCAAATGTAGTATTTTCTTACAAAATTCAAACTGTTTATGTGCTTAGAGGCATTTACAAAAATTAACGTGTTCATCATTCTTCTGCCAAGAACAGAGTAAAGGAGAAAGTAAAAATTTCAACTGAAAATTGAAGAACAGAGAACGTCTGGAGAGAGACTGTTTTGTTGGGGGTTTTCTTAAGGTGGCCTCTCACTGATGTCAGTGGGAGCTGTGGGCATTTCACACGTCTGTATATTATGTCCGTGGAATTTTCACAGCTCCTTAACTGGAGTGTCTTAACTATTAACTGAAGTGTCTTAACAAAGACTCACAATGGTGATGCCACTCTTAGCTGAAAGATGGATGTGAGAATTATTAATCTTGGGCTACTCACAATTCGAAGGCCTTCAGGCTTATAGTTTGATGGCATTCTGGTGCTAAAAAAACCCCGCCTGAAATGTGATGTTATAAATACAGTATGCCTCACCAATAACCTAGGACTGTGACAAACGATTTATTTGATATATAGTCAGCTGAAACTATTAGCCACCTCACAAGCTACTACAGTTTTTCCTAACACTTACTACATTTCTTATTCATCTGATACTTTTTTGCAGTGTTGATGCTAATGAACAGCTAAGGAAGGTTTGTTTGCAATTTTTAATAACATTTAATAACATTTAACAGACAAAGAAGAAGCAGTTAATGGAGAGTGAAAACTGAAGATGTAAACATATCAGTCAAACAGTCTCATCTCTGTATCTGACACCAGCTCTTTCCTTCACATCTTCATGTTTATCATATCTGCTGCTCTTAGATACTGGGTATGAAATGAGTTCACCCAATTCCTTCCAGAGACGTGGGTGCAATGCACTGTTAGCTGCAGCATAAACCAGCAGCCCAGCCTTTTATCAGTGTTTCTCCAGTTGTGTTGAAAAGGGACAAAAAGCAGATTTATTCCCATGTGGTTGTGACTTTGCAAATCATTGACTACTTTGTGTTCAAAATTGCGAGCTAATGCGTGTGGAAACGAGCACCTCAAAGGACTGGCTCAAAGGACAGCCTACAGTAATCTGAGATAATAAGCTCTGCCTAAAGTTCAGAATAGAAAACAGAATAGAAAGCAGCTCCTTATCAAAGCCATACTTGCCTAATTCATTTTATATAAGTAAGACCTGTTGGATTTTAAATAACTGGCTGAAACCTGGAATCATGTCCTCAGTGTTGAATTATTAATGCCTGCCGAAACAGCTTTTCTATTAGCAACTTCAGAAGGCATAAGTAGTACATAGTTCTGGCCATATTCCTTATTACTCTGTTTCATAAGTTATTGAAATAATGTCCCAGAACAGGCAATATGCTTAAGCAACACACCTTTTTCTTTTCTTAAGAGATGCTTTAATAGCTTTTCATTGCACATATATTGTGCTTTCCAGTTCCCTAGAGGGACTGCCTGCTTTCTGCTTCAGAGACTAGAAAGTGTCAGTTAGAATAATATCCAACCCAGAAGATGATGAGGATGAAGATCTTGGCCATATGTGGGAATACAATTTGTTTGAAATTTTTATAACCAAGATAGACACAGTTTCAGCCTCATTTCTAAGCAGAGACTCAGAACATGATCCATCGGTGCAGAGAGGGGGGAGGTGAAAGCGTTGATAAACTGTCTGTGGCTTAAAATGGCTGAAAGTGAGTCAGCAAAACATGCATTTAAGTTGTGTCTGTCCTATGAAAAAAGCAGTCTTATCCAATGAATAGTTGCTTATGATGTTTCCATGTCAACAGCTATAATAGGGCACCGTCAGTTTGTGCAGTTTTCAACTGGAAAAGTACAAGACAGTAAGTTAGACCACAAACCCAGAGAAGAAAGCACACTGAAATAAAAGCTTGTGCAAATAGAGTCAAAAGTTGGAAATCTAAATATGTGCATTGGCACATAGCTCAGTGGCCAGTTTGAGAGAAAGAAGATGCTTAGCTTACTGAAGGGTTTTCTACCTGAAGTCTTCTACAGAAAAATCATGAAGCCACTGTAGAACAGGCTCTCCAAATCAGCAGTGTTGAAACAAAGCTGAGAAAACTGTTGAAACAGGACATAACACTGCTGAAATGGGCAGTGGGAATTCCCATTCAAAGTTTCTTTCAATAAAGAGAAATGAGGAGGATCTTTCATCGTACTGCTAGGAAGTCCATCTATGAGAAGGCAGACCAGCCAAGTTAAGTGATGAGGCTAAGTGGGACCAGTGGGCTTTTCTGACCCTTTTACTTCTCATTAGAAATAGAAATTACTGTACTAATGCTATGGTGAGCCTGGGAGGATATGGGGAATTGCCAATCTGAGCTGGGGATCATAGGGTACTCCTCAGGAACTCCATTTGATTGGTAAGAGTATGGTGCTTGTAACACCAAGGTTGTGGTTTTGATCCCCATACAGGCCATTCACTTAAGAGCTGGACTTGATGGTCTTTGTGGGTCCCTTCTGTGATTCACTGCCACCCCACTCTTGTAACAAGGAAAAAAGTACTGGATCAGAAAGATTAGGTCCTCTCAGGCATCACTGATATCATGTAGAATAGACCCTGGTTTAGATGCAGCCAGTTTGCTATTTTTGCTGTGAGTGGTGGTTGTGTGGTGCTGGGCGATACTTAAAGCTGGTGTCCAAGGGGACCCAGCTCAGCATGCCAGCCACAGCAGGCTGCTGCACCAATGCAGGTTTTGCACTGCTTGCCCTGTCTCTGTCCCTCTTGCACACCAGTCTCGACAAGTAGGATTTGATCTTCTCTTGATGTGCCTCATATTCAGAACAAATGGAGTAAAACATTATTTCAGAGATTAACATATCACTGTGTGTCTATATATATGTGTGTGTGCATCTGCATTATGCCATGTCTCCAACTTCATCTCTTGTGAAGACTCTCATTGTGGCTCACACTTCTCTTGCAAATTTTTACTCTAATTGCTTTAACTACAAATGTAGCAAATAAAAGAAGACCATCAGAGTTATCTGCTGAAGAATTTGCCAGATGTTCCTCATTACATAGGAATTATAATAACTAAACATACACTTTCCATAGATTCTATTTCTTATGCTTTTTTGATTGACCTTGCAGGCAACCATATTCCTTTACCCAACACACCTGCTTAGCAACACATAATACCTACTCCTATACAAACCCCTGCTTACAGAGAAAGCAAAAATGTGTTGCAATTTCTGCTCCCACATCTTCCTTCTAGTTGTTCAAAAGGATTCTGGCATAGTGGGCAGCAGCTGAAAGCTTTGCAAAAAAAAACTAGGACAGAAACAGTTACTTGACAGCATAGAAGGTTTGGGGGTTTTTTATAACCTCGTATTTCTAACCACTTAGATTTTAGTTATGTCACGTTGGAATGGTTTTTATCTTCAGGTGCTGCTCATGATACATACCCTCCCCATTTCAAAAAAAAAGTATTGATATTTATTTCATTCTGGGAGCCAAAAAAGATCTGTAATTTTTCTTTTTCTGTTGAAAAGCACTATCTCTGCAGCCAGGCTTTTTCTTCTTGATGTCCTTGAGCCGTTTTACAGTCCAGGTAGAGGCTGCAGTGACCCACCATAGTAATTACTCCTTTCTGCAGAGACTGTAAGACAATTTGTACAGAAAAGGATCGTAGGTTATCAATGATAAAATGGAAGAACAACCTAATTGCCATTAAGCAGTATTTTGCCTCTTTCTTGCAGATGATTCAAGATGCAAAGCCATATTTCAATGCTTTCAGCTGTTCCCCTCTGTACCCAGCCAGTCAGATTGTTTGTCATTTTCCATGTTGCTGAGAATACTTCAGGAGCTATTCTTGTAGAAAGTAAAGTTTAGTTTTAAAAAATGTCTATGGTTTTTTCATGTATTTCTGTACAAGGAAACAGGACCCATCCTGAAAACAAATTGAGACTAGACAGAATCAAACCCATTTTCAATAGCACTGCAGAAAACATGGTGGAAGCAATGATTCTAACACCATTTGCAGATTCAAAATGCAATGGCCCTTTCAGTATAAGCACTGAAAGTGATTTTTCCTTTTCTGTACTGGCTGTCACAGAGTTGCCACATCAGTTGAGAACTATTGTGGCAAGAAGGCTCTGCTGCAGGGAGAAGCTGTGGATGTAATGTCCTATGAGATTTCCTGGAAAGTACATTTGCTCTCCCAGTTATTCTGCCCAGTGTTTCATCCAGACGTGACATTACAGACATATTTTAATAACATCCACTGTTATTAATTTAATAGCAAATCCGTCACATTATTAAGTAACTTAGATTTTAATACTCTGTATTGTTTAGGACTCTAGTGTCTGGTCCTGATTTCACACCTGCCATTCTTTAGAGAAAAAAGGGTGAGCTACAGTGACATTAGCAATGTCAGAACTAGGTTCCTAAAACCTCTACCAGGGTTTTGAGTAACAGCATTGCTTCAGTGCACGGCACTTCATCAGATCTGATTCACATGGGTTTCATTCTGCTAAAGTTAGCCCCAACTAAATTGCAGTTAGAGTCATCAGTCTTTACCCTGGTTTAAGCCAGAACTATGAGATGTTCCAGCAGTAAAAATCAGAATTCTTCCTTCATCATTGATATTTGCCTATGGATTCATATTGAAAGCCTTGTGAACTTTAGCAGATCTTTCAGCAAAACTGTACTGGTCATGAATTTTCATGATAACTCTTTGAAAACCTATTCATCTACTTATACTTTAATAATTAATTAGAATATCAGTAAGAAAAAAAAATACAAATTAAGAGAAATGGCCCCTTACACACTTCATATCAATTTCTGTGTTGGGCTTACTATCCAGTCAGTGGTTACTGCTAGAAGATGATGGGTCAGTTTTCAATCCACAGCTCACTACATCTCATGATGCACATGCAGTAACCTCAGGTTATAAGCTTCCATGTGAAAGAGAAATGAAACCTCGCAGTCAAGTGAGTTTCACTAATTTAGTGGCAAATAACTGTTTGTTCCTATAAATCTGATCTCATTCATCAAATACTCTAGAATTTATTTAAATATCTGAAGGATATGCTGCCTTTTCCCACAGGCCAATAAGTATAACTTTTTATTCTAGCTACTGTGTTAATGCAATCATCTTTTAATTTCTTGATGTTTTCAGGGTTGTAGTTTAACCTTAATTTGTATTATTGTTTGATGCTAAAGTTTAGAATAGGTTTAAGCAGAACATAATTAGACATACAGGGATTCCTTTTAAATTTCTTCTCCTCAGTGATCAATTTACCTGCCTTTGTCTGTTTGCTGCACCACCAGCACACAGTCATTCATTTGGAAATGTTGCTTATAAGGTCCCCTTAAGAATATCAAAACAATTTAAAAATTGATAAAATTCAGCAGATGTTTTGTCTTTAATGAGGAGTGCAGCACCTTCAGCTGCAAGAAATATGGAGAAAATAATGTAAAAAAAAATAATCAGCAGACGAGATATTTTTGTCACTGAAAGTATGAAAAAACAGGCAATTTGACTGAATTAATGACATGAACATTATCCAGTGTAATGCCAGAACTATTGTTGAATTTAGAGGCTGTAGAAGAAAGGGTTATTTTCCTCTCAATAGAGTATGAAAGTCTGGTATGGTAGGTGGGTTTTCAGCTACTTTAGTTTTAATTCATATGTATTGCCATCCAAAAGACTTCAGGCTTGGACAGACATAATATACACCCTTTTAATGTGGAGAGTGTGCAGAAGGATCAAAGTTTCCTTTCCCTAAACTTCTTATTTCTTTGCTTCAGTGCAGCAGCTTTTAATTTGCACTAAGATGAGCAAAAGGAAAATCCCTACTTGGTTTATTAGCATTTGAATTTTTAGGAAAGGACACCAATTATACTCAGGTTTCAATGCTGCTTTTTTTAGGAAATTTTATAAAATATTAAGTTGCTGCAATTGCACTTTAGGTGTTCCATCTATGGAAATGGACTACATACCCCATCACGTTACACAAAAGATTTGCATTCATTTTTCTACTAGTTGCCTTGAGCTCTAAATATATTCCAGAGCTACAGGGGGTATCAATTTGAAATGGAATTTTACTAGATTTAGGAAGAGCAGACCAATAAATATATGGAATATGGGAAATACTTTAGATGTGTTTATTAAACATTCCATAATAATTACGTCTTCTACAAAATCGATAAAATCCATCTGCAGTCAATATAACTAATGGTAATGTGGTGTGAATCAAGGAGTCCTACGCTGCCATAACTCAGACAAAAATCTTAGAGCTAGCAAGAATTTTACTTCAGATTACTGTTTAGAAGTGCTCTGCCTGTTTAAAGAACACAAAGAATTTTCCATCCTATCTGAGTTCTTTCTCTAGGAGGATAAGTGGTATCATTCTGGAATTGAGGAGCTCAGATTCTGCAGGGATTTAGGACCTAAAGATACACAGTTATTGTTAGAGAGATATGGAGTGATGCTGAAGCACTACAATGAGCTGTTAGTCCATTGTAGTACACTCACAGTTACTGCAGATAAATAGATTTTGAATAAATCATCTCAGACTCTTTCAGTCACCAAACTCTGAAGAGTGTGACATCAAACTTTGTCTGAAATTTCTGAATTAGATAGTGTGAAAAGCAGTTGGATTTTTTTTCTATTGCAGCCATATGGAAAAGGAGATTCACCAGAGGCAGTTTTTCTAATGGGATCATAAGATTACTTCTAATACTTCAGTTTCAGATCAATATGACCTAGGCTCTGGCTGTAGTTCTGACGTATCATTAACAAGAAAACACCAATAGGTTTAAGAAAAGGATAATCCAGTCTCTCTTTCTGACTTCTGACATATCATTAATGTACTGGAACTACAAATCACGAAGAAAACTCCACTGAAAACACATCACTATATCCTTTCCTTTGAAAGCATGTCACATATCCAGCCTTTTATCCACTTCTGTTTTGAGAGGCAGAACAAAATAAAATAAAACTATGGAGTTTGCAGCTCTTATTTCTCTGCAGAGCTGTTCTGGAAATGAGCTGATAGCAATTCAAGGTTATTGGAATCTGATCTAGAGGTGTAGCCTTCTAAGTCAAGGACTTCATCTTTTCAGTCAGCAAAAAGGGAATATTTCTTGTAAATGTGTCTTTATTACATACCAAAAAGGCTACACCCACAAGAGATTATCTGGTAAACAACACTTGTGCTCTCTTTGAATATTGCTAGAAAGTAGACTTGCTAATGTTTAGGTCAAATACTTCAGTAAGATTCTCTCTGAGTGATGTTTATACCAGAAATATTAGAATCTCTCAAAGTGAAACACTGGGTATGTTTTTTTTGTTGAGCTTTACCTCTAACACACATTGTACATGGCAATAGGACTTTATGGGGTAAAGATCATTTATAAAATCAGCTGTGCAGACTATTCTTGGAAGAATGAAGTACAATACAGAAGTATTTTAGTATAATTAGATCTGGAGAAGTGCTTGTATGAAAATATAAATACTTTCCAGAAAATCATGATAGTTTGGGACTTAAAGATTCTGTATTTCTGTGAATTATTTTTTCCTAGTGTATGTACAGAATAATCTAATCATCTCCAATTACAAGAATAATTGAAACTTTATTTGAGATCATTAACTAATTTTAGAATTTAATTTCTGATTTCTTAGTATTTTTCACTAACAAAAGCAATCATCTACCAGGCAGGCTAAACTTTCCTCTGCCAATATTTTGCTTGATATAGATTTCACTAATGGCTGATTAATTGGTAATTTTGCTTGGTAAAATAAAAACTTAGATTTTATAGTTTTGGGTTGCTGAGCAATCGTGCTCCATAGAAGGGGGCTGTTCTTTACATTTCCTGAAGGTCTATCATGTTTTTATGGAGGGAGAGCATCTACAGATTGACTCCAGTGCACTTGCAGCTTAAAATACAATGATTTAATAATTATGATAGCCTCATAGAATCACAGAAAAGTCTGAGTTGGAATGGACCTTAAAGATCTAGTTCCAAGCCTCCTGCCATGGGCAGTAACAGCTTCCAGCAGATCAGGTTGCTCAAAGCCCCATCCAACCTGGTCATCCAGCACTTCCAGGGATGGAGTACCTACAACTTCTCTGGACAACATGTGCCTTACCACCCTCAGAGGAAAGAATTTCTTCCTAATATCTAATCTAAACCTGCCCATTGTCAAATTAAAGCCATTTCCCCTTTGTCATATTACTACATGCCCTTGTCAAAAGTCCCTCTCCAGCTCTCTTGTAATCCCCCTTTGTTGGGGTTTTGTGGTGGGGGTCTCCCCCGCCGCCCATCTCTCAGGGGACTGAGACGGGTGGCGGAGGCTCCGGTACCAAGAGAGGTGAGACCACGCAGGAGTCCAGCAGAGAAGAGAGCTTTATTCAAAATTCCCAGAGTTTATAAGGCTGCAGGGAGGGAGGGGCTTGGCCACTCAGCTAGCCAATGCAAGGAGATGGCACAGTGACCATGGGGACCAATGGGAACACAGGATCTACATACATAAGGAACAAAACATAATACATGCAATACACAATAACCAAAACATAGAGTTAACAATTTTCAAACCCCGACACCCCTTTAGGTACTGGAAGGTGCTATAAGTCATCCTACTTCTCTTATGAGCAAAAGAAAGTATTGTTAGAAGCATGTGCTTCCTGTTCCTTTTCCCTCTAAGGTGCCTGGTGGGAATACCTTGTCACCTGGAGTGGAAATGGCTCTTATTCCCTTTACACAAGGGTTACAGGCTCCCAAAATATACATGGAACAAGGAGGTTCTTTCCTAAGTGAGGAATGAACGTGCTTATGAATGTGGATAGTCACTGTCTATTAAAGGATAGTATACTGCTAAATCTGCTTGGAGGACTTCTATATGGTCACCACTACAGGCATCTAATCATGGATAGTCCTATGATTAGATCAATAGATTTAGAAAGATGGAGTTTGTTTTCCTTCTCTACCAGGCCATTCCGATGATGTCCTGGGACATTTCAGTAGGATCAGGCACAAGCAATAATCCTTCCACCAACTTTGCTGCCAGGGCATATGACTGCCTCATGCCTAGCTTGCCATCCTCAAGGGCTCACAGGGCCTGCAGATCTGGTTCCTGGGGTGTGATTTCATGACCTATGTCAATGAGGAGATTAGTCTGTTTGAGCTGCAGGACTTTGCACTTGTCTTTCTTGATTCCTGTTGGCCACATTAACCAGCCATATACAATAGGCGTAGACCCCAGGATAGACATTCCATGATAGATCCCTGTGCTTCCCTACTTCATACTGTCCTCCAGGTAGAGTACGACTGACTAACCACAACCCTCTGAGGCTGATATCCGGCCAATCTTTTACCCGATTAGTTGTCCATCCATCCAGACCACAATGCCATAGCGTGGATACAAGAATATTTCCAGGTACAGGAATCAGAAGTCTTATTAAGGTCAAGATAAATTATGTCCAGTGTTCACTTTCATCCACAATCATAGTCATTTTATTCTAGATGGTCATCAGGTCTCCCAGACATGATCATTCCATGCTTGCTGTTCCCAGTTCTCTTTTTGTCCTTTTCTTTAGTAGAAATTTGATCCAAATTGGTTTGCTCCTTGACTTTCTGAGGCACAAAAAGAAGGCTGACCTGTGTGTAATTCCCCAAATCATTTGGCCTTTTTAGAAGATGAGTTTGACATTTCCAGTTGTTAGGGGCTGCCCTAACAATCTCCAGAATCTTTCAAAGATGACAAAGGTCTGTCTGTGACACTGGACAGTTCTCTCCATCCCGTTGGACACAGCTCATCAGGTCCCGTGGTTCTGCATGGGTCGAGTCAGGCCTTACCCACTGCTGGTCGTTCTTACTCCTGAACCACATCTCCAAGCACAGCATCCAGGGAGACCTTGTTGGTGAAGACTGGAACAAGGAAGGCATTGAGCTGATCAGCCTTATCTGCCCCTGCTGTCACTAAGTCATCCGTGCCATTCTACAAGGGACTCACATTTTCTTTGTTCAGCCCTTCTGCTAATGTAGGTGTAAAAGCTTCTGTTGACCTTGACACCACTGACAAGCCTCAACCGTAGCAGAGCTTTGGCTTTCCTGAAACCAACCCTTACATGCTTAGGCAACGTTTCTAATTTCCTGCTGTGTAGCTGTCCCTGTATCCACCCCTGTATGCTGCAATTTTGAGTATAACTTGGTGTGCCAGTGATCAAGCATCACACAGTAGTATCTGCCCAGTAGCTCTAATTTTTTTAAAAAGTTCAAGTTGCATCTTTCTTTTGCTCATGTTTTATCGGTTCTCTATACATTAAATCATAGAATCATTAAGGTTGGAAAAGACCTCTAAGATCATTCTGTCAAATCATTAATGCAGCACTGCCAAGATCACCACTAAACCATGTCCCTGAGCACCACATCTACATACTTTCTGAACAGTGATTCTACCATTTTCCTCTTCTGCAAGATATGTTCCATCATGGCATTTTTTATGCTCTAATTGGTTAACATACATGAAATATACATATGAGCTGAAATTATTAATATCACTCCGTTCTGTTCTTGCTCTATCTGCCTCTTTAATGTTGTATTTGGGTGGTTCCAGGTCTCCACATCCTTCTCCATAGTATATTGAAGGTACCTTGTGTAAATTTCCATTAGTCCTCTGATGAACTACAGGCAACTTGCTCATTAATCAATTATCTAAGACCTCATCAGTCACGCTTTTCAGCTCTTTATTACTTCGGTGACACAGCTACAGTCATTACATTTCACATCCTTCACAGCCATGCTTTTGTGTCTGTGTGGAACTCAGAGTGAAGGGGATGGGATTTTGGCAGTCTGGGACACAGGCTGAAATGTACAAACCAAGAAGATGTTCACTGTGATTATAGTTACAGCCATCTATTATTTTGGGGGTGGAGGTGAGTGAGAAGCAGATTAGTGAGACTCCACTACACAGTACTTCTTCCCCAGGGCAGAGTTTTGAAATATTATGAAATATTTTGAAATATTATTGATATGCATTTCTACTCTTGCAGTCCAGTTGTGTCTTTCAAATGAATTTTTCTAGCTTGATTTCGATTCAGTTTTTTCTGGGTTTCAGAAAGAATGGGATTACACTCCTCTAAAGGATTACTCCATTCAGGTCCTTGCATCAATATGCAAATAAATGGTAATTAAAACAGTACACCTTTATCAATGATGGATTGTAGTGTTGTAAGAATTCTGCTCAGTTGAATAACAGCACAATTCACTTTGATATAAAAGAGCATCACAATAAATTCTCATTCATTCAATGATCTGACCAATTTCTCAAATTTCATAAGACATCAGTTAAAACATAATTAAACCATTACAAATACCTTCTTATTCTGGTCTGTCTTCTTCTCAAACAAATCACCCTCCATAATTAATTGTGTGATGAGAAAAACATTAATTTTAACTACTTGAAAACCTATTTCTACAACTAATATGACATACAAATAATGCTGTTTCAGCAGCATTTCTTTTAGACTCATGTTAACTGGAGATGAAGAAATGCTGAAATTGCAGCAAAGCACGGTAGTGTGATAGTCCCCATGCTTTAGTGTTCTGATGTTCTCAGACTCTCCCAGACCTTTGCAATAATATAAATCTTTTCACTGCTGTCACATCACTCCTATGTTATTTTAAGTCCTATTTTCATCATTTTCCTTATGCTGTGTAGGCAAGAGATAATCTCATTTTATTTGGTAAACCTCTAGGTTTTGTTTTGTAAAACTCAGGGATGAGCTGCTCTTCTTAATGACAGGGAGCAAAATAAGTGAGCTTTGAGATAATCCCATTTGGTGACAGTCTGTGAATGAGGCTAATGCTTTTTTTTTTAGGACTTTCCCAGTATTTGGTTCATTGAGTTTGCAGCAAATACTGTTCTTTACCCCTTTTTTTTTCTTAAGGGAAAGAACTATGAAACTTCTTTCAATGACACAATTTTTAAGTGATGTGTTGATTTATTTTCATTGATCTCACTGCGCAGTGTTTAAGGAATTGATGTTCTCCCTCAAGCCACTACAAAACGGGTCAAACCTTGAACCGCTCTCCATACTGAATAGATTTCAATGTCATTCAAGGAGGAGAGAATTCTTGGTCCAAGTAGAGAAGTTATCAGTATGCATAAAAAAATTGTTGCTGATTGATGGGCAGAGGAACTTTGCTGAAAGTATTTTCCAAGGTGGTTGTTGGAGTAAGCAATCCTCAGGCAGCAGGATGAGGATGCAGAGGCAGTGAGCATAACTGACTCAAACATTACCCATAGAGTTGATAGAAGTACACTCAATTTTCAGGCCATTTTATGAGCTACAGGAGCCCAGCTTTGACATCTCAACATCTCATAGTACATGGCCCATAGAGGGTGATCCAAGGTGCTTAACTTAGTTACATAAATTCTATGTACAGTAAATGGAAGTGTTGAGTAAGGAATTCAGTCTTGCTGTGCTAAGCAGGGAGTTTGGCCAAATGCATTCTTAATGGAGCTCTCTTACAGAGCACAGCAGCACCTTAGGGGTGGATTGGGTTCAATCATGCTGCCCTGGATTTAGTTTACAGGAAAAACTAAATGCTAGAATATATCTGAATTCTCAATCTTGCTGAAAGCCTGGCTTCAGTCTCTGTATTAGGTACCAGCTCTTCAGGAATTTGAGGCCAAAGCTGTACAAGTGAGGATAGGCACCTTATTCAGCAGCAATGTTGTTTAAAATGTAAGGACAAAGAGGTGGTGGTGATGATGATGTTCCTCAGGTTTTGCAAAACACTCTGGCAGGGGCATATCCCTTTTCCCCACATTGTTGCTGTTTTAGTCAAAGCAAATCCGGAATCACTGATGACAGTCAGGACAGCCCATTCTCAATCCAGGAACTGCATTCCTCAGCAGAGGGGTCACCACAAAGTTCTTTCTCCTAAACTTTAAGTTTCCTGATGCCTCAGTCACACTGCTTTTTCTAGACTACTAGAAAAAGATAAGCGTCATATCTGCGTTTTTGAATGTGAATGGCCCTTCCTATTATAGTCTTTCTGCATTCACTTTTGTTTATGTTTGTCAGACCTATTCAAAGCATAGTAAGATTTAAATATATAAAATAAGGTTTAAATGCAATCCGGATATTTCCTTGCTTTAAATGTGAATTCCATAAATGTTTAAGTGGGAGAGAGAGACAGACATCCAGCTTCTCACAAATTTGTGAGAGCAAATGTAGTCTAAAGGGAGCAGGAACTCTGAATTTTGCAGTAGGGTTTTGGTGCTTAAATCCATCTGTGTTCATTTTAGCCATCAAAAATGATCAGTCTCAATCTTATTTTCAGCTTTGAGTAACCTATCAGTCTCCAGAAAGTTTTATCATAGATTGCATTCAGTACCCTTTTACCTTACTGTACTTCATGTCACTATCAAAAGAGTAAGATTAGAAATGGCCCTGATTTTCAGGATCATCTGAAGCTTTCTGAATAGTCATCATCAAGAAAGTCCAAGGCAATTACAATCACAGTCATAGCTATAGCTAAAACAAATCACATGCCAGCCTGGAATTTTACATTGCTGTAGAAATCTCGGAGCTGCCATTTTCTCTCAAAGAAGCCCTTAAACTAGCAGGCCATTTCAAAGATAATATCAATGATTAGCAAAGAAAATATCATAGTTAATTTGGGAGCCACATTTGCTTTATGAATTCATTTCACTCCAAAATAGATAGGATTTTCAGCTGCTGCAATATGACATGTTAGATATGACCTTACCTCACCAACAAAATGATATTATTTCTAAAAATATGTTTCTGTGGTGCAATTCTTTGGGTATGACTATGTAAGTCAGATAATCTAGCAGGCCACTTTGTACCCACTCCCACTACATTGCTCATTTACTCCCAAACTCTCTTTTGGAGGAAACTAATTAGTTTCCTTCAAGGCCAAATGTGGATAACTTGTTTTTAGGACCGTTCACTTTGGAGGTTTCTTTGGGCAGCATGGATATGACACCCCCAGGTCTGGATCCGTTGGCATGGCACAGTCTCACAGACTTTAGGAGATGCCCATACACCCTCATGCTACTTGTTTGGGACATGTAACACTATCCTGGTGTCATGCAGTAAAACTGTATTGTCATGTATACATTGCTTTATCCACTTTGCAGAGGAAGAGTATCACAATCATCAACTAATCGTTTCTCAGGGCCATAGGAAAATATAAGGGCTCAAAGCAGCCCTGAGCCCAGTGCTAAACTGTGGGGATGGTGTGTGCACAGGGGATTAACCTTGGACAGTGAGATTGCAAACTAACTGTCAATACTGAGCACTCTCTGGTGTAGATATGTCTGTGTAAATACAGTCTAATAATAAGGCATCTCCACCCTTTAATTTATTTTAGGAATTGTTCAGACTCCAGAAGATCTTCAAGACAAGTATCTCAGTGTAGAGGAAATTTGGTAGACAGTGAAACCATACATCTGGGTTATGTTGATTCAGAAACGTCAGGGTATTTTTACACTGATGTCAAGTGTTATGAGCTGCTTTTTTTCCCCTCAATATAATTATTTCACATATGTCCAACACATTCTGTTCAATCTGTGTCTTGTGAGGATCAATTTCATGACATTTATAGTGAAAATGCACTGTTGTTTCTAATTTCGCTTCTCTTTAAAATTCTGCAGATATTGCAAAAGACCCAGCAGCTGTTGCTTTAAAATGCAGATAAGTAGGACACTATGGCACTCGCGGGTGCCATCATTACAGACCCATGTTACTGTTTCCTGTCAGTTAGAAGTTAATTACATCATTTTTTACCTTGTCAATCATTTAGCAAGAGACGAGAACAAAGATATCTTTAGGGCATACGTGGCATCTTTTTTCTCCAAGTCATTTTTTGCATGAACATTAGGATGATATTTCTCTTATTTGGTTTATTATGAAGGGTAAGCAGAGGAAAATATTCCTTAAACATTTCTTTAGAAGTTGTTGCTGTGACATTTATTTAACATCCAATTATAATAGTTTATTTTCCCTAGAAAATAAACATTTTTAACAAATTTGGAGAAACAGTTTATAGGAAATTTTCCTTCTATTTATATATTTAGACAAAGGCAAAAGGACCTGGTTTTGTAGTGGAAGATTTTCTCTAAGAATGAGGAATACTTGAATTAACTGCAAGAAGACATTAGATATATTCAACTTCAAAAAGAAATAAGGACATTAGATGTATTCAACAGTTTGGTTAAAAACCTAATGTTACTGTGCTAGGTTAGAAAGATGTGTATGCATGCACAATCTTGTAAACTTTAACATATTTAGGTAGGGGTTTTTTAATTCTTGTATGCACTGAGCCTTGTACCAATAAAATTCTGTGACAAAAAAAAAATTTAGTTTTGCATTGAAACAATGAGTTAGTAAGATTTGTGTTTTCAGGAATATTTAGTGCTCTTAAATCTGTGATGTGTTTTCTATCCTTGCATTCAGTGTAATCATAGAATCACAGAATACTTTGGGTTGGAAGGGGCCTCTAAAGGTCATCTGGTCCAATTCCTCTGCAATAAGCAAGGACATCTTCAACTAGATGAGGTTGTTAACCATACTTGATAGTGGAAAACCAAAATATTACTCAAAATAATATTTAATAAAATCATTTAAATTGCTTTGATTTAAAATTATTAGCAACTGTACCAAGACTTTCAGTTAAAAACTAAGTGCACCATCTCTTCAAACCTAACCATCAGAAGAAAGAAAAAGGGAAGGACATTATATGAAAGAAGTGTTTTGATAAAAACAGTCATATCCACCTCTCAACTAGTGTTTTTCATGCCCCTAAGCTTTCTCTGAAGGAAGAACTAGGTGAAGAAACAGAGATATAGACAATGACTGAAGAAAATTGTTGTCCCTAGGAGTGGATCCCAGCTGTTTATGGGCATCTGTATCACATATGTGCAAATGGGGTTTCAGGTTGAATTCTTTAGTTGATTCAACAAATACGGCAGGGCATAAACATGAAAGTTGTCACAAGGTAAAAGACTACTGTACAGATCAAACCCAAGTCCCAGTGTTGTACAGTGAACGTGTGAAAGTGAACATGACCAGCAAACTCAAGTTAAAATAGCTCTTGATGGATTTTTCTTTTCCTTGGAAGATCTTTTTTGGCCCATTTAAATTCAGAGTCTCCAACACCTACTGGTTGCATACTGTATATTACTTATTAGTGGCAAAATTACAATTACAATTCCCTGTATAGTGAGAATAGTGAACAAGTGTTCTCTATTCCCTCTTTCTGAAATTCATTATTTCCTTAATTTTATTATACTCTTTTCTTGGTCATCTCTTTTAAAGTTGAGGAGGTTCAGGCAGTATAGTCTGTTCCTTGAGAAAATTGCCCTTATTGGCATCTCTGCTCCTTCTCTGCCTTTTCCAGGTCCTTTTTGGGATGAAAGGATCAAGACCGTCTGTAGAGTTGTGTGAATGTCTGTATCATAGTATAATAACAATTATTTACTTTTTGTTCTTTATTCATTTCCTTAAATTACATTTACAAATTTGTGTTTTTCATTACTGCCAAGCATTGAATTCATGTTTTCATAGGAAAAATACTCAGGGTCTCCAGCACATCTTCTGTGAGAGTATTTGCTTAGCTAGTGTATATCAGTATGTAGATTTACTAAGGACAGATATTCCCCATGCTTCCTTTTGCATTTATTCACATTGAATTCTCTAGAATCATAGAATGGTTTGGGCTAGAAGGGACCTTAAAGATCCTCTTGTTCCAAATCCTCTGACATGGATAAAGGATGCTTTCTAATAGAACAGGTTGCTCAAAGCCACATCCAACCTGGTCAATCTGGGTAACCTGTTCAAGTGTCTCACCACCCTTATCATAAAAAATTTCTTCCAATCTGAAACTTCCTTCATTCAGATTAGAACCATTACCCCTTGTCCTATTGCAACAGACCCTGCTAAACGGTCTGTCCCCATTATAAGACCCTTGCAAGTATAGAAAGGCCACAATGAGGTCTTCTTGAAGACTTTTCTTCTCCATGCTGAGCAATGCTGAGCAACCCCAACTCTCAGCCTGTTTTCATAGGAGAGATGCTCCAGCCTTTTGATCATCTTCATCACCTCATCTGGACTTGCTGCAACAGATCTTTGTCCTTCTTAAGTTGGAGACCCCAGAGCTGGAAGCAGCACTCCAGGTCAGGTCTCACCAGAGCAGAGTAGAGGGACAGAATCACCTCTCTCAAACTTCTGGTCACACTTCTAGTGATGCAGGCCAGGATTCGCTTTCCGGGCTGCGAGCGCACATTGACAGGTGCATCATCAAGTGTTTTATCATCTAGTCACTGGACATTTTAAAATCCTTTTACAAGTCTTCTGAGCCAATTTTTGGGTTTTCCACCCTTGATACTTCAGTGTCTGGAGTAAATATTATTGCTTCATTTTTCATAACCTTTTCTAGATCACTTTTGGGAATTGTGAAAATAAAACCATCTTCGATAGCCCTTTTTTCCTATCCTTTAAACATTTGCTAATCCTTCATCCCTAGACCACTATATATTTTCTTGACATTTCATGTAAAGAAGACTGTTGAAAGATTTCTGGAAATCCAGGTGATATTTCTGGTCCATGATTTTAATACTCACAAGGAAGTTAAGTAGATCTACTCAAGTCAAATTTAATTTATTTGTTGTGTCCCTTTAAAAAACTGCCTCCGTATTTTCCACTTCCACATGTTTGAGTCATTCATCTCATCCTGGCAATTTATTACTATTCATTTTATTGACTTGTTATTAAACTTTGTCTACTGACACATCAAGTGCAGATGGTTCCATTGACTTGACAGGTCTGAAAGGCTCTTCTGTGGGTTCATCCTTGAACACATTCTGTAGTTGATTGTAAATAATTCATTTAGCTTTATTGCTATGGCCTTTTCTTTCCTGAGCTTTCTTATTACACCCCAATGCCCTGTGTAATTGGTATTTAGTTTCTGAATGCTGCACAATCCTTACTGTAGTTATCCTCCTTCATGGCAGGGAAATGCCATCTATCCTTGCTTTTTAAGGAGAGAGGCAAGGTCCCAGAGAGACAGACACTTGGTAAAGGAAGCTGCGTAATGAAACTCTCAGGTTTGCTGTTCCTCAAAAATGTCTCCAGCTTTGAGAACAGAACTCCCAAGAACTGATCTTCCTTATTAAAAGGTATCAGCTTGAAAGGGAGAGATGAATTTGATCCCAGAGACTGGATTCATGGTAGCAAGTACACTGAGTGTTGGGATACCTACAGTAGCCAATCAAAAAAGCTAGAAGAGATGTGCCCGAAGCTCCAACTGCTGTTGGTCTCTGTGATTCAGAGCTGGAAGGCACTCCTTGCTGCCAGGCTTTTTTTCATGCCTGCCTCTTGCCCTAGCAGTTCCTTCAGGCTGGTCTTACATGAGCTGCCAACAAGCATTTGAGGAGGTAGAAGAGTATGCCAAAGGTGCTGACAATAATGTCTCAAGGCCAGGACAGCCTCTGTGTGTCCTATTTTGCACCTTGGTTGTGAAAGGATTTGAGGTGGCACATCCTCTCCACTGTGTCCCTGCAGAGCATGTCAATGCAGAGCCATGTCTGCCCCAGGGTCTGCTGGTCTCTGAACAAGTGAGTGAGCCTGGCCTCAGGCATAGGCTAATACTGGAAGTTAGCTGAAAGTACAGACATCTCCACTGCAGCATGCAGGAGATCCCTCATCCTTGTGTAAAAGGAGGAACATTAATACAAATTCTTAAAAACAAATCAAGAAAATGAAAAAATCTCAACTGACCTAACTGAAGACCTGTACTGCAATGGAACTGCAGTTAGTGGCAGTAAATTATTTCTACAGCTGTGGGAGATACAAAGATTTTCAAAAGTGGCCCTGCTACTGCAAAGATTTTTTGAAATTATCCCTCAGAGGCAGTTGCATGCTGCAATGAGGGTTTGCTTAATAAATGCCTTTCAGGTAAAGAAGATAGTGCCTATATCTTCCATTTAAAGAAATAGAAGCTCTTGCTCTTAAGTTCAGACAAGGGTTTTAAGATACAAATTTTTGAGATCATAAACCAGAGGAACCTTTGAAGATTAATCAAGTTTCATACAGTCTATTTTTAAGGTGTTTTTAAATTCAAATTGATTTCATCATATTGTATCTTGTATTGACTTCCTTGTTTACATAAAAAAATTGAAGTTCTTCATCACAATACAAATCACTCTGTTCAGAGTCTTTCCACTAACTTGGTTCACTTTAGAGAGCTTACTGACAAAACTCCAGGAATACATCATACCTATGGAAAAGAAACATTTCAGACTTTGCTGAAGAAACAGATATTTCCTTAGCTAATGTTTGATGGGAATTTCAAAGCTAATGAAACAGAGACTGAAGGAAAACTATTTAAAATATGGCATTTGCACTGCTAGTTGGAAATTATGTTAAACAACCAAATGGAATTTGATCATATAAGGCCAGAGGTAGACTTGGTAGAGCTGAACATATGAAAAATGTTTGGATATTGATTAAGTCAAGTAATTTAAAGATCACACACCTGGGAACCAAGTGCTGTGTTCAATCTACAGAGTTAAGGCAGATTCACAGAGGTGATTTGAAACACTTATTTACACTATTTATTGCTGTTCAATACAATACAGCATTTTATATGCTGTAGCAGCTTTCAGGTTGCTGAAGTAATGCTAATCATCACACATAGCCCTCAATCAAGGAGACACAAGGGTTGACCTGGTCAAAATTTATTTGATATAACACTGACACATACATGGAAACTCCCCAGCCTTCACAGTAATTGTCCTTTCCAGTCTTCTGTGAGTTTCCCCAGCTCCCTGAGATGTCTGGCAGTCCATGGGCTGCCTGGGCAGCAACTTTCATGCTCGGAATTGCTCTTCCCAGCCCAAATTACTGGTGAGAGTCGTCACCTACATGCAGAGAAAACTATCAGCAAACTAAAGATTTGAAACCTGATTCTCCTTAAGCCACACATTTTCATAGTTTGTCACCTGCAGATATTTCAAATGTTTGATTTTTTTTTTCCATCTGTATTACTTTATTAGTTTTTTAAACACTGAACATTTTCCGTATCCTTTCACCTGTCGGCACTAAAGCAAGTCATGCCAGACTATTTCAGTTTCATACCTTCTATATCTATTGTCTTCTATAAAAGTGACATCAATTTTGTTTTGCAACTACCCTGGCTCAGAAGAAAGGTGATCTAGCCAAGTGTCCTTTCTGTAGCAAGTGACCTTTCTGTGGCCCCAGTTAGCAGATGTTTAGGGAACATATAAGAACCATGCACATATGGTCTGATCCTCTCCCTGCTGTTCACCACAACCTTCTTCAAAGAGAACAACCTTGCTCAGCCCCTAAATCACAGTACTAAATTCCATTGCTGTTTCCATGTTGGAAGTGAACAAATACGAACTTCCTACAGCTTGCAAATGAGGCTATGAAATATTAAAATTCTAAGAATTGGTCTAGGCAAAAAAGCTTGTTGATTAATATTTCAAACAATCTCATACACATCAAGTGAAAGAAAAACATCTCTTCAGTCACAGACATTTGTTTGTTCTCTTTCTTGCTCGTTTGTTTTTCCACGACTCCCTGGGATATCAGAATAAAAAGAAAAAAGAGCTTATTTCAGGTCCTATTCTGTAAGACTCAATTCATTTTAATGGCAGACTTTTTGTATAAGTAAATGCTAAATGACAGTGTAATTTATACTTCAGGCTTTTCTGACAAAATGTGTAGCTTCAATAGATGCTTCCATCTATTGAAATCGAAACCATTTCACTCTTTATGTAAAATTTATCCATCACAGGCATTGATATGGCTACTTCACCATATTCTCTGAGCACTTCACAATACTCTCCATAAATATTTTTATTTGACAATTAGGGAAACAGGACATTGACTTACAGAAATGTTCCCACCATCTGTATCAGCCCATTTTTCCCACCTAATGTAAATGCTCAGAATTATTCTTTTCCCATAGGTACCTAGCTGTCTCCTATACTGTCTAGGATATTTAGATTCCTCTAATATTATCTGCATTGCAGCTAATTTGTCTTCCCAAATTATGAACAAAAGAAAGCCCACAGCTACATCAGCAGTGCCTACACTGCCTGAGGATGGCTCAGCTACTTGACACACTGTAGTTCCCAAATCACTACAGTACACCCCTGTCAGCCATGGTGAGGTACAGCTTTAACATGGCTAGAATGCTTTCAAGATTTCTTTAGTGTCAGTGCTTTGAAGAAGTATTAATGTTTGAAGAATATCACCTGAAATTTTACATAGCTTCTGTACCATCCTCGGTTACCTACGTCAACACACTTTTAAGCGAAGAGAAATATTTTTGCCCACTATAATAAGGCTGTCTATCAGACACCAAAGTCTGACTGTCATTTTATACAGAACATGTATTAAAAATTCTTGACCTGTCCGAAAGTGATAAATAGGGTCTAAATTCCTGTATCTGAACATCTTTTATCATTCAGTCCTTCTGAATATATATGATCATAGGTAATTTAGTTTAAAGATCATTCTGATGGATTTTCAACCCCCCTCTCAAAGCATGGTCACCTTCAAAATTACCTCAAATTGCTCAGGACCTTATCCAGCTGAGTTTCTAGTATCTCCCAGAATTTCAGAACCTCTTCACTGCCTGCACCAAGGCTGACTTTCCCCAGTGAGATTCTGCCCTCTCCCACATATTCAGAGCAGCTTCACTGATGATGAACTGATCCCCAAGTAACGCAAATGTGAATGTGGCCCAACACATTTCCCTATTCCTACATGGTTTGTTATATCAAGGACTGGATTTTCAGAAAAGTTCTTGTCATGCTTTCTATGGATTTCTCTCTTGGGGTAGTGGGTATGCTTCTCCTTCCTACAGTGAAAACAAGAGTTGACCTCATGCATCTTCCTTGTTAAGGACAAGGTTTGTTGTTCTTATAGAGGATTTTCTTCCCCCAGAGTGGAATGGAATAAAGGGAAGAGAATATTTAATTTGGAAAGGACCTGCAAGGACCATCTAGTCCAACTGCCTGACCAATTCAGGGCTGAAAATAAAGCATGTTGTCAAAGGCATTGAACAAATGCCTCTTAAACACTGACAGGTTTGGAACACAGACCAGGTCTCAAGGAAGCCTCATCAAATCCAAAAATGTCCTCATTTTATTTTGCTTGCTGGTCTTGATGACCTCATCAAGACCAGCAAGCAAAATAAAATGAGGACATTTTTGGATCAGCCCGCGGTGAACATGAAACAAAAACACTTGTTAATCCGATCTCTTCTACATCATTCCCAGCTCCATAACCATTTTGTAGAGGGTTAAAAACATTCAGTGTTTTTAAAAAACAGAGGAAAGAGGCCAGCATAACCTATAAGCCAGTGAGGGAATTACTGTTTGTTTATAGCTGTCAGAGACATAAACTAGGTTTTTATCATTTTTGCCTCAGTTTTGTATTCCCTGTACACACAAATCTAACATTAAAGAGTATCATGTTTCAGCTTCTGGTATGACAAAGTCATTTGATTCACGCTTAGGAAATGGTAGTGTTGTATGAGGTTTCAAACTGAGTTTTACATCCTGAAATGTGCAGTTAATTTCTTTAAAATAACTTTATAGAAATTATTTTCCTAGGAGCAATATTAGAAAAGCAACTTCATCCATTAATAATTTTCTGCTATGTACAATGTGTTAGGACACATTCTAAGGTCTAAGTAAATTTAATCTGCTTGAAATTGGCCAGATTACTGGAATGCTAAAGAAAATTTCTTTTATGATCCTGACTCAAGAGACTGCTATTATTACTTTGCCTAAACATAAGAACATGGCTTTTAACAGATATTTCCCATCTAAAATTAATTGCTCAGTAGAAGTAGGGATTCATGGTATTTTTTTTTTTCTGCAGGATGTCTTAAAATCAGGGTAAACTTAAGCCAGTATAGGTAAAAGTTTGTAATGACAGGGGGAGGGAGAAGAACAGTCTGGTTTTCCTGTAAGAATTATTTTTAGGCTTTTTATTGCCATGAGACTCAGTTCAAATATGAGTAGTAAAAGTAAATCCCAGTTCTGTTCCCTAGTGCCCTTGCTTAAATTGGGAATTACACACAGACTGAGGGACTACCATTATGGGCAACAGCATCAGAACTCTTAGCTTCATTCATAGTAGCAGGAACTTATCCTGGCTCCTGGTAGCTCCTAGACCATCCAAGAGTAAGCAATCAACATGCTTCTGTTACTGCACCAGTACCTTCATCTTGTCAGCCTCAGAGCAGCTTAAGGCAAATTCTGTCAATCTTAAAGCTGCTTAGAGTAAGGTTTTCAAAGCAACTTGGCAATTCAAAGTCTAATCCTCATTGAAAGCCAACAAAACCTACTCTCAGATGTGCTTAATTTACCTTTAAAAATGGGATGCAGGGACTTCTGATGTTAGCCTTAATCCTGCTTTTGAGCACTTGTGAACCAGGGCTCCCAGGGAAGGAGGGTGTGGATAATGCAATGCAGTGAATGATGAGCTGCAAGGAGCTCAGTGCAGTGTGGGCTTAATTTTCTATTTAAAGGAGAGAAGCTAAAAATTTTAGCATCATCCTCTTGCGGCTTTGTTTCAGAAATATTAAAATACATATTGCTGCTGTAAAATGTTTTGGGTAATAGTGGTCAATAACCACTTTTATCTTCAAAGTACATTTCTAAAGAGGATTGACAACCACACACAGTGAAACCACCAAGTCTAGACATTAAGAAAAAGTAACAATCACATTGTTTTGACACTGATGAGGTGACACCAAAGACCATTATTTTAATTTCTCATTTTTGTTTGTTTCTGCTTTTGAATATTCTGGCATCTTATTTTTAATCTTTCCTCTGTTGAGAAGCAGACACTAGTGAAAACTGATGTTGAATTATTCATTTGACTCTAGAAGATGGAGGTTTATAGAAAATATAATCTACTAGGAAACCCTGTCACAGAGTAAAACTTGAGATAAACCTCTTCATGACAAGTAAGGGTTGACAGATAAGAGCTCAAGGAATCCACAGATTTGGTTGACCAAACAGTACATCTCTTCTCACAGCTGCTGCTCTTCCAGACAAACTTTCTCTGCTATTTCCATTACAGTTTAGAAGATTTCAGCCGGGTGCAGACTCAGGCCTGTGGCATTGATTTTTGTTGAGTTCCACCTTGTAAATCTGACATCTTTAGAGATTTCATGTTTGACCTCATGAAGCAGAGGTTATATAGAGACACCTAACCTTTGTACCATAAAAATTCATTTTTAGACTTCAAGAGCATTTAGATTTTTGCAAAATCACTCTTCAAAAATTACCCTTTTAAAGAGACAAAGTTAAAGCCAAAAATTAATTGCATTTCTTCCAGTTGAAGTCTGTGCTAAAATACAAAGGACTCACACTATAGGCAACCTCTCACTGAATGAGTAAACTCTTAATGAGTTCCTCAAGTTTTGACCTAGAGACAAAAAGTTTTTATGATTTTTCACAGTTGCATCCAGCAGAGTTTATGGATTTAGTACATTTCTCCACATTAGGTAGGACAATTAATTTCCAGAATTTTCAGTGATTTTCCGCAGTGTACTTCCCATATGCATAGAGCATGTCATTATCTCAGCAGAACCTACTCAGCTGACATAATAACAATGGAAGTCCGAATTCTGACTCTTTCATTGTCAAAGGACAGAATTCCAGGCCAAGCAAAAAGCAAGAGCTGTTGCAAACAAATATCTTGACTTTTCTATAATGCCCTCTCCCATCAAAGACAGAGCAGCCAATGTTCTGCCTGGTTAATACTTTCTCCTAGTTTTGCTTGTCCACACTTTTTCATAGCTAGAGAACAAATTTTTTCCGGTATCAATTTCTAAAGGTTGGAGTGTATAAACAGATTTCTTATAATACAAATGAAAGAGCACCTCTGTGCTAGGAAAGTCTGCAGAATTCCTCACCTCTCACAACAGAAATAAGTACGAATATTCAGACTGGCAAAGCTCCAGTGCTACTTATTGATTTCTAGAGGGAAAAAAAATAACAAAACATAACTAACATATAACATAGCTGCCACAATTGTGTGAAATTTGGCTGGTGTAGTGTTTTTGAGTACTAGAGTCATTGTTCTTAGTCCATTTCTTATGGTTTTTTGTTGCCATTATCTTCAAATTGTGCAAATCATAAATGTGGATCATTTTTCCATAGGAAAGCTTTCTCTTACTTAAGTTCTCCAGGTGTCTAATATCTAAAAGAGGAAGCATCATATATCTAGTTGGTAGTAATAATTATGTTATCAGTGGGGTACTCTTTGTGTGCTGAAAATTTCTTTTTAAGTATAAACCAGTGGAAGCACAATGAATTCTGTGGGCAGACTGGGCAAAATGGAATTTTAAAAGTTGCTAACAGATATGGGTCATGATTAGGTCTAAGAGAAAGCAATTGCAAGCTATGAGGTATCTGAGACAACTACCTAAAAAACCCAATGACCCAAAGCAGATCCTTGAGTTCTATTGTAATATTTAGAACTACTGTAGACCAAATACTTTAAAAAAATATAAATTCAGTGCTCTTTTACAGTGTATTCTGCAGTAGTAAGAAGATACATTTGGGTGCAGGGAGGTATGGGGGTGGCTACAGGCTGTCCTAACAGAATCATAATTTTCCCTTTCAGTTTCACTGTCTTTAAAAGAAACACCTTATTTTATTTTATTTTATGTGTGTTTTATTATTTTTTATCTTATTTTATTTTTCCCTGGGGAAAAAGTCCCTAAATGAATATTCTCAGACAGAACATAAGTTATTATGAGAGAGAATGACTTTTTGTCTCCCATGTCAATACATGCAACCCACAGGTTGCAATTTCAGGGGAATTACCCGATAGTTTAAAGTATCCCAAATTTGACATCCAGTCACATTTCCTTTCTGGATACGGATAATCTTAAATGTCACAACACAGACATCTGTGCTGAGAAATTGCACAGATGCCTCAGAGAGAAACCAGAGATGCAGTCAGCAGCAGCTTCACTTAGTCTGTATGGACAGGAAAAAAACCAAACCCAGGAATAAGAAAAATTTCACATCATTTTGATACATAATGCATAGGCCAGGTCAAGGTCAGTCAAAAATTATATAATTTCTTTAGAAAAAATAACTAAGTACAAACCTTGCCTAAGTTTTCCATTTTGGTGTGAAATTTAAATCCCACTCCCAAGTTTGTGATTTTATTGTGAAATTTCACACACAAAATTCAGGGGTGCTGAAGAAGCCTTCCAGAATCAAGCTGCTACTACAAATCTGCTCTGGAGTTTGTCACAATAACTAAGGCTCAATCTAATAAGTGTTCTGACCCAAGGCAGCCTCCTTGTTTTAAAGCAAATCTCACATCTGGACTACATTGAGTCCAATGCAGATATATTTAAAAGCTTCTGCATTTATCACAGATGAAACAGAAGGCCAGATATTCCTAGTCAATAAATTATGGTAAGGTCAAGGCACATGCTGACAGCTTGATAGTGGTTTCAGATGTTTGCAAGAAGAAGGGGAATTCCATTTGGCCCTTTTATGCCCTGTAAAATGCCAAAGAAACAAAAAGTGGGTGTTCCCTGAAAATAATTTCCCTTGTTCCAGCACAAGAGAAGACATGAAAGAACTTCACTTTCTCAGGCCACCTTATAGTTCCTGCTGGAAGGGGTTAAAGCCAGGCAAACCTGGGAGTAGTGTGAGTTCTGTCCATGTCCACAACTTAAAGACTAAAGCTGTTAGTCCTTGTTCACTGTGAGACATTTTACCTTTAACATAGGACAAAGTATGCTGTGCATAGCAAGAACACGGAAGTGCAACATGCTGGTTGATACTTCTGAAAATGTTAACTTAATTTTTTCAGTACAGTAGAACCCGTTTCCTGCACAGAATATGAGCACTTGCTAAAGACCCAAAAAAGCCCATCATCAAACATAGATATTGGCTCATAAAGAGCTGACATTAAGCATCATGGTTGGATCTGCAAAATGAGCAAAATATTCCCCAAGGGCAAATAGCAGTCCTCTTTCCTGATGTAAACACCATAAACAAAATATCTCCCCCTTCTTAGTGAAATTTTTCTGTAGCTAATGCTGCTGTCTCCAATCCTTTTTCCATTGAGGTCCATGACATAACTCTCTGCCAAATTCCCACTAGGAGGAAAAGAATAAAGAATTACTTGGAATGAATGGAGAAACTGCTGAATGAAATAAAGAAATAAAATGGTGGCAAATGGAAAAGGCTTGGATGCAAATGTGCAATAGGACTTGCTGTACTGGAAGTGCCTTAGGAGCAGCTAAGCTAACACCCTAAACTGTACATGACTGGGATCCCCTACAGCTCAGCACCCAAACTTACCCTCTTTCCAATTTAGAGGCATTACTCCTTGTGCTGTCTTTACATACCCTTGTAAAAAGTCCCTCTCCAGCTCTCCTGTAGACCCTTTAGGTATTGAAAGATCATAATAAGGTGTCCTTGGAGCATTCTCCAGGCTGAACAAACCCAACTCTCTCAGCCTGTCTTCATAGGAGAGGTGTTCCAGACTGCTGATCATCTTCATGGCCTCCTCTGGACTCACTTCGACAGGTCCACATCCTTCTGGTGGGGCCCCATAGCTGGACTCAATCCTTCTCTCCACCTTAAAGGGGAGATGCTTTCAAACTGTTGCTGAGAATGGTCCCTGACCTGTGGTAATGTCAAAAGGTAACATGGCAACCATGTCGCAGTGCCCTGGTGTGACTGATTTTGGTAACACAAATGCAGCTAACACTGTCTCTCTCAGCCTGACTGCAGTAATTAAGGGTGAGGGATTCAGCTTTATAAAGAGTCACAACATCATTAAGACAGGCAAAAAAAAAAAAAAAAAAAAAA
>JAWWLV010000001.1:33970884-34055733 GCA_035041135.1 Platyrinchus mystaceus
CGCAGGCTGTGTCTCACCTAAAAAATCCATTGCGCAGGCTTGAAAGGTGGGAACACCTTTCCCAGATCTTCGTTCACAAAGACTGGCCATTTACCATTTACCATTTATATAAACACATAAAGCAATAACAAGTACATTATATTACTTCTCTGAGGTGCTGTGTAATGGTGATTGCTTTCCATGTATTTAGGGGTTTTATTTTTTTACAGGACAGCTCATCATGCAGTCACATTTTACGAGAGCTGATTAGAGAAATTTTGAATCAAGACTCCTCTATGACATATGTGGTATACCAGAAGAAATCATAATTTAGAATTATAGGGGAGATGCCACTCATTATTCTCTCCAGGATGTTGGATACATTACCTTTCAGTGATTTAATAGCATTTGAAAGATCTTTTGTCATTAGATTTCAGTGCTGCTGCTGCCAATGTGTGGACTTGTTGCCTTGTTTATGGTTAAATTGAAAAGTCAGGCTTTTAGAGGGAGTTTTGGAGGGCAGCACTGCAGCTAGAGGAGGTTACTGAGAGGCAGCACAAAGAAATGAGGGTAGCCCCATGTTTCTCCACTGATCTGTGCAAGGATCAAATCTCATGAACCAGTACGGCAATGTGGAGATTAACAAAAATCAAATTCTCAGTACCCTTCAGTTTTTAAATACAATCGCAACCATTTCTACATCTGAAAGCAACATTTTGTCTATTTGTCAGTATGTATTTTTTGTCTGATTACAGCTGTTGTTCTTGACCACGGAATTGAGTAGCCAGTTGGGTAGGAACCAAATGTAATGCTATAAAGGTGTTGCGGCATTGTATCCTGTTGGTGTTAGGAAGCACAGGACTTCAGCATGAGAGGTTGCAAACAACTTCAGTTGCAATTTACCAATCACCAAATAGTTATTATATAGTATTAATGAATGAACATTTCAGGCCAATTTTTTCTTGGTTCCACATCTTCCCAAAAGATTTTTCCAAGCTATGTTTAAGGTGACAGTAGGGCGCAATTATATCAGGCAGGATGTCCAGGGTGAGGGGACATAAGTATCAGCTCTGTGCCAATGTCTCAGGCATCCTACAGTATTGCCAGTGCACTATGTTTACATATGTGAATTGCTCCCTTATCATTGAAAATTACTATTTATACTAAAATGACCAAAAGAATTAGATTTATGCTGGATTTTTGTTACATTTACATGTATATGTGTATAGATTTCGATTAGAATTTCTACATATGCCGTGCTTTTGATTATGAGAATTTTTATTTGCCTTCCTATTATCCATGTGAAAAAAAAAAATTAAGCTTCCCATAAAGGGCAGAAGCAAGCTGAGCAGCCTATGTCTAAGACTGCCTCCCCATTGAAACATTCACATTAGAATGAGCAAAATGCACAAAAACAATGTGTATAAGTCAGAGAGTATTAAATTCCTAGACAGAAACTCTAATTCAGTAGTAAAGAGATTTTAATTTGCTATAGCATTGATTTTACACCTCCAGTTCTCTTCACTTTTTCTTTGCTCAGTCCCTGCACACAGACAAGCTCCTACATTGCAAGCCCCCCACAACAGCAACCTCCCACCTCACGAATGTCAGGCTTCAATATTTTCAGTGATGTGTGCATATCTGCTTGACTTGAGTCTGCGGGTCTGAAATACAGCCTGAGATTTCACACAGATTGCCCCAAATGGCTGAGCATAAATTCTTGCCACTTTTACTACTGCAGACAGTGAGGATTTGGCCTTAAAACACTGAAATAATTACATTAATCTTGCTGTTGTCTTTAAGATACGCAGTCACAAAACTGCTGTCAGATTGGACATCATTCTAAGATACCCATTTTTAGATAGTTTAAGTACATCTGACTGCAAAATGTTATTCAACTTGTATCCCTGTTATTACCAGATGGAGGTGTATGATGGCCTGATATTTGTGTTCTCAAATACACAACATTCTCCCCATAAATATATGTAACCACGCTCTTCTTTCAAAGCAAAGTGGGGGGAAAAGTACATAAAACCCAATGTTTCACAAACATTTAAGGACAAGGAACAAGAGATTTTTGCAGTACAGAAGTCCCTGTGGGCAAAAAGCCAACTTAAATTTGTTATTCTGCTCAGCTTGGCAGAAAGGCATGTTTATCCACTCAAGTGAGTTTTATTTTTAATGTTTTCCTATAAATTGTCTACCTTTCTAAACATCCCATGAGATGTTAATCCTTTTTAAAATCCTTAAAAAACTTTTTAACATGGTATAATCATGTAAGCTTTATCTAAAATAAATTACCTGACTATACCTACTAATCTAATTAGAAAAATTAAATATGGAATAAAATTGGTATGTACATGTAGGTATAAACCTCTTCCTGTGCTCTTGCAATGATGGGAAACTTTTGTGCCGAAGGAAAACAGCTGTTAGCTTTTAAACAGAACAACGTTGTTCTACAATTTTGTGAGAATTCACTTCCTAATGTCGTTAGGTCTACTCTTTTCATAAATATTGACCAGGTGCTGAGTTGCTCTCTATAAGCAAGTCACTGATGGTGGAGAGCTGAACCAAAGCACATTCTCTCCTACTGAAAGATACATGTTCAGTTGCAAAAACACAACTTCAGGAATGCTCAAAAATAATTTTGAAAATGAGAATCTGTTGGTAAGCTCAGACCTCATATGGACAACAGTAAGCAGTGCAAAGGATGGAAGCAATAAAAAGCTAGGAACTGAGACCACAGATTTAAACTATAAATAGTATGGATGTATTTTCACTTATCCTTCACTTGATAGGCAGGCAAAACAAATATAATGCAGATGACATGGAAATGGGGAAGCAAGACAAGAAGAGACATGTTAATAAAGTTGCAAAATATAGCAAGGTCTTTCAAGCAATTTTACATTGCTTTTTTCTATTTACTCCTCTCCTCACTACAGTACTCATGCTGCATTTGGAAATAACTTTCATTGTGCAATGCCAAATCTGTGCAAATTAGGCTACTGTTACAATTTTATTTCATCCTTGAAACGAATTTGCAATTTGCATCTGTATTCTACATCAGTGATGAATACTGTTATTGAAGATTAAAGCATGTCTTCATATTCTAAATCTCCCCTTAAATTAGTGCTTTTAGAAAGGCACTGACAAAACTGGTCCATTAATCTCCAGCAATGGGCGATCACAGTTCATGTCTTGTTGAGTTATACTTGATTTTTTTTTCTTGTTTGCAGCACACATGAGGAACTGAAAGCCTCATTTTGAAAAATCCCACAGGCCCATTTGAACAGCTACGTGTGTCCACAAACACAAAAGCAGATAGACATTGCAGGGCAATAAGTCTTGCATCCCAGTAATAAGTTCCACTGAAGAGCAGGAAGAGAACAGCATCCCAAAGAACTGAAGTCTTGAACTTGCTAGTGAAGGAGCCTGAAGGCTGAAGTATGTTTTCAATGTACTGCTTCACTTCCTTAGCTTTACATGGGAAGGAGAGTAAATCCTGACCATCTCCAAAAAAAAGGGCCAAATGTGTCTACTACCAGGAATGTTTTAAAGGGAAAGTGAGTATACAGCGTATACTCCAATTGTCCCATACCTCATATGGTCTTAGATAGTTTCCCTGTGCACAGCCATGTTTCTGCAGGGAGTTATGCTTGGAGAATGGGTGGGAAGATGGAGGTGAAATCCCCATCAGTTGTGCTAGGTGGTACTCAGGGCTCAGAGCTTTTCAGCTCCCAAGTCATGTTTGAATGCTGGGAATAGGTTTCTTTCAACATTTCTTGAAATCTCTTTCGGTTTAGGTGACCCCTCAGGCACTTTTGAAAATGGGACTTGAGCCATGAATTTGTTTTGGAAATAGTATCTGTGTTTTCCTGATCTCTTAGGTGTAGCTCTATCAAGCAAAGATATAATTAGAAAGGAGCACAGCAGCAATGTGTACATCAGGCAAGTCAGGGTTGCATATCTGGCCCTCTGCAAATTTGGCAAACAGGAATCCTCCTCCTTCACTTCATGTTTTTGCACAACATAATCCTGCTTTGTGCAGCAGTGGTGAATGAAAAATGGTTACAGTTTAAAGTGAAACACTCTTTCCTATATAAGCAATTTCTTCAGCTGATGAATCAAAATGTTGTTCAAGGGATAATAGGTTTGCTGTCAGCTAAAGCAGTGTAAGGAATTTACACTCATATTTAGACCTTCATAGTATCAGCTGCTGCAAATAACCCTTTGTACCTAAACTACTTTTTTATTTGGGAAAAAAAGTCAGTCAACTTTATTTTTCCTTAAATATAGCAATTACAAACCTGAAAATTCAAAAGAAGTGTTCCTTTGAAAAGTGTATTTTCTAAGACCTGGGTCAATGAATTTAAAAGAACTAGTATTCAAAACTTTGTATCTTCATCATTTTAGTTCCCTTTTTATCTCTGTCTATGGCAAAAGTGTCCCAGTAGCCCAGATGAGAAATTCTGAGAACATCTTAGTTCACTGCAGTCCGGCACCTTGACCATTTCAACAAAGATTAAATCTTTGGAGAACCAAAGCTGAACTCAAAACAGAGTTCCACAGAGCATGTAAAACCAAAGCTTTTCAGAAACTTAAGTTGATTCCTTCAGGAAAAAGAGAGGTTTGTTCCTACCAGTAGACCGACCCACTGCCACAATTCAAGTCCCAGATCAAAGACATGAAGGCAATAGAGAACCTGAGCTGAAGCACTTTAAGAGTATATTATAAATTGGGCAAAGCCATTATTTGGTCCTAGCCTTTTTCTAACAGCTAACCCATTTCATTGACAATTCAGGCAGCAACAGTAATGTAATCAGCCTGAAACACAGAAAATTTCAGCTTGGAAGTTTACAGTTCAGCTAAATTATAAGTAACTGAGAACAGTTTTATTGTGGAAGGTGTCAGGAAAATTGTAATGGGAGACAACACTGTATGCTACCCTTAATACAGTGCCAGATGATGAAATGTTTGGAATATTCAGTAGTCATGATGAGCATATATGAACCTTGTTGCTGTGTTTGCCTGAAGGATTAATGACACTTAATGACTCTATTTAAAAACTTCTTAAGGCAATGCAGAATGTTTCTGCAGTTTGTCATCTGTCTGCTATGCCTCTAGAAAGCAGCAATGCCTTCATGGCTGCTAATGCAACTTTTACAAACTTCATAAGATTCACTCTTCGGGATTAATTTCCAAATTTCTTTATAGAAATAGTTAAAAACAGATGTTTTAGGAAGTTAGGCAGGGCTGGAATGAGTTTAAATGTTAACACAGATTAATAAGTGGAATATTGTGTTCATTTGTGCTAATTATTTCCTCAGAAGTTATCCATCCTATTTAGGCAATTACACAGCCTCAAGTCTATATTTTTACCAGTACTACCAAGGGACTTCATCTGCTAGTTTTAGTTTGAGACTGTTCATGGCTTTTTAATAACATAGATGTAGTTTGAAAGCTGCATTTGAGCTGTTTCCATGTGAATATTCCACACGTACAGAGAAATGCATTTAATCTAAATTTAAACTGTAGCTATAGTAACCAACATTCACTATTTTTCAGTAGGACATATGTAAGCCTACTCAGACAGAAGGAAACATGCTGTGTTAATTATCATTCTGTCAAAACACTTGAGTTTTAATTTTTAAAAATAATTATCAGAAACTATGTATTCTTACTACCCGGATTAGGAAACCAAAAGATTTGCAGGAACGTATTCTAATGGCGTTTGTGGGAAACTGTGAAAGTTAGAAAAAAAGGCCATATGTGGACCACTTTGGAGAATATAACAAACCTCATTTTTTCCCAGGTATCTGTTGTCCAATAAAAAACACAGTATTGACCTTTTATAAGCTAGCTTTGCAAGATTCAACTTAGATTTCCTAGAGCAATTGCCAGTTTAGACAAATACAGCTAGTATTTCAGTTTCAGGTAGATGATTGGATTTTTTTACTTGATCCAGTGGATTATCAGATTTTTTTTCTTGAGGCAGATGATAGATTCTGTACATGATTTTGCAAAGGTAGGAGATGTCACTTTTACGGTAATGTCCATATTAATCAAGGTAAGGACATGACTTGCCTTATATTCAAGTGAATTGTGGGATTCACTTTACCTTGTTTGTAGGATTTAAAATTTACTCTGCCGTAAAGTGCAATAAGGTGCACAGCTCATTCTCTCTCTGCCCTTGTTTCATTCCTCTGACTATAGAAGAACTCTAAATTTTGCCTCATTTTTTAACAGCTTATATTAGAGACAGTGAACATGTCTCTGGCATGCTTTTCCCATGTGTGTTAGGAGGCAGTGATGTTCTGCTGGTGCAGGGCAGCCAAGGCTCCTCAAACCCAGTCCTGTGTTTACCAGAAAACTGGTGCTCAGCTGAGGAAGTGACCTCTCTTTTTAATTTATGAAATTTGCTTTAAATGCTTGCTTTGTGTATAGTAAGTCTTGTGAGAGCAGATATCATATCATACAAAATCCTGATATAATCAACATGTGTTTCTTCATTTGTGTTTTCTTATCCCCAGAGTTGAAAGAAAGGAGCGTGCACGTTTGAAGACGGTGAAATTCAACGCAAAACCTGGTGTAATTGATGCAAAAGGGGTAGGTAAATAATGAAACCTTTTGAAATTGTACTTTGCAAGTGTTTTATAAGTTTCAGAGTAGAGAAAAATTTAGCATCATACGGAATATTTAGGTTGTTGCAATGAAGACCCGAGGAATAGTGAAATATAGATGAGGGATTAGTAAATATATAAAATTATTTTATATATTCAAGTAAGCTATATATTTATATATATGATATATGATATATAATCTTTGAAATACTCAATTATTCTTTTTATAATAATACTGAATGACAGTGCTTCCTAATGGGAAGATACTAAAAAAATAAAGAGCATTCTGTGACAGCTGTGATTTTAGTTAAACGATGGATAGAGAAGAAAAGACTTTAAAAATTAATGCAGATGGATAACAGTTCAATGAAATAAGGCCAGAAGTGTAAATTCCCTGGCTTCAAAAGCTGCTTATTCTCAAATTAAGGGTTGAAAGTTAAGAAGTCCCAGATGCAAAAATTTAGGGTTTGGATGTTCTGCTTTGACAGTTGTGACAGACATTGAACACCGGTGTGTTTCACAGCAGGCACAGTGGCCAACCAACACAAAAAATGAGAGTTCCCTTCCACCACCAGTGCCTGCACAGAACAGAGTTCCTGCTGTCACCACTCTGCAGCATTGCTGTAATCATACCCAGCAGTCAGCAGTTCTCACTAGCCTGATGTCTAATACCCTGTATGTTGCCATCTGGCTGGCAAGCATTAACAGCATGAGAAATGCCCACAGTCCTAAGGTATATTTTTCTGCAGAAGTGTAGCTTGCAGTTGTAGCAGTAGTAAATACTTGACATTTGCAGGGATTTATTTTTGAAAACAGTCCAGTTGGCATGCATGGGATTTACAACTAAGGGCTTCTGTGAGCAAACTATGAGACAGAGATTCAGAAATCATCAGGAAAAAGTCCTGTTTGGCTGCAGAAAAAACAGGGCAGGGCCAAAACTGTGTGATGAGAGGACATGGTCATAGGCAGGTGCTAGCAAGGGAAAGAACCAAGTGGTTCAGTAGGTCCCTTCCAGACCTGCTGTTGCTGTGGCCTTTGCATTCTTAATCTCTTCTTGCTTTGGTTTCCCTCTGTAGTTAATAATTTCTTTATTCCAGTTTATTCGATCCTTTCAGACAGATTAACAGGGCAAGAATTTCCTCTTGCTATGAACCCACAGTTCCTAGGCAGTGTTTCCAAGCCTATACATGCCAGCAAAATAATATTTCAGACTTTCAAATACTTCCCTCTTACTTCTCTACAGAACAGTTCCTGAATTCAATTGCAGTTGCACGGACTGAAACCAGTTTTCCAGACTTATAAGGCACACGGAATCAGTCTTGAGCCTCTGAATATTATTTGCACACGCAGATAACTTTGTATAAAATACATAACAAAATGTACTAAGAAAGAACTGGTTCAATTCATTGCATTTCTTCAGGAATCAGAATTCTGTGTTTCAGTTTGAAATGACTGTGCTCCTCAACCCTGTAAATTAATGTTGCCACTTATTTTGGGGAGATAATAAGTTTTATATTGCCAATGAAATCACTGGTTAAATGTCTATTTCCTCTATATAATCAAAGCCTCAGGGGAATAATTCATTCATATAAATGGTCCTTATTCCTGTGAGTCTGTCAAGAATTTAATTACCTCTTGATTCCCCAAATAGTTTTTCCATTTTTGTCATCAGTGTAACATTAATCTTCCAGCCACTCAACGTCACTGTTTGTTTCAGTGTTAAGGAAATTGTGCAATTACAGACCAAGACCATTATACCCTTTTGGGACCAAGCTTTCTATTTTAGTGTTTGCTAAAATTTGTGTTTGTCTATAAAAAAGAAAATACATATATATGTATATATATATGAAGTCCCACAGTTTCAAAAGTTTTGGGAAAAGATAATGGAGGCCTGTGATTGAAAGAGCACAAATGGAAGGAGGGTTCACTCCTAAACTAAGCATCAACACATAAAATGTTTGAGTACATATTTGAACATACATGTATTTTCATTTTTGGGGTCAGCATTTCCATTTGGTCTTTCAGTGTTCAAAAGGAAGTGGTATAAGCTGTCCATGCTTTACTTTTTTTACCTTTTTTTTTTTTAATCTGGAAACAATTCAGCCCAAATAAACAGGGCTGCAGTAGGCCCAGGAAAATTCTTTTATTTCAAAATCAAAATAAAAATTCAGATAGAAATGAGTTTCTGTGTGTCTGTGGCACCTTTAGCTCACACATTCATGACTGTGTGGGCAAGTGGAACTGTCTTAATTTACTCTGAAGATGAAACTGAGAGAAATCTTTTCATGGGATATTCCTAAATTTGGCCAGGAGATGTGCATATAAGCATTTTTTGAAAAGAACCAAAACTTAACTGAATGCAGAGAATCTTTGGGGGGGTTGCACAGGTAAAAGTGTTACCCTCCTGCAATTTTATCTGAATCACTCCATTGGTCCCAAGTCCTTTCTTCCCCTATAAAAGCAATATTGAAAAGCTAATAATTCACAGCAAAGGTTCCTGAGGTAGTACCACAATCTCTTTGCAATAACTCTGATTTTAAAGTAGAAAATGTCGAGTTATTCTACAGGTTTATAAATTCTTAGGCATTTTCATCCATTTATACCCATTTTTTAATCCCAAATCCAGAGATAAGATACAAAGTATTATGGATGGGGTGACATTTGTAGTTGATCAGCACTGAAAAGGTGTTAAGAATGCTCAGCAATACAGTTGACTAACCTATTAGCAGGGAGAGCTAAAGGATAATCTTTACAAAGGCCAAACTTGGGTGCATTACTTCACCTAGAAAATCAGCTCAGCACTTCTTAAAAATGTGATTTAGAATATTTATATCACTTTAAATTTGTTTCATTTGACTCCTCCAATTCCATGGCTTGTGAAATTAAAGTCTGCAAAATCAGTATGGATACAGAAAGAGTGAATGTGAATCACAGTTAGGGAGATCCAGAGAAACCTTCTGATCTGAGCTTTAAATAAGGCAATGGATAGTACCTTTCCATACAATAATTAAATTCTGATGCTCATTATTACAGGATGTTGTATAAAAATAAATAAGATAAAGGAATTAGACACGTTAGCAAGCAATGGAACCAAGGGCATCTTTTAACATCTGATTTCAAGAAGCAGAGAGGTTATAAACAGGGAAGGATCATGTTACTTCTACTTTTTCATTTAAATCTCTGCTATTAGACAACTTCAGAAAAAGCTACTGGACTAACTGGATCTCCAGCTTAACCCAGTCAGGCTATTTTTCTTTCATATTCTGTTTCTTTTGACCAAAAGAAATTATTTTGACCAAAAGAAACTCATTTGTTCAGGTTCAGAGACATCATTCGAGTCTAAGTCCTATTAACATTTTTTAAAATATCAAACAAGTCAGAGATGTTAACACCTCTGTAGTAAGGAAAAGAACACAAATACTGGTATAAACAGTTTCATTTCACCAAGCGAAGATTGTGTTTCTGTTGTGTTGGGCAAGTTCCACCTCTAGCTTCATTCATATAATTGTTGTAGCGATCTTCAACAGCTTTTCTCATTGTTAAATACAGTTATGATTTCCTAAGCATTTACTATCTCAGTGTTTGGGGCTTACTGGTCTATGGATAATTAATGGAAAATAGAATGGCCCAAAGTTTTATGTCTGATATGTATGCTGGAGGAAGCTACAGAAGTTATGTAAGCACAAACTTAATTAAAAAGTATTTTTTATGCTATGTTGAACTCAAGATCATATCTCAAGTACCTTCTGATGCTCACCTTTGCACCAAGAGGTTCAGAACATATGAGTAGCCGTGACCAGGGTTATATATCTGCCAAAGTAGCATACTGAATTCTTGGTAACCTCCTACCATAATCTTCAGGCTGAAAAAAAGTAGCCTTTCCTCTCCTAATCCTAAAACCCACAGGTTTTGAGTGCTTTTCAGACTTTTTACTGAATCAAAAGGAGTGTCAAATGATGGAAATATTACAGAGTGAAAAGAGATGAGCCAATAATCTGCTTTGTTCTTTACTGTTGTAATTATAACAGGTCTTTCAAGAGACAAAAATAGCACCTTTTGCTTTTCTGCCTGTCAGATCATATCTTGACTATCTCCTGAAAATATTTTTACACTCAAAACCGTAGCTCTTTGAAAGATCTTTTGCAACATCTCACTTTTACTAATATTCATGGGTGTTGCCTGTTTCCAGAGAAGTGTTTGAATATCTGGAAACATAATGTTTAAGTAAAACTTGATTTTATACAGAGAACTGTTTTTTGATACCAAATGCCTTTCCATTTCACACTTATTTTTGCCAGTGACTCCACAATATTGCCTTATGGACAAAGACCCAATTTTATTTCCCAAAGAAATGAAAGTCATGTCTTGCACAATCTCTCAATTTTTAATGTGTGTGTCAGGGTGCAGAGGGGCATTCAGCCCATGTTTACCGGGAAGCATTTCCAGATGGGTGCCTGCCCTAGTAAGGCTGCTCAGCAGGGTGCCAAAAGGATGAGGTGCCTGCCAAGGAAAGGGACTACCCATTCCTACAAAATCTCTCCCAGCAGCTCTGCTGCTCATCAGCAGTTCAGGTCCTGAGCTGTGACCCACACCATATTGCTCCATCACTACCCATTAGGTTTTTTTCTATTCACTTCGCTTGTCATTCTAAGTTCTTTTCGTATTCCAGTCAGATCACCTACATCACACTCAGCCGGCCTCTTCAAATGCTTCCAAATGCATTTATTATGACAGTCAGAAGCTTGATAGCATTTAATAAGATTTCTTATGAGCAGATTCTGTTTACAGATATCACAGCCCTGCCTGCAACGCGAGGTCATCCTCTTGCTTTATTGTCATTTTAGCAACATTGCACTGAGGCATGAAAGGAAAAAGCAAAACTTGACTGAGGTAGCAAAATCTGTATTGTGGAGTAAAAAAACTCTCTGCATACTTAATGTACCTCTCCTCCAAGAGCCGAAATCCAGTGACTGACATAGTTTTGACCGTTTATCAACTATTTTGGGGGGGAGAGCAAGGAAAAAACCCAACCAAACAACAAAAAAAACCCCCACCTATTTCCAAACAATTTATACTCTAGAAAATCATTATATTTTCATCCCTAGTCATCAAATCAGAGCAAAAATTATCTGTAGGAAACTCAGGTGGCCACCAAGTCTAAGCCCTGCCCTGTCTTCTATAACATACTGCTGTCTCCCAGATTTGTCTAATCTCTGCTTAAAGACCTGCCACAACAGATATTTCATATTCTTCCCAAACAGCCCTTCAGTGCTTTACTCTCCTCATCATTAGAAATGGTTAAAGTGCTGCAGTTTAAATCTGTTGTTATTCTTCTGTGAGTGTATATGTAGACTAGATTATTTGTCTTCATTGTCACTGAGCAGAACCTGCAGTCACACCTGTTCTGGTCTCAGGTACAGAGACTGTGCTAGTGGTGCACCGTGGCAGATCTGGGTGTATCAATGCAGAGAAATAGGCCATAATCTCAACTGAATCCTTTATTCTCAGAGAGAAAGTATAGCAGTGTATGAGAGTGTCTGTACTCTCTGCCTAATGAAGATTTTTTCTAACATCAGTGTTTTACTAAGCTTAAGTTTTCTAAGTATAAAGCTTCACCACTTTTATGGAAAAGCAGTTCTGTATTCTGTAATCTAAAAGTTTTCCTCATTTGCAGTGGATTTTGACCACCTTTTCTTTGCACTTCTTTGCTAAAGATATTTGACACAATGAATGGATTTCCTAAAGTGATTGGTACTGGAGCAAAAGTAGAAAAAAATCTGCAATTCTGAGTACATTCAAAAAGCCACAGGTTTGGAGAGCCTGGTAATACCCAGCCTGTAGTTTACAGTGTCATCCTTCTGAGAGAGACAAAGGAGGGACCTCATCGCAGTGTACAACTTCCTCAGAGTGGGAAGCAGAGGGACAGGCATTGATCTCTTCTCTGTGGTGACCAATGACAGGACCCAAGAGAATGGCCTGAAGTTGTGTCAGAGGAGGTTTAGTTTGGATGTCAGGGAAAGCTTCTTCACCAAGAGGGTCGTTGGGCACTGGAACAGGCTCCCCAGAGATGTGGTCACAGCACCAAACCTGGCAGAGTTCAAGAAGCATATAGACAACACTGTTAGGCACATGGTGTAACTCTTGGGGCTGGTCCTGTGCAGGGCCAGGAGTTGAATTTGATGATCCTTGTGAGTCACCTCCAATGCAGGATATTCTATGACTCTATGATTTTCTCGCTGTTGGATTTAAGTTCCATCAAAGACCGTAAGACCTCCAAAATGGGGGTAGCATTAGGTGTCATGGAAGAATCAGATCTCAGCATCATTCCTGTTTGTGGAACAGCTTGTTTCTGGGAGAAGACAACTTCTCCCCATATCAGAGGAAAAGCTGGATCTCATTTTTCCAGCTGCCCTCGCTCTTTCATGCATTTTACGACCTCCACAGCTCTGTCTTCATGATAGCATGGTGGCAGGCAGTGGGTACTGGCTGCACTTTTGTATTGATCTGACCCTGCATTATTGGACTGCCCTGACCATTCGAGCTGAACATCTTTTGCTCAGTGTTTCTCCAAGGTACATTAGAAATACTGCTGCCTTCAGCATCAACTTCACTCATGTGCTGAAGTAATCAAATGAAATTCAATTGATAAAACAGCACATAGCCAGGAAAACTTAACTGTACAATGTCTCATTGCTCCAGGATGTCTTGAGGCACTCCACAAAGACATGCAGTAATTTAATAATAATGCATCTTGGTCCTAGGTCACAGTCAGAAATCAAGGAAAACAAGTGAGTCTTCAGTTTTAATTTATGTCATGGTAGCAGTGTTGACTCTGGCAGGGAACTGGTATTCCTTAAGAAATCTCTTTTTTTTTAAAGGTAAATAGCTCTTGAAATTGTGACAAATAAGGTCAAATTTGAAGCTTTTACTCAGCTGAAGTGAATAAATATGTTTCCTAGTTTTCTTTGAAAAATCCAGTAGAAGTAGAGTATTTGAAAGAATTTCTCTCAAATTGAAAAACATACTAAATTAGAAAATCTTTACGTCTGTTTTCCATTTTTCATTTTACTGAGAAGTTCAAATTCTAAATATCTGCAATTTGTAAGCATAATGAAATAGAGTAGAAACTAGGAGAAATAAAGGATTTGTCGTTGAATTTATTCAGGTGATGAAAAATATTTCTGGCTATTGGAAGCTTGTCAGTCAAAGAAAATACTAATAGAATAATTTTTTTCAATTAATGAGCAATACAAATACATGTATTTTTCAGATTATACAGTTTTTTCATCCTGATAATTGTATGGAGTTTCTTATATAGGATAATATTATTTCTTAGGTGGTCATAATATTAATGACTATAGTATCTGTGTTTTCTATCCCACAAGAAGTTTGTGCCATCCCTGCTTAGGTAAGAGAATGTTTACGAGAGTCACTGACATAAAGATATATAATGCAATGTTTAAATCGGTCACAGATTAAATATAACAGGGTGAAAATTTGCTAACACAGGTAAAATACCAAAGTTTACAGCTGGGAGTTAATTGTTTTTCTTTTAAGCCATTTCAGCAGAAATTTGTGCTGAATTAAACTTTGTGTGTGTGCTAATTTTATAACTTGCTGTCAAATATCCTCAATTAAATGGTAGGAAATTTGCATGTATGTATAAATAATGCCGTAGGTACTTGGCTTTTCTTCTAAAAAATTGGTTGAAAAGAAAAATTTATAGTATTGGCAATAGATATTGTCAAAGAATTAGAAAGAGAACAAGGTTTTCTTCTACTAAGATTTGACACAAAGTTCCAGAAGTGTGGAGTTAAACATTAACACTCATCCAGAAGATACGTGCTCTACATTTCATGTTTATTTGTGGTTCACTTAAATTTAAGCACCACAGTCATGATTGACTTAGTGACTCACAGGCCATGTTTGGAAGGTTATAGGGACACAGGAACTGCCTACCTGGGTCAAAGACAAAGTCCATCTAACTTGATATCCTGCCTGTGAGACTGGTCATGTGAGATGCATTACTGGAAGATGCAGGAGCTTCACCTCCTGTGCAGACCTCAAACCAGTCTCTTAGAGATTGACTTTGGGGGTTTTTGCCCGTGCCTTTATTTATGATAACTGTAAGGCCTAAATAAATCAATGTTTTAAATGAAAACCATTAGCCTGGTATGATTCACTGAGGTGAATCCTGAGCCAGACCCTTGCCGTAATTCAGCCTGCTACACCAGTCACCTGCAAGTCCAAACACTCTTCCTTTAACTCAAAAGAGAAGTTCAAAATATTATCTTATCCAATTATCTTTCTGTAAGTAGTTTGAAAGCCTGTAGGTATTTTAAATCTTTTTCCACTAGTACTTCACAACAGAAGAGTAATAGAGGTCTTTATGCAACTAATTTTTATATAATGGTCCACTTAATGCAGTAGTTTGCACTTGCACAACTGTACAGCATTTGATTGCATAAATGATTCCACAAAAAATAGTGATAAAGGAGCAATTTGGTGGTTTTTTTTAATAGCACAGATAACTAACACCTTCTGTGTCTTTATTTATTAATGAAATTAATTCAAATGACTGCATAGAGACCAAGCCCCTCAATTTCATTTTAAAACCTAAAGAAACACCAGCAATCAATGGAAATGAGAGTTATTAAAAAGATTTAAGAAAATAGCTGATCAGAAGTGAGGAATTAAGATCAAGTGCATAAAAATCCTACAGAATACTGTAGGAAAACATGTGGGTCTGGGCTGGTGATCAGACAGTCCTAAAACTTTACCAAGTGCACACCAGTGCTACTGTTGATCTCTGAGGCTCTTTTGACGTTGTTGTTGCACAAAGGATGCTGAGACAGATTCATATGCACAAAGATTTATTAGTGGGATCAGTAGCTGATTACATACATCAGTTCCTAAAGGGAAAGTTACTTTTTGGCAAAAAATATTGAACAGAGTAGGGGAACATTTGGGACAACATTGCCAAACATCCAATACACTTTTTGACTCCAGATAGAGACTTGAGGAAGGAGAGAAAGAACTTCACACTGCCCATGTGGCTGCTTTGAGCTTGGCTAGGTCTAAGCCCGTGCTGGACTGCAGCACAACTCTGATATTCTGGGTCTGTGAGCATCTCATCACAGAAACATGGACATTAGAGCTAGGAGAGGCTTGTTGTTTAGCTCTTTTCTTTTCACCACACCCTTTTCTTCAGGCACTGCAGTGTTATTCCCCACAGTACTTCAGACTAGCAATTTGTTTTAAATGTGAAAAAATGATCTAGGCTTTTCCATTTCCCTTGGGGCAGATTATTCTACATACAAATTGATTTCACTGTCAAGGAGCTGTCTTATTTTCGTGCTATTAATTTCAGTGCTGCTGTTTGAACAATCCCTTCCCACCATCTTTGTGTACAACCTTCAGATATGTGTAAATGACCTTGGCTGTCACCTATGCAAGTTTTAATGTTGGCATTTCAATCCTGCTAACAAAAATGCCATGCAGGTTAGCACATATGAATAGTCGCTTCATACCTTGCACCAATTTAAATACATGTTTGCAGAATTGCTTTTACATTCTTTCTTGAAAGTCTACTCATCCTTCTGTACCCCTGGTAGTTTGTGTTGTTTTTAACTGTTGTTTTGTTAGGAATTAAAATTGAGTTGCTGGCAGACAAGTGGCAATAAGTCAGTCTTAGAAAAAGATTATTAAAATTTCATACTCATGAATACCAAGCCACACTACCCTTTTCTGGAGAAGCTATACAGCATGAAGGTTTTAATCAGGCTTGTACATTTTCATTTTGGATTTCCAATACCCGAATCTCCCTGCAGCTTCATGGAAAAACTAATCAAGCAGTTATCTTCATCTGAGCTCCTTCACAACCAGTTTGTTCTCACTTCCAGGCATTACTTTTTCCAAATGCTTGAAGGATCTAAGAAAATTTAAGGCTGAACTTAACAGAATAGATATGTCCTTCCCTTTGCATCTCATAAAAAGACATAGGGAAGTTGGCAAGTGTTGCTTGCCAGCATATAACTGTGTGTTCAGACTGCAAATGAAAGATTTACATCTTAAAGAATATACTGTGTTGTCACCATACAAACAAAAAGGCTTACAGTTGCTACTAACAACTCCTTAGCTTATCTTCTGCATGTCTGCATGGGCATCATGAAGTGCTTTCTGTGTGTGAACCCAGTCCTTGGCCAAATTACACCAGGAAAGCAAGAATTTCTCAGTCCTATTGGCTTTCCTCTAGACTTGTCAAGTCATTTAACCTCAGTAAACTTCATTCTAAATAAAAGAAACTGTCATGGCCTGATCAATAGTATCCAACAGGTTACAGTGTAGTCTTGGTCCCCACAAAGTGACTTTAGGAGAGCACTGCCATGGTCCTGGTATTGCAGATGGGACAATGAGACAGAATGTGCCAAAGTGTGTTTTGCCCCATGTCCCCCATGTTCTGCCAACTTCAAATTCATCATGTGCTTGGCATTGCCAGGTGAAAAAGTCCACTGTAAAAACAGATATGTTTGGAAGGAGAAATAGTACTGAGAATCTGTTACAGTCCAAAAGCTTGCTTTCTGGTGTCAGTGCAACTTTTTGGTATGATGGGAGAGATCTAAAATGTAGAGGTTTAACAGTTTTAGTGCTCAAAGCTTTATTAAAGTCAGTATCCAAATGAGTAAAAGAATATCCCTAATGCAAAAGGTATCAATTAAATATAGAGGAAAGGATTGCAGAGACATACTATTCATAATATACACTGTATATTTTTGTAGAATGCTGTGTAAGTAAGGGTTTTCATTTAAATTGGGCCAAAACAAAGTATTAATGGAGAAGAATAAAAAAAAACATGCGGCAGATGAGAAGAAGTAAAATTAATTTCTCATATATGCTGCTAGACCAATCTCTGAACAGAACTGACATACATAATATAACATAGAAACTAGGTTAAAGCATAGCTCAAACTGGCCTAAAAATAGATGGTATGTGAAATTCATCTACACCCTGTAAAAAAGAATTTCACAGCCAGCACTCTGGAACAGCTTCTCTCAGGTGATCCCTGAACACTGCTTCCCAGCTCTTGACTGAGGATTAGCATTGGTTGAATGAAATAGCAAAAGAAAGCATTCCCAAAGTAGTTGGGAGTTTATTGGCTTTTAGAAGAGAGTTGCTGTTAGAGAACCACAAGAAATCTTTCCCCAAGATATTAGGCTCTTCTGGAAAGCATAAAGACAATCACTGTCAAGAGCACATTTTAAAAAAAAATTTGCAAAGAAGCTCAAAGTAAACAACAATATAGATGCCTATTGCAGTATGGTGCAACTGTCAAATTACTGAGACACTCACTGTTTTCTGTGATGTTTACCACTATAAAGCAAATTTTGAAATTGGATTGTTTATTTAATGTTACATGAAAATTTTCCTTAAAGACCACTATCCTATGAGCTGATGAGTAACATATATATGGCTGCTGTGCCGAGGGAAAAGCACTTAGAATACAAAACCGATGTTGACACAAAAAAGTACTGAAGTGAGTTCTTGAGAAGAAGAAACACACAGTGGTTTAATGTCTGTCACAACCAGGGAAGGTTGGTATGTGCAACCCAGGCTTACATAACTGGGGACATCTGGGGATACTTGGTCAAGCAAAAGTGCACATCACAATTATTTTCCTTGGCTTCTACAAAACAGAGTCTATGCCTAAGTAATATCAAACAAGAATTCAAGCCAGGACATCAGTGAAAGCTTTTCTCCACTTTTTTTTCTGAGAAGAAACTCTTTTTCATCACAGTTCAAATGTTATGAATTATGTCACTGTTTTGTTGTCAAACAGCCCTTGAAAATTTCATTTGCCTTTTAGTCTTCAGCCCTTGTCTGTTTAAAGTGCCTACTGCCAGTTCCTAGGTTAGTGGTAATCTGTGTGCACTTACGGCAGTGACATATGAAAGTAATCTATTGTACAGGTGTTTCACTGCCACTGAAGTGCCTGAGTCATTTGCCATTACAGGTTTTTTCATCATTCTTGGCAACAAACTTGTGACTTATATGGGAATCCATTTTAAGGCCCTTTTTCACTGACTCAGAAATTCTGTCAGCATAAATGCTGTTGAATCAAGCCAAGCTTGCTGTCACAATTTCAATTCCAGTCCCATGCAACTTCTGCATCGGACAGAGAGATGTAGGCAAATATCTCTGTCTCTTTTATCCTACATCTACTTCACAGCTTTCCAGAAGAATAGGGAGCCTATGGCTTCAGAGTATTTGAAAGGCCTCAAATTTTCCATCGTATAGGAATAAAGTTTCTCATATATGTGTCTGAATTTTGCAATTTAACCTTGCCACAATTCCTCATATGCATGATCCTTTCTTAAAAACGAAAATGTGCACTCAGTGTTGGTCTCTACTCCTCAACCAATGGAGCAAAATCTGGAATTAACACAGTTTTTGCAACAGGAACATGTTTTTTTCCTGTATGACTCCCTCTTCTCTCTTTGCCAAGCCCCTTGTCTCTATACATTAGAGATATAAATTGTGATACCTATAAGAATCATTTTGCTGGGTGTCTGCAGAATTTCGTATCCTTAAGGTGGAGACCATCAGCCTAAGTTTAATCCCTTTTATAATGGACACAAAACCAAAATCAAGGCTCCTGTCTTTGGTGTCTTGTGAAGAAACATGCACTTAATGTACAAGAAAATAAGCACTTGGTATGCCCATTCAGTTAATACCATGGACTAGTTATTTCTATAAGCTTTCAGAATCAGACCCAGTTTAGTGTTTTTTGGTATTTTACAGTTACTTTCTTATTTTAAAGATAAACGCTCTGACTACACTATGACAGTATATATGGTCATTAACATGAATATACACATTTTTTAATGCATAGAAATATTTTCACATGCATAAATGTATTTTTATGTATGTTAATATAACTAGAGTCAGCTTTATTTTATGAACAAGGCTTTTTGCAGGTAAATGCAGTGACGTAGTTGCACATAGTAGTCATCTGCTATGAACTGCTAGATTTTGACCATCTAAATTGAAGTGGAACAATATCTTATTAAAAAAGCATCCCAGTATTTGAAACAGCAAAAGGAGAAAAAGTTTATATAACACTATAGTATATCTGTCTAATTTGGAATATACTGTTAAATCATGCATAAGTGTAAAAAAAATATATGCTTTTCTGGTGAAAATGTACTTTCTGAAGTTTTTACTCGAGGCTGTTGGGGGGAAAATTGAAAAAGAATATATATATAAATGTTATTTCTCATATAACCTCTGTGAAACAGAGCATATTTATTTATCAATTTCATAACATTCTTTTGAATTCCAAAGTGAAATGGCATTCTGTAATGAAGTGATTGTCATTTTAAAACCCCTTTGCTATTTGAAGTGTCATTATGTATATTTATTTTACCCTTTAAAAGTGTAATGCCAATAGTATTACTATGTCAAATTCAGATGAATCGTGACAAAAAAACATTTTCACAAACAGAAATGTTAACATGCTACAATTCCTTTCTTTAGAAAAATAAAAGAAATTATCACAAAAACCACATTTTAATTTAATTATATCCTTCAGGTCATTAAAGTGATGTAATGTGCATGTCAGTCCTCCTTTCATCCACAGATTACTTTAATCCTTCATGTGCTTTTTTCTTTTTCCTCTGGCTTTCTTTCATATTTGCTTTGTTTTGAAATTGCATGCTGTCTGGATTATTTGTGCATGACCTCCACATTAATTTCACATTGAATGTTTACATACTCTGAGAGATTTTCATGGATCATTTATTCTACATGTGCATTTTTTCCTTTGTTTTCAGTTACTAAACTTTAAATATGCTTGAAATGTAAAAGTGGCATGAAACTTTTGTGACATGAGTATACAACAATTTTAATGAAGATTTTCAGTACACATCTTCCAGAAATGCATATTCTAAATCACATTTTATACTATACTTCCAAAATGTAACAAAATAAATTATATTCTAAGACTCTAAATGTATTCCATTTCAGAATTGGAGCCAAATACTGGTTATATTCAATTCAAGCAATGACAAACACATGAGATTGGTCATTTAAATGATTTAAAGAGGTCTCTGCTCTGTTGGAAGTGATCATTTGCAAAGTCCCGTGTCTGGGCATTGTATATGTTCAGAGACACTATAGGACATTGTCTGACTGACAACACAGATCACTTCAGACAAACACTGTCTGCAGCTCTACATAGGTACCCTCTAGTAATGCCATCTTCTTTCAATTGGCTGTATAGAGACTCCATGTCCTTATCCAGTATTTGAAATAAATGTTCCAAGTAGGCGTATCCTGCTTTTACATAATACAGTGCTATGAGTCCTTGCAATTATAGTCAAATTAATTGACTATAACGTCAAAGGGTTTATTGCGTAAAATACCACAATTTCTTCCATATTAATTCCCCATTTGAAGAATTAAAGTGATATATGTTGCTTAACATGCCATTAAATACCGCTTATCGGCAGAATTCCATCTCTAAATCACATAAAACTAAAAGTGTATACAGAAGAACCTGATGAGTAAATATATGTGTATATACCAAAACAAAGTATTTTTTTAACTATGCAAAAAAAAAAAAGGGCATTTAAACACACTTAAGAAGTTGTTGATTAAGGGGCCAAATAAAAAATTATGAAATCAGCAGCAGGTAGCAGTAAAGAATTTTTTATTTTAGTTGGCACAAGGCTGAAACTACATACTACAAGCAAATCAACAGCTTCTGTTTTCTACTTTATAGCCTATTCTTTTCAGCCAGTTAATTAATGCAGTGCACAGTCTGCTATGATTAAAGACGGGTGGCTTGATCTCAAAGCATGCTGAGCCATCTGTAGCCCTTCATCTGAACAAGCCAAACACGATAGTTTCCAAGTAAGGAGCTGAAGGTTGTGACTTGAGACCTCTGGAATCAAATTGATCCGGTCTCCAAGGGCTTTGCCTTCGACCTGCAGACCTCACCACAACCACCTCTGATTTGTAAGCCACTTGGTTTGTACTGATTTGAGTCACTACAGTTCTCTCCACTTTTACAAACTAGTTGTTTTGTCAGCATGAGTGTGACAACAATTAGACGTCCCTGTTTTTGCCCCATGCCTTTTCTCCTTCACAGTCATTCAATGACAAGCGTAAAAAGAACTTCATCTTTTCACGAAAATTCCCATTCTACAAGAGCAAGGAGCAGAGTGAGCAGGAAACAAGTGATCCAGAACGTAAGTAACCTCTTGGAGACGATGTCACATGCAGCAGCACATAAAATGGGTGACACGCATGATACCAGTATCCCACACATCTAGGCAAATATCTGTCATAGGTAGGCAGGAGAGGTATTACTACTGTGACCAATGTATGACTGCAGTTTGGATCCAGCTAGTCCTTCCAGCCCTGGAAAAACCACTTTCAGAAGCATAAAGCAGTGACCTTAACTTTTGGAAGTGCAAATGTGGCTCCTCAAAGTTGTTGTGGCACCTGTCATAAATCCAAACTTGTTTCTCAGAAATATTCCTAGATCAGAATTGGCTCAAAATAAGGCAAATGTGATTTCTTTCACAATACTAAACTGAACTATTACTTTTTAAAAGGTCTGTTCTAATATATTTTTTGCCTTTGACATTGCCATGCGCAACCTCACTGAAAGTTTAAAAATTAAATGAAGCAACCATGCTAACAGCTTAAAGAAGTAAATCAGGTCTTGAAATGTGTACCTCCATGAGAATTTACTGCTTATTTAAATTATATAGAGAACCAGCCTTATTAAAAATATATGCTAGTTTCAAGCCCAGATATTCACTTCTTTTCCTTGATAAGTCTCTCCTAAATTTGTCCAGTGAGGATAGTTTCTGGAACTTAATTTATCTGGTTGTTCCTCCTTCCTCACAGCTCCAAAAGGCATGTATCATGGTCACTGCTTCTTTCATTGGGTGAATTCCCATAGAACATGGGTCTAAATTTGTTTCAGGAAGAAAAGGCAGGGATCCAGATTGCTCAATCAACATGGTCAGTCATGGTAGTATCCATTTCAACTCCACTGACTTCTTCCTTCCTCTTCTGCGGCTGTTCTTCCTTTCTCATTGCTCTCTCTGGGGACTTCCGTGCAGGACATCCCCGGATTAGGTGACGACGGTTATGGAACAAAGACTCTGAGTAAGTTCCCAGGAATGGTCACTGTAAACCCTTTTTTGTTTTGTTTTGTTTTGGCTTCTGTTTCTTCTCTGAGGACCCTCCACTCCTAGCATGCACAAGATAGAGTTTTATTTGTTACCCAGCTGTGAATGCATTAAAAATGTTTCAATTGTTTTGTTCTGCATGACAGTATTAAATAACATACAATGTATCAAGCAGACACTTTCACTTCTTTTGTAATAACACCTTTTGTTTCTGACAGTATGTTATTGTTCCCATCATGGCAGTTCTGTAGAGTAGCATACCTAGAATGCGTTTTGCTGCCTAGACTGTTCTTTTCAGCAACAATTCCTCCCTTTCCATCTAAAGGGAAAGTTAAGCATTTTAACATGATCACATCCTGATGAGGTCAATAGAAAATTAGATTATGCTGTTGCTTCTGCATTTTCAGCTTTTTGCATGGGAGTGTTTGTTACTTTGCTGGGTTTTAGATTAGTGTTTGTTATTAATGGACGAAGTCATTTGCAGGCTAGAGAAGACCATGAGTTCTTCAAAGCTAATTTTGGACCCATTTCACCATTAGCAACCTATTCTCTGTCACGCAACCTTAATCAATTTCTTTTTCTGGTGCAGCGATCCTGTCTCAAGACTTGGCATTGCAGAATGTGTAACATGTTGGATCATTGCTCAGAAACAATTTTTCTTCCTCGAAATTTAGACCAGAAAAACTGTATAGAATGAAATATTTGCAGCTGATTTCTGCTTACATAGCTACATTATATTGTGTATCCAGAGCTAAATAATTTAAAGAAAATGCCACTTGCATGTGTTTGGCTGCTTCTTCCTCAGTTCTTACTTCTTTTCTTAAGCACCAAGTAATTGGAGCAAAATGTGTGTGAATGTTAATGCTGCATCGCCCACTGTTTTGTATGTGCTTTTTAATTGCAGGAATGCACATCCATGTACACATTTTTTGAGATCATTCTGTTTCTGACTGATTTGTTGAAGGGACATTTTAATGGTTTAACTTTAAGCCGTGAAGTAGCTCACAATTCAAAGATGAAAGCTTCATCTCTTGTACAAGGAGAAACAATCCTGCAAGACTAGTTTTGTCAGTGATAGACAATAAATGTCACTGCCACCTGAATTGTAACCTTTCTGTGGTCATGTAAGTGTCATAGCAGCTCATTAGCAACAAATGCAGATCCTTTTCTGCTAGAGAAAATTAAAATATTTCTGATCTGATAGCCCTCCTGAATATTTGTGTCCCTACAAAGACAAATCTCCATAACATTCAACCATTTAAAAGGTAACTGAATTCTGCTAATTGATATAGGACAAAGTAGCACAGAGATATTATATAAGGCTCTATTTCCTCTGTTAATACTGTGCCTAGTTTTCAATTAGTGGCACACCTATAGACATTCTCAGCCATTCAAATTTTATTAATATTCAACTCAGATATGTTTTTTAATGACAGTTCTTGCTATGAAGGGTATGTGTTCTCTTTTAATAAAGTTCTTCAGGGTCCTGTCTGCATATTAGCTTGAGATAAAACTTTTTAACTTGCTATGAAATGTCCAAAAGTCAATATGCTATTTTCTTCAAAATGTAAGTTTAACTTTTTGTAGCTTCTTCCCAAGATCAAGGTTTTCCATTAATGTTTTTATAAGATATTATCCCCTCTCATTTCTGCTGCTCCAGTAGCCCCATCATTCCCAGTCTATGAACCCTAATCTATTAAATTGGTACATGGGGGAAATGCAGCACCTTCCAGAGAATAGGTGGTCTTGGCACTGTTCCTGTCTTTCTCACTAGCCCAGGGTGCTCCCAGCTGTGTAACCATTATGCCATTGGCTTGTAGATGTCCTGGACCAGCTGAAAAAGTTTCAACTGTCAAGTGATCTCTCAGGTGCAAAGTAATAAACATTTCTACCAGACATACTATTAAAACCACTATTGAATATGGTCCTGTAGAACTCCTGGAGATCATACGGCATGGTCTTACTGACCACAAATAGTCTGCTGACACAATTTTGGAATAGCAACATTACATGATATAGATTGCACTTCCTTTCAAGAGAATGATAATAGAAACAGGACACCTGACTTGGCGAACCACAAGACTGACCCATCATGATAGTTCTTATAGTCCTGTTCACCAATCCAGACTGGTCTGGTAAAGGTTTTAATACTCCAATTCAAACTCTGAGGCTAGACAATGACTGGAAAAAGACTTCTCCCATTTTTTTCTTACTTTTGTCATTGGCTCTGTCTTCTTTTTATTTTTTTTTCCCCTTAATTGGGCAGAGTAAAATAGATACAGTTACAATATTTGATATAAAAAAAACTTTCATGTTAATTCGTTAACCCTTGGGATAATGCACAGTGATTAAAGATGGACACAGAAGTTTAGCAGGAATAGTTCCAGTGCATTAATAATGATTAATGATGCACATTACTGATGGTGCAGAATAATATGAGCAGACACTCAGATTTTATTAAATTACTCAAGATATCCAGTGAGATGCAAGTTGACTATAATATACATTGAAATGAAATTATCTGAGATATCCTTTACTGTCTCATCAGGAAAAGACATAGCTTTGCTATGACACATATCACTGGCTAATACATATAGTCTCTTTCTGAAATGCCACAAGAGAGAAAGCTTTCATTTTACCTCTGTAAATTATCTGAGTTGTTTTCAGGTGATGTCACTGCACAGTTTTTATTTCCTCTCCGCATAACTACGTTTGCATGACTTTGGCAGTTCTTTTCAGTTTCTGCTGTGCTGTGGTGCTTGGTTATGTTCTTTAATTTGCTGTACTGTTCTTGCAGAACATGTTTCTTCTAATGCCAGCGATAGTGAAAGTAGCTACAGTAAGTTACTGCTTTCATTAGAGTCCTTTTACTTTGCATTGCTTGTTCTGTTTGTTTATTTTGTTTCTCTTATTTTGTTTCTATCCTTGCAACTCTTTTGTTAATGTTAAAAAAATGGAGCAAATGGCTTGGAATTCAAATTTATAACCACACCTTGAGGACAAAGTTGTTAAAGAAAACTAGCAACCGTTATAAGAGAAGGGAGAAAGGTTGTTATTTGTGATGTATTCTGGGATGTAAAACTAAACCTGGCTTTGGGTAGCCTATGAAAGTCAGGATTATTTGATTTATTGAGAAAGGTTTACTTCAGTGGGGAGGGAGAATTTTCTTGGTGGTCTTTTAAGTGTAAAATTATTCCATAGCCGTAGTCAAATCTGCCAAAGGCATCCTCTTTACAAGGTCACAATTTGCACTTGCATTTCTGCATGCCTGTATGAAGGGCTAAGAAGTAGTCCCAGAATTTTTGCTGAGACTGTAGTTTTGACAGTACAGATTTCCTAATGCATATTGGAGTCTTAAAAAAACAGTAAGATAGACTTTTACTGCTTAGGCACTGCTGCTGAATGTCACTGATACCCTGTAGGTGGAGATCCCAACCTGCAACCTGGTTTGATTGCATTTACAGACTCCATGGGATCATATAACTGAGAAGCAGATTGTATGTTTTGGGTAATTCTTAGTAATGCCCATAAATTTAACCAATATAGCTATTGTTCTGGAAGTTTTGAAAAGCAGAACAAAACCAAGTCATTACATAAATTACAAGAAATGTAATAAAAGGTGACTGAAATGACAGATTGCTTGCTAAATCACCCAGTTGTTCCATTTCTTCAAGCCATTTGCTTAACAAATAAAGTTTTCCACCAGTCACTCAGCACTTGTGCCAAGCACCCACATACATTCAGGTAATCAATGGTATCATACATAATATTTACTAGTCTTGATATAAGGCATAGCAGTTGAGCTCTGTTGATAAACACTGGTTTGTTTCAGTAAAACAGCTAAGCTTATGCTGTTCAGAATGTATTCTCTTGTATTGCAAAGGTTTTCTTGAAAAGCAATTGCCAGAGTCACAAGAAAACAGTAGACACTCTTGAATTGCCAAGATCCAGTTCTAAACCATTTTATTTTTAATGTCTCCTCTACTTAGGATAAGTGGAGAATTTTATGTTTGAAATATAAGATGCTCTTTCCAGACTGACTTTACAATCAGGAATAAGTCAAAAGGTTAAATTTTCAAAAGTTTGCATGAGTCAAGTCTCATCCAGGTCTGCAAATTTCAGGGTGAGCTCAGGGTAAAAGCCCAGAGGAGAATCTAGGCTGATGAACTGTCCCAAATAGCAGACTTAATAGGAGAGCCCAGTTGCAGCCAAATATTTTGGTCATGTCTGCAAAACCTAGTTACCAAATTTCATAGTAAGACAGGACAGGTAGCTGGTTCTTCACTGGTTGGGTAATAACTTAAAACAAAGTGTACATTTTGAGGTGCAAGAAAGGTAAGAGAAATGGTTTGGGAAAGTTAGTTGGAACATAGATACTTGGAAGGAGAAGTAGTGTTGGAGTAACAACTACCCATGGCAGTCACTCTCCTTCTAGAGTGGTTTGCACCTGGACAAGATCCTGTCTCACCCCAGCAGCATCCAGTCTACATTCTGCTGGCTGGATCTCCCCACACACTACTGGTATGTCCAACAGCTGCTTCCTGATGGAGAAGAAGCAGGCAGAGGTTTCTTCTCTGCCCACAGGACAGCTATGCCATTTAGAAGCAGAGGAAGCCAATCTTAGGTTATGCCAAGTGAAAGTGGCATAACAATAAAAATACAAGACCTGGTGCCCAAAGGGCCTGATTTTATTTGCTAAGGATTCATGCCAGGTTGCAGAGTTGTTCTTTACTGTGATGTAGTGTCACTTGGAGGAGAATCTGTGTGTTCAAGGTGAGGCACTACAAGTCATTTTACGAGGACACCATGTGTCTTGACCTGCAAACTCATCTAGCCTTCAGTCTGTGCAGTGGTGAAATGAGAGGAGAAAAAAAGTGAAGCTGGAAAATTCATGGGCAACAAATAGAAAACTGCTGGAGGAGTCAAGGGGTTTGAATGATTTTGTGAGCCTGTACCCATACCCCTTTTCTATTCTGTTTCCCCAGCAAATGAGCAAGAGGAAAGGGGTTGCCTGCACCACTGCTTTCTGAACTGTAGGAAGTTGGGGCAGAGTGGCTGGAAAAGTGCCCGGCAGAAAAGGACTTGAGAAGGTGCTGGTCAACAGTGGCTGAACATGAGCCAGCAGTGTGCCCAAGTGGCCAAGAAGGCCAAGGGCATCCTGGCCTGTATCAGCAATAGTGTGGCCAGCAGGACAAGGGGAAGTGATTGTCCTGATGCACTCAGCACTGAGGAGGCCACACCTCAAATCCTGTTTTCTGCTCTGTGCCCCTCACTCCAAGAAAGACATTGACATGCTGGAGCATGTCCACAGAAGGGCAGTGGAGTTGGAGAAGGGTTTGGGGTACAAATGTTATGAGGAGCAGCTGAAAAGAGGTTGTAGTGAAGTGAAGCCAGTCTCTTCTCCAAAGTAACAAGCGACAGGAAGAGGAAATGGCCTCAAGTTGCACCAGGAAAGGTTTAGATTGGATAGTAGACAAAATTTCTCTATTGATAGGGTTATTGAACATTGGAGTAGGATGCCTGTGGATGTGGTTAAGTCACCATCTCTAGAGGGATTTAAAAGATGTGCTCAGGGTCATGGTTTAGTGGGGCTTGGCAGAGTTGGACCTGTGCTTTCCAGCCTAAATAATTCTATGTTCTGTGAAATTAGCAGTTCACACCTTGGCCATCTCAAAGAAAAAGTGTCTCGGTAAGAAATGACTGGCAACTGCTGGGTGTTCTCCTGCAGACCCTCATATTTGTCCCTGTAAAAACAGGCCAGTTGGAGTCCAGAGAGAGGTGTTCTGCATTTTTTTCTCGTGGATCTCTGGCAATTGTTTTAACATTTCTCTAACTTTTGATTCTCATGGTGAGCACTTAGTAAAAAGTAGCTAGTGTCAAAACCTGTACTACTTAATCATTCCTAGAACCATTCCAAACCAGGAATTTTAAAGGCTTCTGAGAGGTGTCCAGGCTGTGACCTGGACAGTGATTAATAGGGAGGTTACAAATCAACTGGGCTTTTTCTAGGACATATTCTCATGTGTTCATAGTTTTTTAGAAAAACATATTGCTTAAAAATTTGAGTACTTGGCTAAAGGATTATTTATGTCTCTAGGGTTAAAAAACCAGATTTTTGACAGAAGTCAGATATTTTTTATTTCAAAATAATAAAATAATTAACAATCCTCTTATGTGGTCTCAGGAAAAAATTCTTTGTCCCTTTCTTAGCAACAAGGCTGTTGCAGAAAGTAAACCAGATTTCTTCTGCCAGTGCCCTCAACACTGGGTTTGTTGTGAACAAAAGAGTTGGAGACAACAGTGGGATTTTCTTTATCCCAACAGATAACCATCAGCTCCATTAACTTCAGGGGGAACTGCAGAAACATTTGAGAGTAGAATCTGACCCTTTATAAATCAAAAAAGTATTTTTGAGCCAGGAACAAGTGTTGGCTTATCTTAAAGAGACTGAGTTACCACACAGCTGCTGCTGAATCACAGGGCCATGCTATTATGAAGTCTATAATTGTGTTAGTTTATTTATTCCTGTTCTCAGAAGTAAAACCAAGTTTGAAGAGTGGTATAGAAAATCCTGGTCTAGCAGAAAGTTGTACTTTTTTTGATAAGGATACATACAGCCAATTTTGATTTATCCCAGAACCAGTTAATCAAACCATGATTAAAAGTTTATTTTGAGCTCTGCATCTTGAAATTTTCTGATTTCTTTTTCAAATCAAGCTTATAAGGACACAGTTTTTACCTTGGGCTCATCAGTTTTTATTTTGTGAGACCTGATTTCCATAATAGCCATGAATTTCAAGTTTCTCTCCTGCATATGTGTTGTAACACTCTTACACTTAGGTCAGTAAAGGTTTTTACAGCTGTCATCAAAATTACATGCACATTACTGCATCTATTTAGCCTAATTGTATAACTGGCTGTGATTGCACCAATTACCTAGAGAGGCAATACATAACTAAAAAGTTAAAAATAACAAAAAGTGTTAGAAACAAAAATTTTTACTCTCTGTCAGCAAATCAGCAAGTCGCTCTTCTGATGAGATCTGAAGATTCAGAACAAAGTTGAAGTAGTCCTGATTATTACGCTAGGCTACTGATTAATAAGGACACTTACACTGGCTTCCCAGAATTACGATGTTATTCAGGTATACTCAAATTGGCACAAGTATTGAAGTCTCATTTTATACCCACAAAGCTATATTGATCTTGAATACATAGTGCCCATAAATGACTTTTCAGTCATAAGTTCATTCTCAGACTATGATGATCCTTTTACATATTGGGTTTCCAGCCTTTCATAGCTATCAATATATTTCCAAAAATCTTGTTTATTCACATAAACAGAGGTGCAGCAAAGGGATTTTGAACAAAATAGAGGCTGAGATATTGACTGCCCAGTGCAGTCTGTGCAGATGAAACAAAGCAAGAAATTGATTTCTCCAAGATCTTGCAGGTACAACTCAGGTAATTCAGACATTAGCCCAAAATCCATCTAAATGGATTTTGACAGAAAAATAAGCCTCCTTTGATTTTAGATCCAGCTGAGCAACAAAATTCAGGCAAGAGCTCAAAAACTAAATTAATTTGGCTCATCTATGAGGATTTTGTATGTGTATTGATGGTAACCACCACCATTAGTCCATAAATTTTAATTAAACCAAAAATTCTCTTTGATTTTTCTAAAATCATAAATAATATCTCATTGTCTTCACTAGTACTACTTTTCTGTTAGTCTCCTCCTTAGATCCCTTTACAGAGTTTTTCACAGACATTATTAGGATGCCAAAATCCATGGATTCCCACGATGAGGTATTTGATGAGGGAGGGCGCCTGTTTACGTGGTGGCTGCACCATTACAGCTCACAGCAGCTCTCCTGGCCCATTATACACATGATGTGTGCAGTTACACCAGCACTGCTGAAGCTCTGGATGCTGTGGCAAGACAATAGGACATGGGGCCTTTTTATGGGTTACATGACACCGGTCTGCACTGAAACTGGTTTTGAGTCTTTCACAGACTCTCTGGCCTCTAATCAGAAAGAAAAAACAGAGGCCGTTTCAGGTATACCCATTTGAAACCCTATAAAATCCTTTGAAAAAGTTGAAATTAGTAGTCCTTATGAAACTTACCTGCCTATGCAGGACCTCTCTGCCCATTTCATAGAGGCTATGAGTTATAACAAACTCCCAAGTTATTCTTCTCTTCCTAAGCATGAGAAATCACCAACAGGCAAACCAAGAACAAAGGAAGCAGGGACTGGTTCTTGGAAAGTGAAAGCCCTCCAATAATTTTACTCCTAAATATATTATATTCTGGAAAGTTTCCTTTTTCTTTCTTCTCTTTTCTTATTTTTTTTTTCCTTTTCTTCTCTTTTTTGACTTGATGGCATTTTACTGAAAACAAGGGATCAATCCAAAATCCTACAGAAAGGTCTTTTGCTTTTCCCTCTTTGTGTTTTATCTGTTAAATGTCATGAAGATTTCCCAGACCAATACAGCTAACCTGTGCTAATTAAGCCATTAATGTGGGTGGTAAATGAGGCTTAGGCAAATGATAAATAAGAGTCTGTGTCCTTCTGGATTTCATACTGTGTCTCACACCTCAAAGCCATCACAAGGTTATAGCAATCCAATTATTGATTGATTCTAGAGCTCTTCATTATGCTTAATACTTTGTGGACTAATTCAAAACCATGCAGTACTGACTGAGTAGAGATCATTAAAGAATACCATCTGGTACAGTTAACATGCATAGTAGCCTCTGAGGACCTACGGGGTTTTTTCTGGACAGTACTTGGCAGGATTTTATTCACTTGCAAATTTGAGCTCCTGAGTCCTTTTTCCAGAAAAGAAAAATAGTAGAAACAGTACAGCTTTTCCCCACACTTGCACTCCATGTTGAGTCTGGAACTTGAGACTGAAGAGCCTTACGTCAGGAAGAAGTCTGTCTTTAAGTCCCTTACTCGATGCAGCCCTTCCCAATGGCTTAAACTTCAGCACAGTTTGATTTGGCTGGAGAATTTTTCTTTTTTTTCAATATGGCCACAGCTTTATGAGACTTCTGTAAAACAGCAGGCTCGTTTGTCTCCATAGCCCATACCCTACTGATAGTGTGGATGTGCCAACAGCTTTAGCATGTAGACTTGTCTGCCAGAGACTGGGCAAAAGGGAAGGTAAAATCTGTGCTGGCTTATCAGTGCTGGTTATAAATCTGTGCCGACTTATCAGTGCTGGTTAGAAATCTGTGCCAAAGCCAAATATTAGTTTACAGTTTAAAGAAATAAAATTTTGAACAGTAGTGTCAGAGCGATTGTCTATTTTCCTTCAGTTGCTGTTGACAGTGTCACTCCCATGAGATTTAAATGTAGGTGTCTGCATCTGACCTTGCTGTTTAGATGTTTTTATAGGACAATGGAGATAAACACACCCTTCTGACTTTTTCTCTCATCACACAGTAGATATCTAAAACAGGTCAGATGACTCATGTCTTAAATAAGCCCTTTCCTACTTGTAGGCAGCCGTTGGCTCCAAAGGGTACCTAGGGACTAGCTCAGACACAAGCACTCACGCCTCAGGTTTCTGAAATTAGCTGAAATAAAACCCCTGCTGTGGATCTGTATCCCTTGAAACAAGTATTTTAAACTTTAGGATTGTATTTGTACAAAGAGGCTCCCCTCCACACGACTGGTCCGTAATGGCTTCATCACCCACCCCAAGATTGACTTTCTCAGGCTGTCGGAAAATACAGCCTTGGCTCCTGTGGGATGGAGGGAAGGCAGTGCAAAAGCATCCTCATCCAGCTTGGAGAGTGAATCATTTCATCTCCAGTGGAATAAGACATCCTGAGTTTAACACCACCCCTAAAATTTCCAGAGAAACTTAAGGGACAATAATACATCTGATGCATGAAAACGAGTGTAACAATAATTATATTTTTTTTAACTTTGCAAAAAGCCAAAGTTGAGTGATTACAATATCAAACATTTGCAAATAGAGAAGAAAATCCATTATTCACACTCCTTTTCCTCAAAAGCTTTCTAATCTCTTCTTTTAATTAAAAATTATATTCTCTCCTGTGCTACTTCAGCACCATTGCTGGGCTGAAGTTGGTCCTATGTCAACTGTCAGTTCTCCCTCTTTGCTAACACATCAGTACAGTTTTTTCTTTGCTTTTCCAGTTATTTTTCTCAATTACAATATTATTTTTACTTGAAAAGCTTTCTTACACATTTGTCACAGCTGCCAAAAAAAATATCCATCAATATATTAGGATGTGGGAGTCAGCTTAAGAGTAAACCACAAAAAGTTTTGTGCCTTCTTGGGAGCTAGGCATTGCATCCAACACAAAGCTTTTTAATATAGATAGTGGAGCCTCAATAGTGACTCAGATAGCAGCCAGACTACTTCAGGGTGAAGTATACCCACATCTAGATCCTACATATATTTCCATCAGGCATCAGGTAGCACTGTTCCCCTGTATGTGCACACTTTGGTTTGGCAGGAATAACGTAGCACAGGCTCATGTGCATGCAAGCAGATGAAATGAGGGCAACCCTCTCTATTTTACAAAGCACTGGTATCCCTTATGATACTTTTTCTTCTGTAGTATCTAAATTAGTTGCAAAATCCTATCTGTGGATCTTCTCCAAGACAAACCCTGAACTGAGTAAGAGTAAAATCATCATTTTAAACTTTGCTAAGTCTAAATCATCAAGTATCTGGCAGTGACACAGAAAAAGAAATGTGTAGGAATTATTCATGCATTAGATAAGGAATCCTCCTCCCTCTCCTCCTGCACCCCCTTTCAGGAACTGCACACTTGCACTCAAGTCATAGTCCATCTAATGTCACTTGTTTCTCATGGCAAATTTACCTCCTTAGTTTCCTAAACATCACCATGAGGAAACAGCAGTGTCCTAACAGGGGCAGAGGGAGGATAAGTGTGTAAAATATGATGCTGTGAGACCTTCTGTGAAGATATTCAAAACATGAATAGACATGATGCTGTACAACCTGTTCTAGCTGAACCTTCTTTAGCAGGGGCAACTGGAGTAGATGATCTCCATTTCAACTCCAACCATTCTTTGAGTCCATGATTTGTATTCAGGGAAGGGATAACGATCAGAAAATAGCTCATAGCTAGATGTTAGGCGGTGAATGAACTAGACTGTAGAGGCTACGCACAGAATAACAATCAACCAAAACGTATTTATGTTTATACATACGGTTAAAAAGTGTTCCATCTAGGTAGCCTGTGGATTTGCTCTGCAGCAACATGTTAGGGCCTTAACAATAAGACAAAAGAAAGAATTGCATCTTAAATTTCTGCACTATCCTTGTAAACAGCCTTGCTATCAAATCAATTAAATAAAGCCTTGTTGCCCATCATTGAAAAAGCCCAATTTCGGCAAATAGAATTGAAACACTTGGCAGGGGAGGGAGGGGAAGGAAAAAAAGTCATTCTCCACACCTGGAAGTTATGATGGACTTTGGAATGGTTCAGGTGAGAGGCTTATCAGAGAGATGTTTTGAACTCAGTCTGTCTCTATGTGAAGCATTTTATCAAGCTTAAGTACTTCATGTGTTTCTTGTCAGCTTCAATCTCTTCTCTCTTTTCTCATCAGGAGGCCAAGAAGACTGCATCTTTTCTTATGAACCTGTCACAAGACAGGAAAGTAAGTTTCATCTGCTTTTTTATCACTGTTCCTTATATATTTTATTTCACAGTTTGGGGGCCAGCAGAGCAGTAAGCCTTGCTGTGCCAGTCCCAGATTCTCTGTGACTTCTTTTTCTTGGACACTCAGCCTATCGCATATGAAAAAAATTATAGAAGGATCTTCCTTCAAAGCCCCCACTTCCTAACATTCCCAGAGCTCTCTCCAGTATGCTCTCATGTGCTTTACTAATACATATGTTAATCAATCTACAAAATATTGATGCAGATTTTCTAGATTTACTGCAATATTTTTACATGGAAGGCCTTTGTTATTTTGCTTTTCACGTGACATCTGCCACTACCCACTGTAGATGAACCTGTGGGAAGGCAATTGAAACTGGGAGTGCACTCACCTGACTTAATGAGGGATGCATTCGTATAACTACAGGAGAAAAAAATGCTACAACAGCCTTTCCATGTCTCATAGAAGAGTCCATCTGCAAGTATTTGGGAGTGGCCTTCTTGAGCGATAGCAAATATATATGCTTCTATGTAATCGTTTGACCATGTGCATGGATTATCACAGAGCTCTGCAGTGGTACTAATTCCATTTCCTTATTCATGTCAATAAATAAAATATTCATCAATAATATGTGCACCTAAGTTTCACTTCATACATGAAAACAAAAATTCTGGTTAGTGCATATTTGGATACACTTATTTACCAGTAACATCATCAAAATGTGCCTTTCTTTTTGTTGTTCAGTTAATTACACCAGGCCGGTTATTATTCTGGGTCCTATGAAAGATCGGATCAACGATGATTTGATATCTGAATTCCCTGATAAGTTTGGATCATGTGTACCACGTAAGTATGATTTTACTCCTAGTTCTGCAGCTGGGTAAACTGTGTCCCTTGGTGCCACACATTAAGTAAATTTCTGTGAAAACAGTATCCGTGAACTGTATGTAGATGAATTTCTCAAAGGTAATTTTTCCATCACACAGAAAAGGTGAAAGGAACAAATAAATAAAATTTAAAAAAAGGTTGTGAAGGTCTGGAAAACATTTCTGAAAAGAATTGTCTCAAAAGCTCTATGACTTTTTTTTAAACAAGGAACCTTCTAGTCACTAACTCAGTTTAGTAATCAATCCATGGTTTCATAAATAAGATATGTTTGAAATACTGGTAAAGTGTAAAATGGTTCAGCTCAATTGCACAGCACCCACTTATAAAAATACGGAATAATCTGTGACTTGTGTGAGATCTAGATTGCTGAATCTGAGAGCAATGTTAGACCCTGAGTTAAACAGAGTATTTATATACTGGATCATTAAAACTTGCTATCTATTTCAGGCCCTGATTGCAGTAATACTTCATTTTAAACTTTTGTCTCTGCAAATATACTACCTTAAAACTGCTAGAGGTGAGAACCAAATCAGACCTATAAATAAGGCTAAATTGATGAGATTATGATTCATTTTATCATCGTAATAACATTAGATTTACAATCTGGGATGCATTTTATATTTGAGGTTTTTGTGCGATCCTGCTGAAAAAAAGTGAAATTCTGGTAAACCCTAATTTTATTTTAGCCTGTATCGATTGGCAGTAAACATCAGAAGGTATTACTACAAAAAGACAGCTTTACTGTCATAACTCCACTGAAAACAATATGTAGTAGCCAAAATCTACTCTCAGATGTGGAGTGCCTCCCCTTAGAGCAGATCCAGCACTGCCCACTGAGCAAGCCTTCATTGCTGCACTTTTTGCATTAAATGTTTTTTCAGACTTCTTTATCTTCTGTCTTTTGTTTCATGCAGATACCACACGGCCAAAGCGTGACTATGAAGTGGATGGGAGAGATTATCATTTTGTCATTTCAAGAGAACAAATGGAAAAAGATATCCAAGAGCACAAATTTATAGAAGCTGGGCAGTACAATGATAATTTATATGGAACTAGTGTCCAGTCTGTGAGATTTGTGGCAGAAAGGGTAGGTTGACACTAGTTTTATTGCCTATACAACATGATCTGCTTTGTTTCCACGTTGTGTCCCAGACATGATTCTCTGGCAAAAACAAAAAATATCTGTAAAATGGCATCCTAATATTTATAGGCTTTATAATGACTCCACAAGTGGAGTCTCTGCTTTGAATGACATCATCCTTGATGCTTCCTGTACTTGGATGTAGTGCCATGGATTCAGGGTTCTAATACAGTGCCTCAAATACACCCCAAAACAGCCTTTCCTCTTCCCTCTGTTAGACTGGTGGATAAACTTATCTCACTTTCAGAGGGGCAAAAGAAAAAACAACAGAAAGATTACATTATTTGTCTCAGGTAACATGGGGAGTCTTTGACATAAACAAGAACTTATTTAACCGGTAAGAACTTAGACATCATATTAACTTTTATGAACTGATTTTCTTCATCTCAAGAAAATCCTTCTACTTCTACAAATTTCATACCAGGAAAAAATAAAACCCAATTCATTTCCATATCACCAGTGTCTGTTTTATATTAGCACTAAAGCAAAGGAAAGAACATAAAGTAGTGAAGCGCATGCCCTGGGCTCCCCCTTCCCTGTTGTGCCGGTAATGGCTCTGTTCCAGGGCACTGCATCTCAGAATTACTTCCTATCTTTTGGCTGATCTGCAGCAAACTCTGCAAAAATAAACACGTCCTCATCTGCTTCCAACAGGGCAAGCACTGTATACTTGATGTGTCAGGAAATGCTATCAAACGACTACAAGTTGCACAACTCTATCCCATCGCTATCTTCATTAAGCCTAAATCATGGGAGCCTCTGATGTGAGTATAAACTTCTTCAAGCGTTTTATTTTTCAGGGTACAATCTCAAGTGGCACCACACAGGTCTTGAGTCTACATTTTGCCTGTTCTATATAATTAGTAATAATGAGGGGAAGTGGGAACACTGGAGACTTGTCCTCACACCTGTCATCCAGTGTATCCTGACATCTCCAGGAACAAGCCAGAACTGCCTTTGAACCTTTGAGACTGGGACATGTGGGCAGCAAGTTCACCAAGGACTCATGCAGCATGGCTTGTCCCATCCAGCTTCGGGTGCTCCTGGGGTGTAGAGTCTGGTCAAGGGCACAAACCAGAGGATTAAACCTGTGCCAGGTTTGAGGTGTGTGCTTCTTCATATAAGCCCTTCATTCGCCTGAAGGCCTGCAAGAGGATAGGCAAGGAACCATGGGACTGGAGAGGGGCAAAGAACAAAAGAAAAGGCACCAGCTTCATGTTGTCAGGGCTCACTGAGGTGACATGAACTTTAGAGGATAAGATTGAAACTCAATATAAAATCAGTAAGATGAAATTCAGCGCCAAGGGGAGAAAATTAAATGCAAGAGTACAAACAAGGAATAATTAAGCTATAGCACTGCAGAAAAGCATCTGGCAGTTGGGTGGATTACACAGGAATTTGAATGGATGGCTAATGTGGTTGCAAAAAAGGAAACTTCCACTGTGGGCTGTACTCATATCAGTGTTGTGTAAGGAACAATAGACAGCTATTTTGATTTACTGGGTTTGGATGAGGCCTCAGCTGGAGTGCTGGCCTGGTTCTTGGTTCCACCCTGCTGGTGGAGGAGGAATGACCATTAACTAGTGTCACAGAGAGAAGGCTGAGGAGGAAACATGGAATTGATCCTCATACCGATTACAGCTCAGGATAAAATACATTGTTTCAAGTTGTTTTCCATGTACACTCAAGGTAATGCGAGAGCTATCAGCTTACTTTGCTGTGATAGGAATGAAATTTTGAGCTCTGTACCTTCCCCTCACCCAAGGCTCTGCAAAGGCCAGGTAATGCCATAGGTATGTGTTTCACAGGTAAAATATGGGCACCCACCCTCCTGTTACAGATCTGTGTCTGGTAATAGTAACTGTGTGCCCATGGACACTGGTCACAGAGCTGGAGAATGCCAAACGACCCATCCCATGAATGTGCATTCTCCCTGGCCTTGCCTTTTGGCAATGAGGTTGTTGCATGTCCAGTCACGTTACAGGGAATGATGCACAGTATGTGGTACTTACATAGCCCCATCCTGACCAAAAGCCATCTTGGACTGGATGACTTCCTGACATTTCTTTGAGCCCTGCAGTTCAATTGTACTCTGATTTTGATACTGTATAAAAGAAGGGTTGTCTGATAGCCTACCTTCTACACTGGTTGTTTTAACATAGATCTTAATGTACAGTTTTCCCATTCATAAGACATTTCCCTTATTTGTTTAATGATGCACTGCCTCTGGAATGATTAAAAAAAAAAGTAAATAAAAGCGGCCCTTACTCTGAAAAATACATCATGTAGAACCAGAAAAGTGGCAATAACATAAAGGCTTCATTGATTTGATGTTAGAACAGCAAATCCTTGAGCAGATTGCCTGAATGATGTTATGAAGATGCAAAATATTATGACAATCATCCTGTTATTGAACCAAAGCAATGGGCAATAAAACAAGTGTGTTGTTCAAGAAATGACTGGATGTGGCACTTAGTGCTATGGTCTTGTTGCCAAGGTGGTCAATCAAAGGTTGGACATGAAGATCTTGTAGGTCTTTTCCAACCTAAATGATTCTGGGATTTCATTTTTTTTATGTACATAACTACTGCAACACAAAAAAGTTATGGCTTATCTGCCATAACTGTTACTCCAAGTTGAAAGTTACTGTAGTAGCAAAGTCTAAACATAAAGGACAAAAAATTTCTAATCACAAGATGTAGAGAAACAATAGGAAAAGATTTATTCTTTCAGCAAAATTATCACATAAAGTTGTGGTCTACTTTATGCATTTATACATATGCTCTTTTGCACCCATCTGACAGTGGAAGTAAAAAGAGTGAAGGGAGCATAAATTAAACTTGCTCCTTCACTTGAAACTTGGTTATTGCAGGTTTTCTGGAAATACCCTATTAACACAGCCACAGTGATGGAATACTATAAGGGGCTATTGGATGTTAAAGCAATCAAAACACATGGCCATTGCTGTAAAAAAACTGCTCCATCAACCTTTCCTCTCTCCCTCCCTGTCTTCCTTCTTCCCTTCATCTCTCCCCACCTCTACACAACTCCACCTGGTTTACGCCCAGAGGCATCCTTAGTGGTACCCTTCAATCAGCCTCTCTCTCTAGAGGAAGTAGGACAGTGTTGAGGTCAAGGGCATGAGAAATAGAAGAAAGGAAAAGCCTGCCTGGGTGAGCTCTTCACTGAGAGAGAAGGAAAACCCTGGAAAATATGCCCAGAGGATTATTTTGAATTCACCAGCTATGCAGGTCCTCAACTAGGAAATAATAATAATAAAAAAAAAAAAGGGACTACAGTATGATAGTACTTTTAATTCATCATAAAAATATATATCAGGGTCCTCCCTTTTCTCCATCCTCTCTCCTAAAGGCACAGGATGGGCAGAGGCATGAATACAACTAGCACAGTTTTATACCCTAGGCAAATCTACAACCTGAAATTGTAAGGCAAATTTGTACCTATTTCAAAATACTTCCTATTATAAACACTTGATTTTATTTTTGTTTGTATTATCTCTTCTGCTAATTCAAAGATCCTGAGGAAGACTTCTCAGAAATTTACCAGAAATAGATCTAGAAGGAGGAGGTTGCTAGCACCACAATAGTGTCCTTAAGAGGAAAATGTTAAGTTTGGCTAAGAATTTGCAATGGTATGTCCTATTTCAAGACAGAGTTTTGGTTCAGTCACCTAAAGAGATGTTTAAGTAGGTGTAGCTGATGAGAAGTCCACCTGAACTCAATTAGATAGCAATCTTTCCACTTAATAGAATAAGTAGTATTACAAATTTAGCAGGACAACACACAGATTGGCAAATGCTAAACCTATCTATATATCCTAAAATTACTGTCATACATTTTTTAAGAAATCTTTCTTACATTCATTTTATAAACCTGCTTTCTCCACTGCTTTCGTACTTCCAGAGAGATTTTTCTAAGCACTGTTCCCAGATGTATGGTTAGTTACACAGGTAGGCAGCAATAAGCCATTTCTAGAAACACATTTTTGCATCCCAGACATCTTCCAGTGTGTTTTTCAGAAGCCAGGTGGGAGTTAGTTGTAGCGAGTTCATACTGTTGTGCACTCCATAGATCATTTTTTTATGCACCACAATGCACATAATTTCCTACGTGCATCACCCATGTCATACTATATGCAGTCCATTACCACATAATCATATGATTCAGTGCAAGGCATTAAATCAGATTTATGTAGAACACAAGATGCTCCCTTCTCTTGCTTTCCTAGTTGCCTCAGAAAATTTTCATCACATTTTAAGAAAATGAATCCATGCTGTGAAAAAAAGCTAGAACAAGCAAACTCTATTTATTATTGATAATAAATTTGGATATCTGCAGGCATGTAAGTGTAAGGCAGTGAATAAGCACAAGCTTGATCACTGAAAGTATACAGTGGTATTAAAAGCTGAGTGTGCACAGGCAAGACAACTCATTTCTTAAAGTTATTAAATAATGCTTCTGTTGTAACAGAAATGCTCCAACAAATAACAAAACACTAAGAGAATCAGAATGTTACTGACTGTTTATGTTTTTACATTATTGGTACCCAATAAGCAGTCTGTACACCATTAATCAGCTGAGGCAGCCAGCTGGATGTGGGAGACCAAGAAGCTCCTGAAGGAGCTTCAGCTCTGGAAGCAGGAGTACTGAGTGCTCAGACTATAGGATGTTCTGAATACCAAACTTACCTATAGGTTCCTGATGTCTCAAGTCTATCTCAGTTAGCAGCTACAAGATTCAAGTCCTCCTGTATTTTGTTTGGCAATGTAAAGCAGTGAACCCAAGACAAAAATTTACTGGAGAAATATGAAATGGGAAATAGTCTGAAAAAGTAGTTTTGTGCTACATTAGAATGAAATTAAATTGAAAATATGAAACTGTTCATGAACTGATGAAAGAATTTCACCAATTAATTCTTTTGGAAAGCTGTTCTAGCAGGAATCCAAATTTTTTGATTACTTCCTTTGTGTTTTTAGGGAAATGAATAAACGTCTTACAGAGGAGCAAGCGAAGAAAACCTACGATCGAGCAATTAAATTAGAACAGGAATTTGGAGAATATTTCACAGGTATGTTTTTATTAATGTCATTTTTTTTTCCCAAGATATAGTCTTTTGTTACAAAACAACTTGATCAGGTCTGTCTCTGGCCTGGAGTACCTATCAGTGTAGTGTGCCCAGAGAAAGGACTTCTGGTTTGAGATTATTGTTTCCTTGAAATTCCATAGTAGTTGAGGCATTCGTCTCCTCAGAAGCTTGATGTCCTAAAGGAATATCTATGTCAAGGCCAATTATACGATGTTCAAGAAGGCAAAGTGCCATGTCCTGTGCTTGGGTCACAACAGCCCCATGCTGCACTACAGGCTTGGGAGAGAGTTTCTGGAAAGCTGCCCAGCAGAAAAGGACCAGGGAGTGCTGAGTCAGCAGTGTGCCCAGGTGGTCAAGATGGCCAAGGGCCTGTATCAGCAATAGTGTGGCCAGCAGGACCAGGGCAGTGATTGCCCCCCTGTAGTGGGCACACTGGTGAGGCTGCACCTTGAATCCTGTGTTCAATTTTGGGTCCCTCACTGTAGGAAAGACATTGAGGTGCTGGATCATGTCCAGAGAAGGCAATGGAGCTGGTGTAGGGTCTGGAGCACAGGTCTGATGAGGATTGGCTGAGGGAGCTGGGGTTGTTTAGCCTGGAGAAAAGGAGGCTCACAGGGAACCTTATCGGTCTCTATAATTACCTGAAAGAAGGTTGTAGCCAGGGCATTGGCCTCTTCTCCCAGGTAACAAGTGACAAAAATGAGGAAATGGCCTCGAGTTGTACCAGGGGACATTTAGATTACCTATGAGAAAAAAAAATTTCACAGAGAAGGTTGTAATACATTGGAAAAGACTGTCCAGGGAAGTGGTGAAGTCACCATCCCTGTTATTCAAAAAACATGTGACTATGGCGCTTTAGGGCATGGTTTAATGATGAATATCATGGTGGGTTGCTAGGTTGACAGTTGTGTTCAATGATCTTAAATGTCTTTTCCAACCTTCACAATTCTATGATTCTGTGAATTTGATTCCATCCCTGACCCAAAACTGCTTTTAATGAAGTCAGAAAAAATATTGCATAATTGCATTTGTACAGACCAAAGAAGTCCTCACTAGTTCAAGACAACAGCTCAATCTATGGATCATGAGAGGGAAAGAGAAGGGCACCTTCTCCCCGACCTGAAAAAAAGCAAGATATAGGAGCTGCTCTTTTAAGACCTGCATTTCCTTTGGGCAGGTTTAAAAAGCTCCTTCTCAGGGGACTGGTATTTGTGATAACCATTGGAAGCCCTCAGTTGTCCCTCCACATATGACAAAACAAAAAAGTGGTTCTAAATCTGCTGCTGCCCACTGCTGAGGTAGCTTCTAAATCAACTGAAACGTAAGGCTTGACTTTCAACAGTGGGAAGCTACCACGCTACCCTCCCCTGGGACAGAACTGTTAGTTCTCTGAACTAACCTAGCTTAGTCTTCCCAGTACAAGCAGTCATAGGCAGGTGCCATTGGTTTGGACTTAGTTGTCATTTGCAAGGGTATGATTTTCCATAATCAACGTCACAGTATGCCAGCATTCCTTCTCATTCTGTCGGTGAGTTCAATGAGCATGCTGAAAATCTGCTGACACTGGATGCTGTATCTATCAATTAAAAGAAGTATTGATATGTTTTCTCTACTGCAGCTATTGTCCAAGGAGATAGCTTAGAAGATATATATAATCAATGCAAACTTGTAATTGAAGAACAATCTGGGCCTTTCATCTGGATTCCTTCAAAGGAAAAATTATAAATTAGCCACTGCACCTCTGATTACGACGGGAGAATATTTAGAAGAAAACTATAATATACTATTTGGAGGCTTTCCTGTTTTTGTTGCATTTATGTTCTTTGCAGTCAATGTGAATTTTGATGAATGTACAACACAAAGTGTTTGAAGCCATGAAGGACACTGATGGGTCAAAGGGTAGGAACAAAAAGACTTCTACCATATAAAGCAAATCTGTTGTGTGCTCAGAGCACCAGTTGTAGGTATAAACTTTTGACACAGAGACCCTCTGTCAAGGGGAGCTAGCCACCTCCTGTGCCCATGCGGACATTTTGATCGATTTCAATGGCTGAGCTCAGTGTTTTGATTGCTTTAAAGAGAAGTTCCCAGCTCTTGAACCTCATATAGGGCTTGATCCTGCAAGGCGCTCAGCACTCAACCCCAATTCCTACACATGAGTAGCCTGTTGACTTGGAGGCACTTGTGATCCTTCCCTCTGCTGTTCAGTTCCATCAGTTCCAGTAGGACTATTCATGTGCTCAAAGCTAAGCACAGGCTTAAGCATTTTGCTAGATCAGGGCCACAAGCACCTTGCAAAATCAAGCTCAGAGTACTTGGTCCACTTCTTACTGAGGTCACTGTTAGGACTCTCTGGACTTGACTGGGAGGTGGGTCCTATTCTAAGCTTGTCATTGCATATTTGTAGTTGGTACACCTCGACTTTGGTAACTATGCACATCTTTTGATTTCTGAAGCCAAGTCAAGCATTTCTTTTTTCCCCTTTGGAAACACTATTGCATCAGGAACTAATAACAATATGGTTTATTTTAATGGTGTTTGGGTGTGGGAGGGGATGAAAGCATTTGACATCACACACTCGTGCACACAAATACATTCCCATGCAGACACACACATATGAGGATTCACAGCACCTATGTTGACAAGGAGGGATACAACTGGGAAAAGCTTTAAAATTTTTGATTGTCTATTTTATCATTTATATTGATAGAAGGCACTTAAAGATGGAATAATTTATAAAAATAAAAATATATTGATGTATAGAAACTAATTTCTATAGGTAAAAATGTTTTTGTGAAGATATTTTGTAAAGATTAATTAATTGAAAGATTAAATATTTACACCCTTGTGCGACTGTAAAATGTAAAGAGGAGCATCAAGTTGCATTATCCCTTTTCCATAACAGATTCTCTATTACTAATTAAGAGCAAGATAATTCCTTAAATTGTAGTTGTCATTTTGTTTTTCTTTCAATTTAATCCTCTTCTTTGCCTCTATTTAATCATGATGAACTCCTGTGGAAAGATCTCTTTAACTGACTGCCCTGTAGGACTTTTCTGAACACAAAACGATAATGCATCTTTAAATTGAAATGGACAACTATTCAAAAGCAAAATGTCAATGCTTAAATGTGGTTAATAACGTCTCTCTTGGGAGGGAGGCACCCTTCGTCCCCAAATATTTTATGATTCTTCCTGTTTCTTTCAAGGAAATAACAAATGTAGTTGATCTTTCCTGTCTTTGCAGGCAGGTCACCAACTAACCTATATCTTCATTCATTTCACAGTCAACAAGGGTCTTAAAAGCAAAAACTGAGGCAATGGACGTTTGTGAGGGATTTGGGGAAAATCTGTGGAATTGCAGTTTGGGGTGCATGGAAAGGGAGAAGGAGATATTTCTTTCTTGTTTCACACTGCCCTTCCTCTGTATACTTGATGCCATTCTTCACTGACTCACAAGGGGACAACTGCAAAAATGCTATGACAGTAAACTGAATTGCCTTTGCTGCTGCTGGACCATGTTCTCTGTAAAACCCACGCTCCTGCCTGCTGCACTGCAGGAGTGCAATGCCTATAGCTGGTGGCTGCAGTAACCCTAATGCTTAACGGTGTTTTAAGGGCAAATGCTAAATAGACTCCTCTGTTACTTGTCTATTTGAAGCTTACATTTCTATGCCCTGTCGAGCTGACAGGTATACCCAGCCAACTTCCGCGGACAGCGTGATGAGCTGGATGTTTGCAAAAGCCACCAGCAGTGACAGGGTTACAAATACGGGCACTTTAGTGGCCCTGAGGGGGCCTTCTAAGATTACTGCCCAACTATGGTAACTTTGAGAAGTTCACACTTCTTTAACTACTATTTTTCTTGCCTGGTCAGCGCAGATTTATAAACAAGGGTTTCAGTTAAGTCTCCAGAAGAGCTTTGTAACCAGAAGGGCTAGAAACATTTAATTTCTTTTTTTTTTTTTTTTTTTTACAAAATATAAATTAATGAATGCTTTGATTTTGGATAATTCTGCAGAAATCCACAGAGTGACCCCAGATCTTTGGAAGCCATGAATTTTTCCATGCTGGCAAAATACTATTGCCCCAGGTTGGGAAATAGCCTACCAGACCTGAAAAACCAAGTATCCTAAAGCAGGAACTTCATTCTAATTTTCAGCTCTGTTTTAAGCAATCAATCACATCTGCTTCTTTGTTTCTTAGTTCAGCATGCAGCCTTTTATGGTACTATCCTACTAGTAACTGTTTTGCTTTGTCATGTGCTGTGCTTTAAGGTGAACAGTAACACTACGGCTGAGTACAATCAATTTTTCCATCAGTCCTTGGTTACTGTAGTAACATTATTTATTTTTCCCTGTCTGTTGTTTGTGCTTCCAATTTAGAGTTGACATTGCACTTCTTTTTTTTTTTTTTTTTTTAAATAAAACATATATTTAAAAACAAATCGTCAAGAGAAGCAGTGAGAGGTCTTATTTCCCTTAGGACTTGTACTCCCATTTGTTTTGTGCGTTGACGTTTTGCGTTTCATGTTTCAGCATCCGCAGAGCTGCTGTCCATTTTTGCATTGCAGCTGTTCAGATCATACTGGGTGGTAGTGGGAGGAGGAAGAGAAACATAATACTCATGCAAAATTACTTCTGGTGCAAAAAAAAAAAAAAAAAAAGTCCAAACTCACAATCCATAGCAATTGGCACCTGAGTCCATATTGGTGCTAACACAGCTTAGCATAATCAGATTCCCTTTCTGTCCATGTAAAAGACTTAGGAGCATCTAAACATGAGACAAATGCAAATGCTGGACCCTTTAGGAAAAGTGCCAGATCACACCCCTGGTGCTATATTTCATGTTCTGGCACAGTGTGTAGCACCGTAGGGTCCAAGCAGAATCAAAACTATCACAGCTTTTTGTCCACCCATGAATGATCATGATGACATCTTGCTGGCTTTTTGCAGATGTGCAATATTACAACCTAATTATTTTTCCTTGCCACAAAGAAAAAAAAAAATCTTCCATGCACTGACTCATTGAGAGCTTGCTAACAGGGCTCAGTGAAACAGCACTCTTCACTGGTCTTCAGGTCTGAGCATCAACCAGTGAAAGAGCCTCTTTCTTGCTTAATCCCCCTTCCTACAGAGGTGCCCTGTCCATGCTAGCGCTTTGTAATTTCTTTGGTAGTTAAGGCTGTTTCTAAATCAATATTCTGTGATGTAATTGTGTTTGTAGCTAGCATGGTTTGATGCTCCAGTGTGGATAGGGTCCTAGGAACCACTCTGTGAAAATCAAGGATAAAAATCTCTCCACTGCACTGAAATGTCAAATCCTCATCCTGGAGAGCAGTGTGGAACCTGAGCTAATAACCACTAGGAGCCAGCAACAGTGTCCTAGGTATACAACATCCCCCTACCTATTTACATTAATTTTCTACAGAGAAATTGTTGGTATTAGACCTTCACTGTTACTTACTCAGTCACATTTTTTTTTCTTTTCTTATTTTTTTTCAAATTGTATCCCTGACCAGAGGGTTCAGTGAGTGATGACACGTGAGGATATTTGTAGGAAAAATAGTGTTCATGAAAAAAGTCTCAAGCGTCTTTTTCAGCTGCAGTTTTAAAGCCATAATATCTGCCATGTTCACAGAAAGTGGTCTTTTATCCTTCACAGCTTTTAATCTCAATATTTTCCCTCTTGAACATTTTGTCTGCCATGTTATGCATGCAGTTCTCTGTGTACTGCATTCAAGTGCCCAAACCCATGCCTTGGTGGAATAAACTTTTTTTTCTATTCCATTAAAAATCAGACATCTTGTCAAGTAGTTCAGAAATAAGAATGAGGTCATCATCATGTTAAAAAAAAAGGCTCCCATTCTAGGGCACAAATCAACATCTAAAATCTATCCAGGATATAGCTAGCCTGCATCCTCAGCTGGTGTAAATCACAGTCACTCCTCTGATTTCAGTGGAGTCATTCCATTTATGCCATCTGAAGTTAAACATCCATTGTCCTCATTACACTGATTTTTTTAGCATTACTGTAGAACTCCAAGGCCACCTGATTAAACAGCAGCTCATCACTTTCCTCATTATTTACTGCTTATTTTACTGTAGCACCCAAAGGGCCGAGTCATGGACCAAGATCCTTTTGAGGTAGGTGCTGTGAAATTGCTGAACAAAAAGACAGCCCATGCAGAAGGGTTTGCAGCCCTGCTGACATCTTACCAGGAGCAATAGGAACCACCACCTCACTGGCCCTTTTGAGACTCTGTCTTTAAGGTGAAGAACATGAGAGACGATCCATCATCTCTCATACCACATTAGCAGCTTACGGCCCTGACCTACAGCGCAGGCAACTTTTCCTGATGCAAAACAGCGTTTCTGGGGATGAGTGGTAGCCAGAATCCCAGACAAGATTTCTTTTGGGGGAAAAAAGGCATTAAAAAAAAGAAAAAAAGGAAAGAAAGAAAGGTGACACTGTTGGCTCTTAGTGGGATAGCAACCTTTTAATTTCTGGATTTGTGCTCCTAAATTTGAATTGGCCAGTTTGAATTTCTGAGTGTAGCAGCCTGTAGTCACCAAGCTGCTCCATTTGGCACACTGGCCAGCACACATCTCTTTAGCAGGATGTTTTTCAGTCTAGCTGTAGTGTGGGGTACTCAGAATCTGAACTGGAGTTTACAAAACACCCTGTCCAGCTTACACTCCTGTTATGTGTAAATACTCTGTGCATCCATTCCATTTGTGTAAAGAATAAAGCACACACAATTATAAAAATTAAGCTGTATATTTCATACTAGCTGTGTCCTTGCTTATTTATTCCGGTCCAAGCTCTCAGCTGTGGTTCAGTTGTAAATGCTTGATAGAGTGTTTATAAATATGTCATGAATTTTATTATAAAATATTAATATTAAAGCATTTTTACACTTTATAGCAAATTGATTCTTCACAAGGCATAATTTGTCTTTTTTCCTTGAAGCAGAACAGTAAAAGAGAAATATTATGCTTTTAATATGTCTTAAGACACTATGAGATTTATCATACAAGACAGACACAAGTCTGAAGACACTATGAGATCTATCATACAAGACAGACACAAGTCTGGAATTAGGATGGTGGTTTCAAAAATTACTGAGAATATCATAACTTTTTTCTTTCTTGCACTTCTTTTTTTTTTCCTTTTGACTTCACATTGATGTGGAATTTGCCACCAAGAAGATTTTCTCTGGTGAAGTACATCCACTTCCTCCTTACCACACTTCTGCTGTGCACTGGATATCATCAGCATCTTGGTGAATAATTAGCAGAATTTTTTTTATAATTAAACCATTGTTCCACATTTACGACATCACTGCACAGCCATGGGGATAGGGACTGTAATAATTACATGCTTGTGAGCAGCTTAGTGGAGCGTAAACTCAGCTGTGCTACGGGATCCCAACAGCTCAAGAACCTTGGGGTTTGACAATCCCAGGAATGTCTTTGCAGATGGCTTGTGGGCTCCAGGGAGGCCATGTGAACATTGTCAGTACTCAGCAGAGACAGAAACATGACAGGGACACTGCTTTGACACACAGACGGTGCTATGTTCAATCTGCAGAGGACCACGGAGCCTCCATATGGCTCTGGGAGCCAAAACTGACACTACAGGGAGAAAACTCTATCCACAAGAGTTTTAGCTGCATAATCACAAGGATGGTTAATCATCTAAACATTCATTGTGATGCTTTAGATTTCTCCAATAAATTCAGAAGAGGGAGAGAATCCGAATAGTTGACATTGAAATACAGATGAGCACAACTTAGGGGAAAAAAAAGTTAGAAAGTTATTTTTGAGATGCTAGTCTGTTTACTGAGAGATTTTTCACATCAATAAGTTACTGGTCAAGCAACCTTAGCAACTACATAAAGTTGCTTTCCTGAGCAGCACTTAAAAAGCAGTATGTAGGTGGGTTCATCATTATAGAGCAGGGTCTCTTATTAAAGTACTTTCATCTTCTTCCTAGGCCAATCTCTAGGCCAGTTCCCCAGACTATATTCTGCAGAAGCAAGAGAAACTTAGAAAACGATCTTTATAAAATGTATTGGAGACAGGAAATACTTTAAATGGCGGAAAGCTAAACATGCTGTAATGATTGATTCAGGCAGTGGTGGCAAACCTTCCCAGCCTGTTGTCTTGGCTAGGCATGGAGTATGTCCTGAATGGTCACCTTCTCTCGTTTGTCCCACTGCCTTTTAATGGTCCCTTCACTCAGCCAGTCCATTATCTGGACTCAGTTGTCCAATCACAAGCCATGGCTTGAAAGACACTATGTCCCAATTTGCAGAATTATTTGGGACCAGAGCTACAAGGTGGGTGAGCAGTACTTCTATGTATAGATACCTTCAAGTGCCTAATTCGTCTTAAGGAAGTCATTTCACAGAGATTTTCAGAAGAATTTAGGTGTCTATCTGGCATAAGCAAGTTATTCATTTCATTATAATCGTAGCACTCTACAGCTGGCACAAAGCAAGGCAATGACACCAGGGTTCCTAAAGCACCTGTGGGAGAGCAGAAAAATGGTGATACAGTTCTTAAATATCTGAGCACATAGCAGATCCTCTTCCTCACCAGCAATCCATACAACAATCTTTATTGTTAAAAATCCCATCTCTGGAAGTGTTCAAGGCCAGGTTGGATGGGGCTCTGAGCAACCTGGTCTAGTGGAAGGTGTCCCTGCCCATGGCAGGGGGTTGGAACTGGATGATGTTTAAGGTCCCTTCCAACCCAAACTATTCCATGATTCTATGATCTCAGACAACATAGGAAGAACTACCATAATAGCCCTACCAGAGCAGCACTCACCAAAAGCACCATTACACAGCAAATTGCTGCAAGGATAGTGACACCATGGCTGCAGAGAATGGACTGCTTGGCTTGGTTGGCTGGACATGTCACCAGTAAGAGACACAGCTGAACTAGTCTATAGACCAGTGTGGACAGCTGTGGACAAAAGCACAGCTCCCCTGCTCGGTGGAGGAGGACTGTACAGCACCCACTGCGGCACTCTCTCGCTGATGGAGATGGATCCTCCCTGACACACTGGGGAGCCAAATATCCCAGGGAGACAGAGCACGGTGCCCAGAAGAAAAAAGTAATTTTAGTCAATGAAGAAATTGAATTACTTGCTGCAGAAGCTCATTAACTACAGTCAACTGCTCATTAGTGCTTGATCTAAGCAGAAGTAGGTGGCAACCAGGGAAAATGAATTAGGCCTAATATATTATAACTGCAATAGTAATAGGGCTGTTACAGCATCAGTAGGAGGCCAATACACAAGTGGCCCCTACACCACACCAATTGATTAATTAATGTCTCAGGGTACATGAGGGCTTACTCTGGAATGTATGGACAAGAGCCTTCACTGCAGCCTCTTATGGCTTCCATTCCAACAGGGACTCCCCAACACTGCCAAAGACTTCTCCTTGCAGTAAATACAGAAATGCAATAGGGCATCAGCTGTAAATGGCAATTTGAAGATGTCTTTAAACTGCAAAACTCTGACATGGGCTTTAACCATGTAAGACAAGTAAAAAAAATACTAGGAATCTGAAGTAAAATCCACCCCTAACAGCTCACGTGAAGTCCCAGTCTGCAGCAGAAACTCATCAGTGGCACCACCAAACCTCTGCCTGACCTACCTGCTCCAGCAGACTGTTCTGGCAAAATTCATGCCAGACTCCAAGGAAACATTTCCTTTATGGTCTTCTTGCTGCCTTCTCCCTTTTTCCCAGGAAAGGGTGTTGCCACTGTGTCATCTGCAGTTAAAGCTGTTCAAGAGGCTGTTCATTACCTTCAAATGAAAGCACAGGGCAAAATTGTCACAATCACCATGTTTAAGTATCATAAGTGTCAAACTTATGTCAAGCACCATTTCTTTCTCTACTTTTTAACAGAAATTTTTTTGAATAGTGTTGACTTGATGATTCACAGAATATATCTGAAGGGTATAGGGGAAAACGGTTGTCTTATGCTCCTGTTGTCTTCAATAAAGGTTTTGAACAGCGTTGCAGGATACAGGAGTCACTAAAGCACCCTTTTTCCCCCTCTGGTTGTGTATTTATTGGCTGTACTCTGCTTGCCTGGATGCAATTTGCTGGGAGTCAGTTGCTCAGTAATGGCAATACACCTCCTGTAAAATATTAGGCAAATATTTTCTAATTTTTTAACTCCTTATCTGTATATAATCCTTCTTTAATAGGGCTGGCATTTGCTGTAGGTAAGTACACTTATCAGTTTACAATATAATCTCACAGGCAGCGTATCCAAAGCCTCTTTTTTCAATGGACATCACACTATCCTATTTTAGAAATAGCAAACAAGAAGGAAAAAACTATTCCAAGACTGTGTCTGCTAAACAGGGAAAAGCCCTGCTGATCCCTAACTCCAAGGCAACTGGCAAAAGGTCCATTTCCAACTAAACAAGCTTAAGTATTTGCCTAAGCTTAGTCCATGGGTAACTGGATTTGGGAAACAGGTAGTGTATGGATGTGAGACAAGTGGATCATGCCTTATTCATCTGGCTGGATTTGGGGTGGAAAAGGGGTGGTCATCTTGTCAACTATAGCAGGTATGTAAGTGAGGCCATGGGCCCCAGACAGAGATAATGGAAAGGTGTAGGAGGGGGAAGGTCTCACATTATTTAGTGCCTGCTTCACTCTATTAACCAGCAGAGTTACAGATGGAGGCTAACGGGTCTCTGAGCAAGCATAAAGTTAGACAAGGCCAATACCAATTCCAGTGCATTGAAAAACCTGAAGTAAACACTAGGGACCAGGAAAGCAGTAATTCATAGTCCTTCAGAGGAAGCCAACTGTTAACTGAGCCTTTGCTCCAGGAGACAAATCCCCAGTGACCACAAATTTCTGCCATAAATATAGCAACTGCCTTCCCTTAAACAAGAACTGAGGCACCACAGAACAGTGAGTGCCTGAGAGAGACCCACACTGCCAAGTCATCATCTCACTGCTCACAAATGCTTTCTGAAGGGCCAATCCATACTCGTGTCCCAAACCATCACCTCAAGTCAGCTCCTCTAGCTCTGCAGAATAGCTGCAGACTTGTTCTCCCCCAGGTACACAGACACACACGTGCACAGACAGAGCACGCAGGGACACAAATCCCTGACCTGAGCAGTCTGAGTGTCAGCATCAGAGGAGCTTCTGCAGTGCACATTCAGCATAAGTGCTGAGGCAGCAGTGCTGTATGTCTCTCTCTGGACTCCAAGCACCACATTCCACCTACAAATCTCCTGTGCAGAGCCCAGAAACTCTGCAATATTTGGACACAAACACTATCACATGGTAAAATTTATAGGATAACTCTTCAAGGTCCCTCCCATAGGTACTTGGACAGTATGTACCATGACAGCCCAACCGAGGGCAAGGAATGCATAAAACAGATTTTCAATATAGCTGTCTTGTGATGCAATGTGATATTTTCCCAGCTGAATTGCCCAGCCTGGCTGGAAAGTTTTTGGGAGGAAAGGGGAGCATACACACACAGGCAGTGCTATCATATGGAGGGTTTGCCACCTTGACTGGAGCAGTGTCATTGAAGTGCTGGAGGCACAGGTCGTTTAGGAATTAATTCTCTTTATAGCAGCTAGAGCTCAGTCTTCCCAAGCTTCCCACAGAAACATAGCCAAAGATTTACATTTGCCTGCAGTGGCACTTGCTGCCCATTTGATATATGAATAGGGAATTCTTCTCCATATGATGTGTGCCCAGAGTACGAGGAATTAATAATGCTACCTCACACTTAACCCACTATCTGCACGACCTCTGTTGTGTGAGGACCACGTAGGCAAGAAATAATTTAAACTACAGAACCTCTATTGCTATTTATGAGCCAGGGGTGAAAGAAGTGCAGGCAGGGAACAAAACAAAACAAAAAAATTACAGGAGAGTGATGTTTCATTGCAAAGGCCATAAGAAATACCTTTTTGAGCCAGGGTAGAAAAGGTGTAAAAGGAGGCAAAGGCAAATAGAAGAAGCAGGTGATAAAGGAAGGGCTTGGCCATGTGCAAAGTGGAAGGAAGGGTGTTGTGAAGCCAGCAGTCCATAGTAATATCAAGAGGGTGTAGTGAAGTGGGGATTGGCCTTCTCCTAGGTAACAAGGGATAGGCCTCAGGTTGTACCAGGGGAGATTTAGATTGGATATTAGAAAAAATTTCTTCACTGAAAGGGTCATAAGGCATTGGAACAGGCTGCCTAGAGAAGTGATGGAATCACCATCCCTAGAAGTGTTCAAAAAAAAGGAGTAGATGTGCTCAGGGACATGGTTTAGTGGTGAACATCGTGGTGCTAGGCTAATGGTTGGACTTGATGATCTTAGAGGTTTTTTCTAACCTTAATGATTCTATGATTCCATGATTCTAAGAGTTCTAACCCCTTACATGGAGCACTGACTCTCTCAGGACAGTATTTCCTTTTGTTTCAATAAAAACAAAATAAAGCCTCAGTAACTGTAGAATCAAAAATAATAAATAAGAACTCTTCTTCTCCTTCTTCTGCTTTTCTCAAAGAGCAGGAAATATTCCTCTGTATTTTGCTTGCACTTCAGTATTTTTGCTTGCACTTAGTCAACCAGGGTGAGCAGGCAAGGCAACCAGAAACCCCCTCCATTTAGGGATTAGGAGAGGCTACAAAGCTTCCCTTATGAATCTACAGCTCCCTCTGTACAGCAGCTGGGATGCTTGTGCCTGGTTTGTGGGCTTCTCTATGCAATGGTCTCTTTGGCTTGACATGCTCTCAGGTGCTGCTGGACATACAGTTCACAGCACACAGTGTGTGCTGTCCCCACAAACAGTGACCCAACCATTTGCCATTTGGTGACAGCACCAGTTGCCACCAGGAATAGAGGGGTGATAACAAATAGCTGCACAGCAGTGAGTTCCTTATATGTTATATATCCAAACACCTGACAGTGTTGTGGAAACTAGAGGAATGTAGAAGAGAAAAAGAGCCATCACACCTTGCCTGATTTTGGCCTATCCTAGCACTCCTGTGTTGGAAGTCTGCAAGTTCTTTGAAAATAATTCAGCCTCCATGTCACATGAGTAAAGCTTTACAGGCACTACATTAACACATTAAATTATAGCTATTCTGGAATTTGGCCAAGACAGTGTGCTAAGCATGTCTGCTCTTTCTAACTATGTCAAGACCTACCTCCTTCACTAACACATGCTTCATATCACTTCATGCTGTTCCATAGGTGTACAGGTTACAGCAGCACTGTGGGTCACTGTTATATTATAGAACTTGCTGCACTAAAAATTTCCTGATCAGTGGGTATGAGAGAAAAAGGGAAAAAGCAGACAAAAGCTGAAGTGTTGGTGAGGCGATGAAAAGCTGACTTGACAACAGCATCAAAGCTGCAATGAGAGTTATCCTAAATCCACACCTTTCCCATCACTTACAGAATTATATCTTTACTGGATACTGACCCTGCTGGTCCTGGGACATGTGTAAGAACTAAATTACACAGATAGAATTAAATGGGAGGAGAAGGAGGATGATAATGACAATAACAGCAAAAACAATAACAACAAGAAAAATAAAGACTTTCTGCCCAGTTTGAAATGTCAGGGTGCATGCCAAAAAGAGATGGAAAGTTGAATGTACTCGAGTTTTCCATAAAGAAATAATGCCCTCAAAATGTCAGTTCAAAAATGTCATGTATTTTGACATTCAGGACTCAGAATAGACCATTTCAGACTGACAGACCCCAGCAAACCCATACTAGCTGGTGGTTACTTTTTTTTTTTTTTTATAAAAACAGCTTTAAAAATGTCTGTCTTTTGGTCTGGATAAGATTCTTTTAGATAATCCAGCACCTAAGGAGAAAAAAAATGTTTGTTCCAGATAGTGTGATTAGCTTTGCCCAGACCCTTAAGAGGTTTCCACAATGGAAATTAATTTTATTATGTGATAGGGGCACTGAATTGACAGAGAGAAGAGATTTGTGAACCATTAGTGAGAGACCATATCCTACACTTACACAGATCAATCCCCATCCAACAGTGACAGAGGGAGATAAATGACAAATGTGTTATAGAGCGGGAACTACGGACTTTGACCACTCAAATGGTAATGTGTATTAGACAAGTGATCTGGAGCCAAGTATATCTGAGAAATAACAAACACCCCAAAATCAAACACATATAGAAGGGTTTTTCCTATTAATTGATAGTAATTTTAATTGTATATTTTCAAAGAGTCTATATTTATACCAGAAAACCAGTAAGTGCTGCAGAACTCTAAATGAAAGAAGTAAAAATAGCTGAGATAAAAGTTTTTTGATAAGTTTCAAGTCACACAAAAATCAGATTTAAGGTGATAAAACAGAGGGACTGATAGAAACCCACCCATCCATGATGATGACCCATATAAAACATGCAGAATGAATTATGAGACAGCAAATAGCATTCAGATTAGGGGAATTAACAGTAAAACAAAATCTGTAAAATAGAAGTTGAAATTAATTTGTTAGAAACCAGCAACCGTCAAAAGAGAAAGGAATAGCAGTAGAGAATGAGTCTGCCTAGAAATGGGTCTGTTTGAAGCATAACCCCTGGGAAAAGACAACCAAAACCTTGATGTGCTGAGAGTACTGACACTTTTCATCTACAACATGCTGTGAATGCAAGCAGTGCCTTCAAAACCTTCAGAGGACACCATACATGACTGCCTTGCTGTCTAGTAAACTGCACAAAAATTGTTTCAGAGCTATGAATCTTCACTTGCTCATTTTTCTTTCTGTTCAGGAATCCAACAGACCTTCCCACAGGCCTCATCCAGGCAATCTGCCTAATTTCATATTACAGATACCACAGTCTGATCCACTTGGAGATACTTACAGCAGCCAAATTTCATTGGTTTGCCTCTGTCTCTCCCCAGCTGAGCCTCTGGTCTCTTACTAATTCTGCTATTTAACATGCACTATTTGCATATTCAGCCTAAAGCTAAAAGGTTTCTTCCAAAACGTGTAAAGGAGCTTTGCAAAAGATGGCAACCCCTATTTGAAATAATAACCTCTATCACTTCAATTATTGACAATGACCACTAGAACTAAGTATTTATCACAGATAGCTAAATTAAGGGATTAATTTCTCATACATAGTCAAAGCAAGTGCCACAGGCCCAGATGCTGCCCTGTTCCTCGGCACAATCCCAGGTAGCCACTGCACAGCAGTGGTGACTCTATGAAGGACTTGACCCAACAACTCATCTCAAAATTTGTTTAACACAAATTCCCTCTGTTGGGGAAGGGAACTTGGCACACATCCCCTCACCCATCATTTTCTCTGAATTTAGCAACGAGCAGTCCTTCTTACTTAGATGTTTCTCCCTACTCAGCAAAGATTACACTTGGTATTCCCCCTCTCTGACTTAAAATCCCATAACTTAAAGACTACACTGCAAAGGGGTTCACATTTGCATAATATCTCTAACACAAGCAAATTTGCCTTCCCACACTGAATCCAGACATGTTTTCTTGGCTGTTTTTTCTTACCCTTGTATTACAGTCATCATGAATAAGAGAAACTAATTGAGAAGAGACTCTAAAAATCTTATTTCAAATTTGTCATCTGAGGTCATCAAGGGACAATACCATAAATTGTGACTTCATCATTTTCCGGACATAAAGACTGGTAAAAGAATGTAAAAAACAACATTATAACAATACTGTCAGACAAACACTGTAGATTATGAGAGTGTGAGAGATGCTGATAGGAATTCAGAAGCTTGAAAAAACTCTCAAAAATGTCAACAAGATGTTTTGAAAAAGAAAAAATTGAAGATGACAGGCATAAAAATCTAGCAAAATAAATATCTAAATATAAAGTGCCATTTTTCATCAGAGATCAAGTGAAGCTTAGATCTACATGTGTATTTCTTACAACAGTACACCTTTACTGTTCCTCACTTCGTTTGCAAGTATAATAGTAAGCTTTTGTGGTTTTCTGCTAAAAATTGACCAGCAAGCTGCTTCTTTAGTTTGGGAATGCAGTAAAAAACAACTGTTTACTTATCACACATTTTTAAGATGCTGAATTTTTCAACTGGTAATAAAAAGTGTCAATCACATTTTAGCATGGTCCTGATTGCATTCAGGTTATGTCTTTTGTCAGTTACTGCTCCCCATCAGTGACACATTAGTGCCAGAGCTTCTGGCAGATTTCAAGTTTAGTTAAGTTCACCAGTGAAACTTTAGACTACAAGTGGTTAGAAATCTAGTTGCAGGCTAAAACCTCAGGAAATCAGTTTGGTTTGGTTTGGTTTGGTTTGGTTTGGTTTGGTTTGGTTTGGTTTGGTTTGGTTTGGTTTGGTTTGGTTTGGTTTAATTAAAGAACTTGCTATTTTAAAGGCAATACGAATTCTACTTATTAGTCAAAAAATTCAAATGCTCCAGTTTAGTATGTGATGCCTAAGCTCAGTAGGCAGAAGGAAAGGACCCTTCCCGCCATCCCTCATGGACTGGTACTGGCTGGGCAACCCAAGATAATTCCAATGTTTCCCTCTTGCTTGCTCTTTAAAATACCCAGTCCTAATGAAAATTCACAAAACACTGCTCAAGTGATGCTATCATCAGAAACAAGAAGAGTCTGGTTTCTTTCCCTGTCTCAGGTTCTCCACATGGAATATGAGGATGGTAAAACTACCCTTCCTGAAACAGGAAGAGATGATGATGAATTGATATGTGATACAGACAAAAGCAAAACCTAAATGATTTCAGGCCTTATTCAGAAAGATGTCTGAACTTCAAATTCACAGTTGTGTAAAATGATGCTGAGTAAGGAGAGACAGTGGCTTTTTACCTTTCCTTGCTCTGTGTGCAAGATCACGTCCCAGCTCTATGCCCTTGAATGAATCTAAACCTAAGTTGCATTTGGTCTCAATACTATTTAGGCTTTTATCCAGTGAAGAGCAGAGGGTTTCTGGCTTTCAAAAGCTTATTTGCTATTCCTCCATGGAGCCACTGACTTACAAAACTAACTTCCACAAAAGACTAGTCTCAGTCTTCAAACACTGAGCACATTATACTTAGTATTTATTAGCCAAGCCAAATCAATTGCAACAGATTTGACATATAATTAACTCTCACCAGATGTAACAATTTTGTTTTCATCTCAGCACCACTGGAAAAGATTCGAAAATTACGCCCTTGAAATATTCTGCCCTTGAAATACGACAACAGATATGACCAAAAGTGTATGCAAGCTGACTGAGTCAATGGTAAACTCTTCCGATCAGTATGAGCAGAAGGGATCACCTCAGCAAATGTGTGGGGTGGCTTTAGAAAGTAAAAATTTGGTCTGAACAGCCAAACAGTCTTTGCAATTGGAGATGAATTATTAAATAGATCAACACGCATAACACTGAACTTGGAGAGATACAGACACTGAGCAAACACATAGTCTATATACTTTGGCTTGCAGAGAAGAACAAAAAGAAATGAGATCTTGGAGGAAATTCTCAAGAGCTGAGTCAGCTGAAAATTTCTGGCAGCTTTCTCTCAAACATATTTTTTTTTCCCCAGGAAAAATACACAAAGAGGAAAAACAGAAAAAAAAGGTGGAAGAGTGTAATATAGCCCTACCATTTAAGAGCTACTGAGGCTTTTTTCTTCATTTGCTTCAGTCCTTATAGAAAACTTCATGAGAGCCATGCACATTTAGATTGACAGATGATTCATGTCTCTGTCTGACTAGTTGGGTGCTCATGGTAGTTGTATGCACTCATGTTCTTTTTCACTTGCTGCATTACATTGAGGGAAGCCGAGAGTATATTATGTATACAAGTCCAATGGCTTCCAGCCTTGGAAGAGTAATGGATATTGCTGTTCCTGTTGATTGGTGAGCAGGGTAAGCAATGCAGAGGTTTCTGCAGCCTCCTAGCAGCTCCTCCCAGGGTGCCCATGAGGGTCCATGACTGGGTGGCCAAGGCCTCTTTTGCAATCAGAGCATGTTGGAGATGACCCAAAAGGCTACGTGTTTATCCAGGTTTGGAAACAAATATGCTGGAGAAGCAAACCCAGTATGCATGGTGTGCTGCAGTCTGCAGCCTGGAATGATGGGACATGGGACAAGGAAACAAGGGTAAGAAAGAGGGACAGATTCCCTCCAAAAAAGCCATCTTCCCATCATTCCACTCAATTCCATTTCCATTGCCCAAAGCACTGCAGAGACTGAAGTGAGCAGTGAGGTGGAAGTTACCTGCTTATACCTGGGCTCCATTTCTTCTGACCTAGGCCAGGAAGTGCCCACAAATCTGTGCCACTGCCTCTCTGAGAATGAGATGGACCCTATAAAGTCCCATCCAACCCAAACCATTCAGTGATGATAATATGATGATGACACCTTGAACTCAGACACAATCAGGGATGACATGGCTATGAGGATAGCTTCTTGCTATCCCAGAAGCCATTCACAGCCATGGGAGAAGGACTTGGTTAAGAATTTTTAACCCACAATATCCTGAGACAACAGTAACAGCCTCACTGCTAATTTATAAATACTGTTGAACACCTTTATGATCTTATTTGCTTTCTCAGGTACTGGAATGAATATTGCAGGACTGTCTCTCAAGTACATCGGTATAATCAATAGCAATTGATGCTTGTGGGTTATACTGACAGAAGTATTTGATAGGAAGGTTACAACTATTATCCAATATTAATCTTCTATGTGCTGTAGTGCTTCTATATGCTTCTAGGTGCTGTAGTTTCTATTGCTACCTTATCAGTGGAAGTCAAGCCTGGAGATGAACAAATGTTCATAACTGGAAAATGGGAGCGTTCTCTAAGCTGGGTTATGTGTCTGTAATTCTGCTGCACATTTCAGAGACATTGGTCCTTTACAGAAATACTTTCCATATTTGTACCTCTCATTTCAACATCTAGTTTATTACACATGTGACAGCTCAAAATGCCATAAAAAAGGCGATGTGACATTTTTGGTTTTAAATGCAATTGCTGTAATTTCATACTGCACTTACTGAGTTTTTCAAGCCTTTCTTACACAGGTAAAACTTTGCGCATTTAATGCCATGTCACTGATCTTATTGTTGAAGCTATTAATGACTCACTCATCTTCCCTTTACCCTTGTTCTTTGTCACTACCTACCAATGTATGACCATCACTCTGGTTGTATTTTGTTTCCAAGATGGACTTTAGGGGTTTTAGAACACTTGGTAGCATTCTCTGTGCCTTTTTTTCCTCCGCCTCCTCCCTATAAAATGATGACATCAATACTAAATTTTCTCATATCTTTAGTTTTCTTATATAAGTGCACAAACACTGTGAAATAGAGATAGACCTTTATTGCATGTTTTCATAACTCCAAGCAGATGCAGCTGTGATCTCTACTGGGGCCAGAAGACAACGCTGTTATAGAAATGATAATGTTAATGCACTGCCTGTGGGAGTGTTATCTTTCACTGAGGGAGAAAAGGCTTATGAAAACTGGCTGAATTATTGTTGCTTTCTTTGTATGTTGCAGCACTACCTCTATGCATTGTATAAATGCAAGGGCAATGGAATATACCCAGGCAGAAACAACTGTTAAATTATGCTGACTTGTTAAATTCACATCCGCATCCCTGCTTATCTCCTCAACATTTGTCATTCCTAATGGTTTAGCAGGGGACCTGCTCATCTCAAAGTAATTCCCACCAGACCATCTCTGATTGAACCCATGCTGCTGCACTCCTGTGAAGCAAGGAAATAGATGATAGCAGGGAAGCAACAAGAGGAAATTTCAGTTATACAGTGAGTTTCTTTGGACTGTGATTCAGTTTCCAGACTAATATTGTAGATTAATTGCTTGATTTGTTTAAAAAATTGATTGGATAAAGTAGTGGAAAATGTATCAGAAAAGAATTCTGTTCCTAGAGGATAGACTAGGGGAAAAGAAGTTTGCTTGAACTCCAACTCTTTCTGATCATTTTTGTATCTTCCTGTCCAAAAATAGGGCCCTATTGCTACACTTCTTCAGAGGAAGGCTAAGAATGAAAAATGTTTTAAGAAGTAGCGGAATCTCTTTTTACTCTAATAATAAAAGCTTCCGAGTGAGCAACCTAGGAAAAAAAGAGAGCTTCTGTGAGTGACATGAACAATAATAAGTTAAGATTGTATCTGCTGGCCTCACCTAGCATATTTACCTAGTTGTGATTTCCCTGGATGACAGGGAGTTATTCCTGATTTAACCCCAGCATAACTAAAATGGCTTAGAAATAAACATGATACATCTTGCATACTTCTTTTACCTGCTCAGAATCCACATGCCATTTTTTTAATCTCATTGCTCATATTTGGCAATATACAAAACAAACATATTTGTATTCCAACCCTGATGTTTTTGTTTGGTGGTATGAATCAAGTCACCTTTTCGGAGTTTAAGGACAAGGTGCTCGACATGAGCAAGAAGAACAAAGATTTCCAAAGCAGACCTAATGTTGTGCAAAATTACCTGTGCTGCTCCTCAAATGAAGACCAATGAGGTCACTTTAGTGACTTTGCATGTCTAATGGCAGCCCCACTCAGAAGAAACTAGTAGTTCCAGAGAAGCACAAGGACCAAGCAAGCGCCCTGTTCCCCAGGGTATCCTGTAGTGCCCCTCTGGGAGGAAAGGGGAGGTTGGATCATGGAATCATAGAATAGTTTGTGTTGGAAGAGTCCTTTAAAGGCTATCTAGTCCAATCCTCCTGCCATGGGCAAGGACATCTTCAGCTAGACCAGGTTGCTCAGAGCCCCATCCAATCTGGCCTTGAATGTTTCCAGGTATGGGTCATCCACAGCTTCTGTGGGAAGCTGTGGCAGTGTTTCACCACCTTTATCATAAAATTCTTTTCTTGTATGTAGTCTGAATCTACCCTCTTTTCGTTTAAAACCATTGCCTCTTGTCCTGTCACAACAGGCCCTACCAAACAGTCTGTCTCCATCTTTCTTTTAAGCCCCCTTTAGGTACTGGAAGGTGCTATAAAGTCTCCCCAGAGCCTTCTATTCTGCAGGCTGAACAGCCCCAGATCTCTCAGCCTTTCCTCATAGAAGAGGTACTCCAGCCCTCTGATCAGATTTTTGGTCCTGCTCTGGACTTACTACAACAGGTCCACATCTTTCCTGTACTGAGGAAATGAGACCTCATTCACCTAACTAAAGCTTAACTCAGCTCAGGCATACTGGTTAGCATACATTCAACTGCAAACACACATGTAAGATGTTTGAAGTAATGTAACCAAAGACCTTTTATCTAGTGTCAAGAACTGAACTGAAGGATGCACCTAATCCAAAGCAAGCCTTACTTCCTTTTAGGTACCAGAGAAGGGAGAGATTAAAAGGAGCAGGCCATAAGTTTTCACTTCTCTCTGAAATGAGATCCTGTAAATCAGTTTGTCCTCTTACAGTCGTGGAGCCCATGCTTGCTGTTTCAAAAGTTCCACCATGACCTGCTGGGCAATGTACAACTGCCATCTAGTTTTAATCTGCTCCTTCAGATCTGTCAGCATCTCTCAAATATTTTTTCTTTATTTTTTTTTTTTAAAGTGGAGAAAAGTTCTGTTTAAGAGCATAATGTAACAGTTGCAGCAGAAGCACTGAGGGATGCTGACAACTGTCTGGGACAGGGGTGCAGAGAGGAATGAGTAATCGAAGTTCAGGAGGGCTTACCAAAGGAGCAACAGTGTGCAATCCCAGTGCAAGGGTCAGTGGAGGGCTGTCACTTGTATGAGGTTCCTTCACTTTTAGTGTCATCTGCAAGTCCAGGGCTCTGTTTCCAAGCACACCTGGTACGGGTCTCCTACCAGTATCATGGATGAGATCTGACAAGGCACATTTAGGGAGAACAGCTATCTGCTTTCTACTCTTCCACAAGACCTGTACGAGCAGAAGTCTCCTTTTAACTTCAGCATGGCAAAGATTTCACCCAGGCAACTCTGCAATGCTTCTCACATGTGGGTGGCAAAGCCCTTTCTGCTCCTATCAGCTTCTCATGGGCTCAGAATGACGACTACAGTTCCTGACCTTTGGTTTGCGGATGAGAAGTGAAAAGTAGGTGACGATCAGCAGAATTGCCTGTCAGCCCCTTGTACAAGGACGTTTCCTTAAATAGTATTTCTTTTCAGAAATAAAAGGTTCCTCAGAAAGCAGAAAGCTTTTGTTCGGAGATACTCTTCAATATCACTAAAGCTGTAAGGAAAAATGCCTTGAGGGCAGAAAAGTCCAATATTTTTCGATTTAGTAAGCAGAAGTAATTCCTGTTCTTACGGATCTTACTGCCTTCTCCAGCTACCTAATAGAATATCATGGAGAAGATGGAGACAGACTCTTCCAAGAGATGCACAATGATATGTAAAAAGGCAATGGACACAAGCTGCATCACAGGAACCCCCAGTTAGATATATGGATTTTTTGTCACCACAAGGGCGGTGAAACACTAGAACTGAGACACAAATAAGACTGGACTTAACTGAGCTACCTGCTCTAAAAGGACCCATTTTGAGTGGTAGGTCAAACCATATGACCTCCAGAGCTCTCTTCCAACCTAAATTATTTCATGATCCTGTGATCCTTAAAGTAACATACATTGAAGCTATAGGTTCCATTTTTTTTTCTTACAGCAATATAAGATGCAGTTCAGTTTCTTGGTTTGCAACTCAAAATTTAAATTTTGTAGCTACCTTTTGGAAGGATCTGTGGATACACCTACTAAATCTCTATTGGAGCACTACTAATTATTTATATGCATCACTATAGGACAGATCTATTCTGTATTTATGTGTAGTCTGGGAAAATATATTTCTACCCTGAATTAATCCTACTTTAAATAAAGAAAGATAACAAGAAAGAACCAAAGTTCTCTAAAATATGCAGTGTGCAAATGGAGCTACAATCTCAATGTAAAATGTCTGCCAGGCAAGATCCAGTCCTCTCTGCTTGGCAGCAGAGGACTGAATCATCCAGCCCACCTCAGGGAGCCCACACAGCTGTCTGTTGTGACTTTTAAAGCCTCAGGTTGCCCAGAACTAGGCCAGCAGCTCCAGAATGAGACTTTATAAAGACTGGTTCCTAAGCAATGGGCAACAGGATTTACTAAGTAATGGCCCTGGATCCCCATCCCTTATAATGCTTTTATTTTTCTGACATCCATGTAAGGATTGGGAACACTGAATAGTATTCAGACTACCTGCATTGGTTTCCAAGATTTAGGTGGAATTTATTGCCTAAATCCAAGAGCACTACTTAAACTAATGGCTGCCCAGGGCTCCCTAAATTTGTACAGTACATAAAAATCTAATGGAACCCTGATGTTAACTGCAGCACTCATTAAGCACCTAAATATGCCTAATCAGCTAAGTGGGAATCTCCCACCTGAACTCTACAGCATCTCAGAGAAAGAAGTGATGCCCTGAAGACCTTCATCCACTCAGTACATCTAAAGAACTCTTAATGCACTTGGACATCTTTGGCCAAATGAGGTCACCTCTCCTATAGCAGCTGAAGGACAAGAATCGCTAATGGGGTTTGAACCTTCTACAAATCAAAGACATGCTGAAGAAAATGAGTCTTTTTACAAACACAAATGCACATGTTCATTATCAATCACAATAGTAAATTAAGAGAATGAAAAAAAGATTTCTACCTATTAGCTGTGAAAAGTATTTATGGAAACACTTCTTCGCTTTACTGTCTTGTTATGAAAAATTCAGCTAGATGAGGAAATCTGTTATTGGCAGCTTAGCTTACTGAGATTATTCCAGGGAGCCCTTAGGATGGGTCGGGGTATTCCACAGTGTTTTTTCCAGCAAGAACATAGTTCCACAGATGTATGGAATTGTATAAATTAGTGGCACTAATAACTCAGCTACCTGTGGTAAAATTTTACTACAGAATGTTTCTGATTAATAAGTAGATCATGTTGATTAAAAAATTAAATCACTAGAAAATATTTTACAGCACATTGGGGATTTAGAAGTGGGCTAGGCAACAGCAAAATTATTGACACAGACACCCTACCACTGCTCCATCTGAAAGAAGTAAAAAATTTTGCCTCTGGCTTTCCAGGGAACAGAGCAGGTTCAGAGTATTGTCACATGCTACTCTCCTCTTTGATACCCTAGAAAACCCTGCTGCTTATCAGCTTCTGACAAAGAGAAGATTCAATTCAAAATGGTCAGGAATCAATTCTGGGAAATATTCCAGCTATATCTTATGCTTGCTTCCACAAACAGATTTTTGAAAGGATGGGAGAACTTTCTGACCAGTAATGTTTAACATGTGGTAAAATAAGGACAGTGAAATCTCTTCCTTCAGGCTATTTGTCCTGGAAACATTAAAAAGACTCTTCCCACTCATCACTGCACAGCTAACACATTAAGGAAATTTTCCAGTACTTAGAAGTATCATCTGCTGCTAGGTTTGATAAATTAGTAAATGATGCCCCATTCATATTGCCCCATTCATCAGCATATACTGCTGTTAAGCAGTGAAAGAATGTTTTTCTTCCTTTAGGCAGGAAAAATTAAGAAAGCAAGACAGCCCTACAAGAAAAGATAGCCCTGCTCTCTACTCCTATGGGAGACGCCCTCATTTTGCCCTGATATTGCAAAAATTCAACTTATCTCTTATAAACCAAGATTGCAGAGATGCTTGCTGGCAGCACACAGCAAAACATTGTGATCACTGTGTCATTTCAGAAGCACAAAAATCTGATTGGTAGCAAAGGAAGTTTCCTTTGTCTACTAGTGAAACATTCTGCCATGACACTTGCAGTAGGTTGCTGTATTATAAAAGTAAAATTTAATTCCTACACTTGTTAACAAAACAGCACACCTTTTATTTTGCTTACAAATTGCCAATTACATGATTCACGAGGAATTATTGTATATTGTTGCGTCTTTTCATTCTGCATAAAAATAGCTTTCCATTCAGTGCTTCTTTCCTGATTCCACATATTGTGAGCATGTGTGCCATCAGATCATAGAATCATTTAGACTGGAAAAGACCTCTTAGTTCATAGAGTCCAACCTTTGACTGATCACCACTTTGTCAACTAGACCATGGCATTAAAGGCCATGTCCAGTTTTTCTTGAACACCTCCTTGGATGGTGACTCCACCAGCTCCCTGGGCAGCCCACTTCAATGTTGAAAAACCATTTCTATGAAGAAATTCCTCCAGATGTCCCACATATCCAACAGATATTCCCCACTGATATATAATGATTTATAAGCCCTCTGTTTTTCTGTGTCCTAAAATGCACTTACATCCAATTTGATCAAAATCTAAAATGCAGTGTCTCAGCAACTTGTGCTGCAGAGTTAGAGTTGAAATCTGTCCTTAACCTCCTCTGGGAACACAAAGATTTCCACACACACTATCATCATGCTTTTGCCTCTGAGCAATCTGGGCTGTACAAGACTGAGCTTAATCGGGATTGCCTAAATGTGGTAAAGGACAACCACTTTCAGGAATGGAAAAGATCCTATAAGAAGTGGATTCATGAAGGAAATGAAGAAGTTAACCAAAGTGCCTTAAAATCAGAGAGTCTCTCTATGGTGTAAATAAGTTACAAGATGGATCCCTTTGTTTTTTCCTTGAGTCACCTTTCCTCCTTCCCAGAAGCCCCCTAAAGTCCTCAGAATCCCTGAAACCGTCCCTAAAAGTTTGTATAAGTTTTCCTATTGGTTGTTACCTCTGGATTCTCATTGGGTGTAGCTAACAACCCACAAAGGTCTATAAATTCCTTGACCCATAACAATAAAGTCTCTTTCTTGCCCCTCTCGTGGTGGTCTCTGTGTGTTTCCCTCAGGCACCCTGAGGCCCTGGGGGGAGGGGCGAAGGGGGAGCGTTCCCCTCAATCACTGCACCTAAAGGAGGTTGGGACAGGTGAGGCAGGAGCTAAAATGGCCAGGAAAAAAAAAAAAAAAAGATGACATTTAAATCAACTTACTTAGTGCAAAATTTAGGACTCCTCATTAATAGAAAGATACAAAATGTCACAAAAATTCTAAGCCTTTGGAAATGTAAAAATACTGTATGGTATGGTGTGGTATGATGCTCCCAGCACTAGGTAACATTCCACTTCTGTCACCAACCCTAGTACATCTGGATGCATCATCATGAAGAATCAGAGACAACATACAAAGAAATCCACACTGGACTTGAATCACATCATTGATACATCGTTTGCAGATTCCAGCTCACAGTAACTCTTCTCAAGGGAGCAGTAGGGAATTTCCATCAAAATATTTTCAATTAAGAAAAAATCAGTTTCTGTCTCATCTCAGTTTTTGTTGAGATTTTCTTTTCTCACTAGGACCACTGATGTTGAACATGTTTTGAAATCTTTGACTACCTGAGCTGCTGCAGTATCTCTTAAAATCAGGGGAGATTTAGGTTAGATATTAGAAAGAGGTTCTTCACCCACAGTGCCAGTTGGGCACTGGAACAGGCTCCCCAGGGAAACCCTCACAGCACCAAGTCTGACAGAGTTCAAGAAGCTTTTGGACAATGCTCTCAGGCACATGGTGTGACCATTCAGGAGGGTCCTGTTCAGGGCCAGGAGTTGGACTTGATGATCTTTGTGGGTCCCTTCCAACTCAAGATATTCTGTAATTCCATGAAAAGACACAGTGCAGCTGATTCACCCTGTGGGCTGGATCAGAGTGTTCGTAATTTGGCAATGCCTCAGCTCATGCTGGAGCACTATGGCACATCCCAGGACATGGATCTAACAGAATCAAAACTCTCTACAGCTACCTTTTCTCCCATGAAAAGTCTCCATCTGTTGAAAACTGGGTGAAAGCAAATGTTAAATAATCAAATATTTATATAAATTAAAAAATTTAAAATAAAAAATATCAAATTATTTGCATTTCCAATTTATAATCAAGTCAATTGACTAAAACTTTAAAAACAAAACTGGGATTTTCTAAGGGACAAAACAAACAAAATCAAATCAAATTGCTACAAATATTCAAATACAAATCATTAACAAACTACTTCACTAGAGCGAGCTGTTGCAGGTAAATGTACATCATAGCCAGGTGTAGATTTTTTACCAAAAATTAGTGCACCATGGGATGAGATGCTATGGATGAGTAGAATATTACAAAGCTAATGTGGCAGAAGGGAGACTGAGGCAGCCACTTCCTTCTTCAGTATCCAAACCATAATAAAAGGCTTTCCTTTGGAAGGTGATGAAATAAAACTGAATGAGTCTAAGAGAAAAAAGAAAGTTGGCAGTTTGGCAACAAATCAAGATTGGGCAATAACCATAAAGGGTTACAGGAGATAATTGCACAGACAATGAGCTCTACCCCCATCCACGAAGATATTTGGTGTATTGTCTCACCCAAATAGTGAGAGCTTTACAAAGAACTGGGTGTCTGAAAGTTCCTGTGCCAAATTAATCCATGCTTGCTTATTGCTCAAATAAAAATGCTGCACATCTCTGAGTGTAACTGCATTGAGACTTGAAGTTCATTGAGTCTTTCTTAGTGATGGCTGATGAGCCACAACAAACTTAGGCCCTACTGGAAAGGCCTCCACACTGAGAAATATGGCATAGAATTTAGAGGTTATCCATCAAAGCAGACTGCCTCCACTATGGTATTGTTTTTCTCTTGTCATCATTGATATGATGAGGCTGACAGGCCTCGGTGAGGAACAAGTTCTCCATTAGGCTGAGCACCATATAAAGGAAGCACAGTAGAAGTAAGGAAAGAGTGAGACTTGTTACATCTGCCTTTAAGGGAAGGATTTAATTAGACACTCAGCTGCACTTTTGCAGTTGCTCAAGAGAGGTATCTAGAGTCATTTCAGACACCTTACAGCACCTTACCTGCTGGCTATTTAGCTGCTAATTCAGAAGGGCACAGCTGTTCCATAGTCTCTGTGTCATATTATCCAACCCATGCAGATGTCTCAGTTAATTTCAAGCCACTCAGAGACCACAGGTATCTATGGGTAAGCAACTGAACCGAGAACTTTAAATTCCCTGACAATCAGTGAACAGTGATTCCATACAGTCAATGGCCCCTGAAGAGTGATTCAGTTCACCAGATACCAACTATCTGCTTTGAAGTGAGATGATTAATTTCTAGGATCCACTGACTGTGTTAACTACGGCCAGGGTTCAGTTCATCAGGATGTTGTTTGTTACTTGACACACCCAGGGCACCTGAGACATGCAGTGATATGTTCCAGCATTTATGCATTTTTGGAAGGCAGCTGAAGACCAGGTGGGAACCAGTGGGACATCTCAAATGGTACTGCATACCTATGTATGAGCAGCAGTGCTGAGCTTTTATCACAGAATCATAGAATCTTTGGCTTGGAAGGGACCTTAAAGAGTCCATCTAGTTCCACCCTCCCTGCAATGGGCAGGAACAACTTCCACCAGAACAGGTTGCTCAAAATCCCTTTTAACCTGGCCTTGAACACTTCTAAGGATGGAGCACGCACAACTTCTCTGGGAAACCTGTTCCAGGGCCTCATCACTTCCACTGTGAAGTATTTCTTTCTAATATCTACTCTACTCTCTTCCAGTTTGAAACCGTTACCCTATGACTATATGCTCTTGTCAAAAGCATCTCTCTTGTAGCCCCCTTTAGGTACTGGAAGGCTGGTCTAAGTTTCCCTTGGAACCTTCTCTTCACCAGGTTAAACAATCCCATCTCTCTCAGCCTGTCCTCACAGGAAAGTTGCTCCAGCCCTTCCATCTTTGTGACCCTCCTCTGGACACACTCCAAATAGGTCCATGTCCTCCTTGGGAATCCCAGTAATGGGATCATTACTGGATAGTAATAATTTGCCCTGGGTGCTTAGAGACCAAGTTCCTGTGCACTTGCCTGAAGACACAGAAGTGCCTTAGGCTGGAGTTGTACCCCACCCAAGGGCCCTATTCAGTTTCCATCATCAGCATTTTGTGCCATTTGAGATGCCCTCTGCAACCTAGCCTCCAGCTGCCACTCTTGAAGGATGTGTCCTCAAGGACTCCCGACCTCATGTCACACCTGTCAAGCCTATGCAGTTGTCTCAGGTCCCTAGAGCATCTCAACTTACACTTAAAGCCTCCATCTGTTTAACTGAGCCATGGAAATGTCAGTAATATGGTTGTCTGCACTAACAAACCTAATGATTCAAGACTTCCTTTATAACCAATGGAGGAAAACTGGGTTTAGGATATATTTCAGTTGGCCTATTTTAGAGATTTACTTTAGAATGAGATATACTGTATCTAGAGGAGCTGATTTCTCTCCATTCTTAGCAAATGGAAGAGGGTCAGCTCAGAAGCAGACACTTACAGTCAAGCAATTTAATCCCAGCTCTCAGGAGTGACCCAGACCACAAAGGGAGCTCCAAAATGAATTCAGATTAACTGCAGAGACACAGCCAAGTCACCAAGGTTTGATGGATTGCTGTCACCTCAGTCAAGCAGCACAACTGGGCTGTGTTTTAGTTATGAGGCAAATTCAGATTAAAGTTTCAGTGCAAGAGGTTTAAAATGAAGGTTTTAACATGCATTTGTGATGGAATAAGAAAATAATCTCAGCCATGTGCACTTCAGTACCCAGTCAGCTGAGGCACAGCGATTGTGCGCCTGAGCCCCGAGCTGCAATTCTTGCTTTAACCCACCACTGCTCTTTTTCTGCTAATATTGCTAAGCTTTTCCAAGAGGTGCCATGGTAACAGGCACCTTGGAACTGCTTCACAGATTATGTAGCATGTTATGCAAAGTGGCCTGGCAGGTTTTCTGCTTTTAATATTCAAAGGATTACCTTCGAGGTAGCCCATATATTTTCAAATCCTTAAATCCCTTGACACCTGGACACTTTGTATGTAGCTCTGAACATAGAACAATTTTTCTCTCAGACTTCAGAGAATCATTTAAAAGTAGATCAAGCATGAGCAGCACAAGGCACTTCTGTCAACTCCTCTGGCAGAGGTTACAAGAGGCAAAGAAATGAAGACACAGGAAGGAAAATAAGCCATAGCTACCCAAGAGAAAGAGTCTGGCTGAAGTAAGGCATCAAGTCAGCAAAGGAAAATTATTCTAGTGGTTTCATATGAGGATAAAGAATGCTGTTTCTAGCTACGCTTGTCACTAGCCAGCCTCATGTTTAATTCAGATGGGATTAAAGGCTTGTGCTGTGCATTCACAGGGACCATTCCCCATCTCCCCATCACACCCTTTCCTCCCTTTGCACCCTTAGCACATTGCTCATCACCATGCATAAGTCCACAGAGCTTTGTGCAGGAGACAGGCACTACACTGGTGCCATCACACCACATTTCCCCAGAACCCTTGGGCCACAAAGTGCCACAGCCCAGGAGGGAGGACACAGCAGGCAGCGTTTCTCTTCCCTCCCCACTGCAGGGCAGGACATGTGCAGATGCACACATCCCTCGCCCACCTCATCCACTCACCTGCACTTGCAGATCTCTCTCTGCAGCCCTACCCTGGGCTGAGATGCTCCAGAGGACAGCAGGGACTACTGGAGCACAGCACCTGCCTGCCAGACCACTTCTGCACACCTGGTGTTACTCTCTTTATGAAAGTCCCAACAAATTAGACAAAATTTCCGACACAAGGCTGTTACAAAAGCAGTGATATATGCTGGCCTAACAAATAGGCACTTGGATACTGTGGTAATTAGCACTGTGAAGGAAAAAAGAAAAAATAAACACATAACAGATTTTCTTCTCTTTTATCTGATTTGTGAATTTTCTAGGGACTGTGCATTTTTGCAGGTGCACATAGCATATGGACAGGCAAGGGCAGAGACACAGTCTTTCTGAAATCCCTGATGCTCACCTGAATTATAAGCAGTATGGAAATCAGAATAATCTCAGTCAGTCTCACCTTTATTAAGTGTCACAAACACAGTTCTTGAGTGACAGGCAGATTTTCTGCACCAAATACATTTAGTTGCCCAGACTTGCAAGAGTAAATATTCTAATTTAATAAGCCTTCTATCACCATCTCTTCCCTCAGTCCTGGCAATGACATTATCCTCACCACTGGCGCATTTTTTCTCTCCCCACCATTGCTTCTTCTGCTTATCTGCTGCATCAGTGGCTTGGAAGCACCTCCAGATCTTCTTGTCTATCCTCCACACCTCTGCTAATTAATTCCCTCCCAAGGAGGAAGCTTGGCCATCTTCTACCTTTAAAACTTACACTGTTTGCATCCAAACTCCAACTGCCAGTATCCATGAGGCTTTCCCCGCTACCTTACTTTGCTCAGGGGCAGGCTTTTCCTCTTCTAAAAGTGCTCATGCAGAGAGTGACAGCCCTTTCAGTGGCCCGACTTTGCCTCTTTCCTCCCTCTGTCCTCACACCTTTGCAATATGGGACACTAGGTTCTGTATATGTTTGGACTGATATTTGGTGGACACGGAGTGCAGATTACAACAGAGTTAGTTGCAAACCACCAGCATGGAGAAGTGCGCTATCTTGTCCATCTAGAGAAAATACATTTGCAAGGTGTATCTCTGCAAAGGCCTTGGATTCTAAAAGGTGAAAACCTATGGGTCAGAACTGGGTGCTGCTGACACCATTATCCCTGAAGTCATCTGTGTCTTTTCCATTTCAGGATAACTGGAGGGACTAATCTGGAAAATATGTGAGAAAGGCCATCTGAAGAGGCTCCCCAGAGAAATTGTCACAGCACCAAGCCTGACAGAGTTCAAGTTCAATGCTCTCAAGCACATGGTGTGATTCTTGGGGTTGTCCTCTACAGGGCCAGGAGCTGGACTTTGCTGATTCTTGTGGGTCCTTTCTAACTCAGGTTATTCTGTGATTATATGAACACGCCTGACTAGCTGCAATGGTCCTGCAGTCGCTACAACAGCTGGGACACATCATTGGGAGCTGATAAATAATCAAAACAAAGCCATGGAGTTTCACCTGGAGTTGTTTTTTTTTATCCCTAGGAAAAACTGCTTTGGAAAACAAGAATGAGCAGGTGAATTTCACCAGATGGGATTGTGGGATCTGAGAAAGGAAAATGAAGATTAAAATGAACAAAATGCTTTGAAGATGATACTCAGCCGGACATCTTTCCTTCTGAGATCCTACACCTCTCAGCCATTGTTCCATCTCTTAATGTCCCCAGGCATTTCTAAATCTTGGTCCCCATTCTAGACCAAGCCTAGAAACTGCCCACAGCTGATGAACTGTCTTGAAATTGTAGGTCTCTTCCCCCCAAGATAAAATAAATGTGACAATAAGTGTAGAATAGAGTAATAGAATCATAGAATAGTTGATATTTGAAAAGATCACTAGGATCAAAGAGTCCAACCACTAACTCAGCACTGGCAAATCCACCATGTTCCTAAGCACCACATCTACATGTTTTTTGACTATAAAGACCAAGATATCTGGCAGGATAGACAGGTTGGATCCAAATGTTTTGCCTTTAAACAGATTTTGTTTTCTTCATGCCCATTTTCTATATGCAAAAATACTTACAAGTCATTACTTCAATTTTCAATTTTCACAAGGTGGATAAGTAGTTTCTTAAACTCTAGGTTAGGCACAGTCCATGCACAAATAATTCTGTCAATAGCAAAGGGATTATATAAAAAAAGCAAAGGACTGAGTAAACAAATATCTGCTTGTTAAAAATCTGAATGTCTCTTCGGCTTTAATGCAAACATTTCTCCTTGAGTGTCTATCCACTTGAATCATTTACCTCTTTGAGGAAGTGTTTTGTTACAGTTAAATGGTCTGCAACATGACAGTGATTTAGAGATGCATGCCTGTGTACCTATCTGGCCGTCACATATGCCTATTTATTTGTTGGTGATAGAACCAGAGCAGTTCCGAAGATTTTTCCAGATGGGCTTTTCTGTGAGAAGAGGCCAATTAGTAACCCATTGTCAGAGACATTATTTCTTGCTACCACCTCAAAAATGGCTTTCTTAGAGATCTAGTCCTCTGAAAATCCTGATCTTTAGGTTTATTTCCCCCATGAGAAGTGCAATGGTTTACATTAATGCCATTTAAAAACAATTTAGCGTTCTTATTTTTCTGCTAAGCAGTGGGTTATGTCTTTTTAATTTGAGTTAGTATGGATTTGACTGAAATCAATGTGTTCCTCTGTTCTTCTGTTCAATGAGTTCATTCCTCTTAAAAACATACCTTTATTGGGTTTATGGATGTTTCTTGTATAAGTCAGTCCTTAGAGCCTCTAAGGGACTCTAAGATGTACAGAGGAAAGATAATGCTTGTCTTTATTTCCTTCTGCACTAAGCTACACAAAAACACATGGACTTGTCTCACATAGCCCTATTCCTGCAGTCTTTGGGCATCCCACAATGCGCCTGGGAAGCAGAGAACAGTTTTCTCCCAACTTGCCTACAAGAAAGTGAGATGGAGAGCAGCCCTGACCATACGTGAGCTGGATCCTGCGCAAAGTTCACCAGCCACTAACCCATGAGCTGCTCTGTTCCTTTCACCCTATAGCTCTCTCCCTGTTCCTATAATGCACCTGTCTTAGCCCTCAAGATAACACAAAGTCTCAGACAAAACCATGAGGCCACAACACCCCAGTCTCATCCCCCCTGAAACTGAGAACCAACTAGATCATCTCCTACTCTCTCCAGCCGCCAGGATGCTCTTCCAAAGGAAAGGGATATGGCATCCCTGGGTCTTAGCCTGACTTTTAGTCAGGAGACCACGCCAGGATCTTGAAGCAAGGAAGTGCTCTTGGGCACTGACAGCTTAAACATAACTTAGAACCACTTGCACAAACCTATTTTTGGCAAACAGCTTCCCCCCATTCTGTCCAATGGGCTTCATTAAAGTCAAATGCAGTGGTTTCAAAGGACCTAAGTGCCAACACAATCTGAGCTGAGAGAGCTTCTCCTGCAGCTGCCAAAGAGGTCATGTGAAAATCATCACAGCAGAAGAAATACACTGAGTGCATCAGGGAGCAGGAAAGAGAGATACGGAGTTGAAGATGAGAGGAAATGCTCCAGTGCCAGATTTTAAACTGCACACAAGGGGCTCTCCTTTCTTATGCAAAACTCAGAAAACAACTGTAATGCTGGTCTTTCGGGAAGCCTTGAAAAGAGACTTGATGGTACAGACATTCAGCAATCTGGTCTCCTTTCTTTCTGCTAGGACTGGAGACCTTCTCGAAGAAAATCACACTTTTGATTTTTTAGGAAGAAAAATGTTATACAAGAAAGGAGGTATGAGCCACCTAATGTTACAAGCTTCCAAAGCCATATATTTTATTTATATATGCACAGTATGTTACGTAGACCTCTTGCTGGCATAAAAACAACCTGTAATATTGTGAAGCACTAAAGCTCTCATCTGGAGGTGCAGTCAGGAGAGAAAATGAAGAGGGGAATCTGTAGGCAGATTTCTGACAAAAACTGCTGTTTATATCCAGGCGAGGCTCGGAGATGAGTGCCAAAATTCCTGCAAGGTTTTTCCAAACTTCGTACCCACAGTTTGGCTCCCACATTCATCATTTGGCAGATCTTTCGAAGTACAGAGCATCCTGGCTGCTCTCCCCAGGATGTGCAAGGATGCAGCATGCTGACACTGCTCTGTCTGTGCCGGAAACCTCACCAGCCCCATGCATCCCTCTGCTGTTGTCTAACACAGATGTGTTTCATTTGGAAGTGGGGGCAGATGGCATGAATTCATTTATTTCTACTGCACAAACAGAAAACAAACCCAAAACAGGAGGTGCGAGAAAAGGTTTTATTCTGCGTCCTGATTGCGATATCCTCACAAATACAGCTCAGTCCTGCAGGATGCTACCAGATGGAGACTATGGTAATTTTAAAGAAAAAAAATACAAATGCCATTTTGCGAGGTGGGGGCTGTACATTTAAGTTTGCATTTGGCAGAGCAACAGACCTTATCTGTCTGAAATACACCACTTAGAGTGGCACGCCACAAAAATAAGCCTTTGCTTCTACCGCCCCCACTGCCCACTGCTTTACTGGAGCTCAGAGCTTGCGTAGGGTTTTGGGCGGTGAAGCCAACCCCCTCCTGTAGCATTCAAAAGAGGAGAGCAATTTTTCTGCCAGAAAGAGGAAATTCTACGACGTTGACAGGAACACGGGTGCAGCAGTGAGCTCCCAAAATCCATCACTTCGTAAAAAAGACAGAAGATTGGTCAATAACTGTGGCAGGTGGGACAACAGTTTTAAACCACGTTTCAAAGATGACATCATCCTGGTCCTGTGCAGGACTTACTACTCCAAGCCACACTCTCACCCACCTAACCCAGTGTTTTCCTTGCTAGTCCCACCCCAATGATGACCAGCCCTGGAACTATTCAACAACTCTGTCCACCTAAAATAAAAGGCAAAGCTCTCGTGTGACCAGTTCTTCCTGATTAAGTTTTCACAGTGGATCATATCCATCTGCATACGCTCATTTCTGCAATATAACAGAGGGATTTTTTTTTTCCCAAATGCAAAAAAGAAAAAAACAAAACAGCATGAAGAAATATTATTTCTATAATCCAACACTCTGGAGTGCCTCACATGGTACATTCAGTATGTGGAGACACATGGACTCTGCATCTGAAGTTGCACCAATGCCACTCCTATGGCAATGACTTCAAGCTCAAATTCCCTGGCCATTTTCATTATTTGGCTCTTGGGTCCAGCTGTGCCTATTTCCTGCATGCACTCCAGCTGGGCCACCAAGGGAAACCCCATCAGGAGGGTCTCCTGGCACTGAGATCCTGCAGGGGCAAATCACTAGCTCATCAGTGTCTCTTGTGCTCAGCTATAGGACACTACTCAGGCACCCAGGCTCCCCCTGTCCCAGCTTGCAAGTCTGAATGCAGCCCTATTACCCTGCCCGCTCCAGGACATAGGAGGAGGAGGACCAGACCTGCCTTTCCTAGGCACTTCTCTTGGAACTAACCCAAGGTTCTACTGAGAAACAGTAGTGGAGGGTGAATGAGTCTGTCTTTGAGTTACTGGTCTTTCAGAGAGTTTCACAAGGCTGATAGTTTCACGAGCATGTGCTGCACAAACCCTGTGCTCAGGGATGCCCTACAAGCTCCAGCAATGGTGCTTATCAATGCAAATATCTTCCAAACAACAATTCCTTCATGGGACTGATCAGGGATAAATGTGCCATCACTCCACCAACTTCAAACTGCAGGGAACAAAGATGACTTCTACCATTTGTGGAATGCATAACTAAGGTATCCAGCCTTGCCTGTAGCAGCAGTCTTCCTCCTTTCCTGAGGTATCGCTCTGAGGTGGCTCCCGCTCCCTGTGTTACCCATCCCACAGTCTGAGCTCTTACTTACTGGCTCAGGGAGATTATCCCAAATGCCCTTATAGAGCTCAGTTCTTGAACACAACTGAGGACACTGAAGATGTGGGCACAGAGACCAATGACAAAGCAAAAACTATAGTCTTACCTCATTGCCAAAATGCAAGAGTATAAGAAAGAAAAACCTGGTCAGCCTGGTTAGGAAATATTTAACATGACACATTAAAATGAGCTGCGGGCAAAATAGAATGGGGGGGAAAAAAAAGTCACTCAGAAATCAGTATGAGCCAAATACAGACAAGAGGTAGTTCCTGCCTTGGGTCTTAGTGCAGCATCAGCCTGTATGTCAAAAAAGGTTGAGTCCTGAACTCTATATTACAGTATCTCTGACCTTCCAGTGCTCTGAGCCATAAAATATCATAACAGCTCATGTCACAACCAGTTCTTTCCTGGGCACTCAGATGTCTGCTGGAGATCTACATTGACCTGAGGATTATCACACCTGAGCACAATAGGGCCCCCATCTCTCTAAGCCCCACAAGCACCAAAACTCCTGTGCAGAAACAAGGTTGTCCTGTCAATCGCTCACATACACTTTTGTGCCCAGTGTGACAGTCATGTGGTTGGGTCTATCTGACAGGTTGTATTGCACTTTTCATCATATTCAACATTAATCCAGCCCTCTGACTACACCTGGAGATAACAGGCATGACAAAGGGGGTTACCTGAATGGATGCCCTTAGCCAGCTTTGGATACCCTTAGCCAGCTTCTGCAGCTTTATGAGAAGAGAAAGTAGTATTGCTACCTTCAAACAGGAAATCGGTCAAGTTCTGACCTCGGGTCTCCAGTGGTATGATTGTACAGAGTTATATTCTGATCCAAAGTGTAAATACAGTGCACAATTCAAAGACTTTTCGGTTTAGGTGAGAAATGCGGAGACGTCTTCATTCATATGTAATGCTTCATGGTAAGACAGAGAGAGGAGCTGGGGGCTTGATACAATAACAGTGAAAAGCTTTTCTCTGTCTGTGACTCCACACAGTCCACACCTACTTCTTCTTTCCTTCCTTCCCTACATTAGGAACCTTCCATGAGGTTGTAAGGGTATTACACTAATGTTGTGGAAGAGAGACTTTTAGCTACATGGCTTTCAAGTGAGGTTTGCAAAGCTGGGATTTGTAGAAATAATCTGTAAGTAAAGGCAGAAAAAGGAAATTACTTTCTACTTTTAATCTGAATCCATATGAAGTGTAAATACCAAGATACAGTGAGGCTGATTAATAAAAGTTCACAAGGGAGCACAAACAAGATTTAAGTTATTACTTGCCCTCTAAACCCAGCCACACTTGGCCTGGGAGACAGAGTTACTGAGAGCAGATCCGGAACTGTGTGGGTCAGTCTGTGTTGGAGATTGCTTGTTAACCAAGCAGATTCATCTCAATGGCCATTAAAAATCCCAGCAGGTTCCCAAAACCGTTATTAAAAATCCACTTGCTGAAATCTCTTATTTTGCTTCTCATGGTGGCTGTTCCTAGTCCTTTTCCCATAATCTGCCCTTCATCTTCCTGACATGAATTTGGCAGCAGGCTGCAGCCTGCCTTTTCCATTGTGTCCTTGCAATAGTCCCATCAGGGCAGAACTAGCTCCACAGTCGGACAACCCTGGTTTGATTCTTTTGCCAGTACATAAGCACTGATTATCAGTTTCACGTGCACTGTGTTCCCTGGAGTATCCTTGTGGGGCTTGCTATAAATGGTGAAAGACCAGAGGCACGTGCCCTCCTGCAGTGGCAGAGCAAGACCAGAGAGCAGACTCCAGGGAACTCCAGTGGCACTGGGTGCTCACATTTAAGTAGATGAAGCACATCCCACATCTGCATTGCTGATTGTAGGCAGTTAGGTCCCTGGTCCCATGTAGGTAGATGTGTTTAAGTCCCTGAACCAAGAGCGGATTCCAGCCTTCGAGTGCCTCAGTTTTTCCATCAATACAGCTGGGATGATATTACTCTATTTATGGTGCACCTTGGAGAATGAGATGAAAGAGATGTTATCAGACCAAAACAAAAGCAGTCTCCCTGTGGGTTGTCTCACTTTCTTCACTGGGTTCCCTTCCTTGTACCTGAGCACCACAGCAGGTACCCACTGTGTGCAAAGATCTTCTCCAAAACCCCATGGGCAGGTAATGGAGTCTTACCAAAAAGAGGTGATTTTGTCAAATAAGATCATAAAGAACTATCCTATTTACCATGTGTGTAGGAGAGATGTTATGGTCCCTCACATAAACTGGAACAGCAAAGAGTTCATTCTGACTTTTTGTCTCTCAAAATATGACGTTGTTCTTGTATATGGTTGCTAGGGAGAACATTAGCTGCTAAAATATGAGTTGATGAAACTATGAAATTATAATGTACTTAATTTCAGCACTTCAAAATGGATTTCCTGTTGCTACTGCTGACTTCTTGGCTGCTGCTCTCTCATGGATGTCTTCACCACCAAAATCCTACATTTTTAGACATCTCATGCCAAAAATTATTATCTTCCTCTATCTATCTTGGTTACTTCCATTATATTTGTTTTCTAAATGAAGCTGCCTTACACATTTTGAAAGCAGTAAATAAACTCAAAAAGGGGTAGCTGTCTCTTCCATATCCATCTCCAATCATCTCCTACCTGCTTTCCCTTGCCTCCATTGCCCACATTCACCCTTATTTTCCTTCTTAACTGGGAGAAAAACCTCATTTTACTGCTATCAGTCTCACTCTCCAAATAGGGCAGAAGATCTATGTGTGTCCGTATTTTCTGTGTTCATCAGCAGTCAAGGAGCACCTTGTCTTTTGGGTAAGGACTCAGACAGCAATCTGACCCTTCAATTAATGGCTTAAAGCTCACACCAGAGAAGACGCCACAAAGTATCTTCCTCTAAACTGAAATCAGAATCTCTCCGTACTAGAAGCAACTTTTTTAAGAGTCAAAAAAACTTTCTTTTGCTACTTTTTGAAAAATAGACAGATTTTTCTGGCATTTTTTGTCCACTTGTGTTAGCTTATTGCAATCCTTCAAGCTTTTCAGCTTGCTAAGTCCATGAGTCCCCTTTTTGTCTCTGCACGAAAGCAAATAACATGGACAGCTCTAAAGTAGTGTTTCTGTGTTAATGCTTTCACCTAGCCATTTTCCACCCCAGAGGAAAATGTTACTAAGCAAAGAGTGTTACAGCATGAGACACAAGCTGTGATCTCTCGAATGAGATGTTACATTTTATTAACCTCAAATATAAAGCCTCTCTGTTCTGGCAAGAAAACTGTACTGTTCTAACCAAGCTTTTTTTTTTAATAATTATTGTCAGAGAGGCAGTGGCTGTGGAAGGTGAAATAACCTCCCAGTAAAACTCTACTGGTGTTAACAAATTGTAAATTAGATGCTGTGAGCACCTGCCCACTGCTATAAATTGTTTGCTTTTGAAACAGTCTGAATCTTCTTCTTCTGTGTCAAAGGATAATATGACTTGATGTTATAGTCTCATTACAAAAAAAAAAAAAAAAAAAAAAAAAAAAAAAAAAAAAAGGGGAAAATAATGGAATAATTGTATGGAGATGACTGTCATGACAAAGGCCATGAGGTGAGAACCTGGGAGGTGCTGTCAGGTGATTATGGGTCACCTTTATCTTCTGTAAGAAAAGACCATATGGTTTGTAGGTGTGGCACTGCAATGGGTTGAAATGAGGCTCTTCAATCCAGCTGAGGGTGGTGCCTGCCAGCAAACTGCTTGTACAGCAGAAAGGGGAGAGCACAAGGACTCCCACCAGATGTGGGGGACAGGCTTGAGGACAGGAACCAGCAGGATGAGGAGCAAAGAATCATACAATCACAGAATGGTTTGGGTTAGAAGAGACCTTGAAGTTCATCTAGTTTCAGAGTCCCTGCCAGCGGAAGGAACAACTTCCACTAGACCAGTCTGCTTAGGGCCCTATCCAACATGGCCTCAAACACTGCCAGGAATGGGCATCCACAACTTCTCTGGGCAACCTGTACAACTGGCTCACCACTTTCATATTAAAGAATGTTTTCCTAATATCCAATCTAGTGGCTTTAAACTCTTTCAGTTTAAAGCCATTACCCCCTATCCTATCACTACATGCCCTTGTGAAAAGTCCCTCTCCAGCTCTCCTGTAGCCCATTTGGGTACTGGAAGATGCTTTAGGATCTCCTTAGAGACTTTTCTTCTCCAGGCTGAACAGCCACAACTCTCTCAGCCTGTCTTCATAGCAGAGACTCTCAAGCCCTCTGATCATTGTTATGGCACTCCTCTGGACTCATTCCAACAGGTCCACGCCTCTCTTGTGCTGAGGGCCCCAGACCTGGATGCAGTGGTCCAGATGGGATCTTATCAGAGCAGAGTAGAGGGGCAGAATCACCGCCCTCGATGCTGCTTTTGATGCAGCCCATGACACTGTTGGCTTTCTGGGCTGTGAGCGCACATTGCTGGGTTGAGTTGAGCTTCTCGTCTACCAACACCCCCAAGTCTTTCACATCCTGTTGAATGGACAGACAGGGAGTGCTGAGAACAGGCAAAGTACTGTGCTAACAAAGGTTAGGGGCTTCACAAGCAAATGAGTACTGCTGGGTCATTACTTAGCCAGGTTTCCAGTTTCACTTGAAAGTACATCATTACTGCAGTTGCTTTGCCTAGTGCCTTGAGGTAGTCAAAACCAAAAAACAGAAACAAAACAAAACAAACAAACAAACAAAAAAGCAAACATTCCACTGAGAAAAAAAATAAAGGAGAAGAATATATAAGTTCCTTTATATAACCTGATGCACACCCTCACCTGAAATACTCTGTTCTTGTCCAGTTCTGCTATTGCAGAGAATGCAGTAGAAAGTAGACCAATTAGAGACAAGCAATGAAAATATTTAATGACACATAGGAAGAGCTGAGAAGACTGGGATGGTTGGGTTAGGGAGAAGACAGTGTGTACACAACACGAAATGATGACTCAGACTTCAGCAGGTAAATTCTCGAGAGTGTCATAAAGTGGAACAAGAGAGTGTCTGATGACATTTGTGGAGCACATCTGAGGAATGGGCTGTTAGTGGCACAAAGCAAAATTAGTCAAAGCTAAAAATCCCAGGAGAAACAGCTCATCATGACTTTCATATGCTATCAGCCACACTAGTTAACTTATATTAAATTATAAAACTAAAAATAGGTTGGAAGATAAAAATAGAAATAATTTAAATGCAATTAAAAGTTAAAATAAGTAATAAAGTAAAAATAGAAGAAAAAATCTTACCTGATTAGGGTACTCTCAGGGTGAAAAGATTAGGTAGTAGTCAGGGTTTTGAGCAATTATTTTCTTGTTTTCCAATAATGGATTTCAGTGATAAACTTGGGAATTTTTCTTCCAGAGGAAAGTAATTACAATGTGTAGGGCTAATACTATCAAAATACACCATCTATCTTGGCTGTAGAAGACATTTCTGGGTAGTCAGCTGTGGTGCCTTTTGATATGTGGCTTTCAGTAACCATTTTTCTGTGCTGCTGAGCCTCTTTGTGTACAGTTCTTTTCTATAAAAAACCAGCTGAATGCACAATATCCACACAGGCATAGAAAAGAGCCTCTCATCCAAGGTGATTTCCTCAATTGCAATGAGATGTGCTGGAAAAAACTCTTGCACAACTCTGCTCTGCTATCTGGAAGCTCAACAGGAGCAAATCTGCCCCAAAAATTCCTTCTACTCCAGGACACCAGGACTAAAGGCCTCACACCTTTGCCCCTGCAAATCACAGTTGCTTCCCAAGTAGTGGCAGCACTGCCCACCCTATAGACATCCTATGGACAGAACAACCTTCATCAGCCTTGTTGACGCTGTGTTTCTGAGCCGTGATCTGTGATACTGTACTTTCATGACATGGTGGGTGAGCAGTACCATTCCTTAGGTGTCAGCTCCCAGGTAATGCCTTTCTAACTCTCTGGTTTGGGCTTCTTCAGAGAGACACCGAACTGTAATTAACAGTAGTAATAATAATAATAATAATTACAACAAAGCTAAAAGCGATTGCCATTGCAAATACACCCTAATGGTATATCAAAGTGCAAAGCAGCAACATCCATCAAAGCAAAAGCAGTCAAGACACTGATGCCTAATGAACTGCTGCTCATGAATCAGCCATAGGCTGATGGATGGCTCTCAGTCCCTTAAAAAAATATGAAGTTAAAAGTGCATGTTTCAACCCCTCTAAGATCATTTTCTTACATAAAACTGGATTGTGCTAATGGAATTTATTTCACACTCACAATGATCTGAGAATACGTATTTTCTGCAGCTTATTGGATGAATAAAATCTTGGCAAGTCAGTCACCCAGTGCCCTGTGACAGTCCAGGCACACTGTGCAGACCCAGACTTGGCTCTGGGGTTTGGACATCCCAAAGTCCCCTGATGGCTCAGTCTATGTTTTGACACTAGTTTCAACTCAAAATTAAGCAGAACTTCTTTCTGATTTTCACTAACACTACTCTCCTATTGCCTTTGGACATGTTCAGATCCAGGGTTCTGCTTCAGGTCCATTTGGGGAAAAAACATAAGGAAGGATTTATGTAGAGCTGCTGTTAGCGGAACTGGCAGCAACACTGGCAGGATCCTTCTGCTGTCACTAAGCTTTGACAAGTTGGCAGGAGGTGAGCGTAGCTGTGATTAAATGACAAAACACAGAAACTCCTTTTTTCTTTTAACCACTGAATTTTATATTACAGGCCTAGGAGGCACCCAAAGAACAGTTCCTCTCTGAAGGACACTGCTTCAACAGACCATGCGGCTGCTGTAGGTAGAAAAGCCCCATCATACCAATGCTGTGTGTCAGGGGACCCCTGGTGGCCTAGCGGTTAAGATGCTGGTCTCTCAGCGCCAAGGTCGCAGGTTCGAATCCCGGTCCTGCT